>BSBK01004664.1:675000-692500 GCA_027943335.1 Chamaecyparis obtusa
ATTCATTTTTACTTTTCATCTTGGTGATTTTACTCTAATCCTCTAGTGATTTTCGAGATGGTTGTGCTGATTTGGGAGCATAGATTTGAGAGGTGTCAGAGATATGAGAGACTGCCTGATTATGAAGCTCCGGTAAGTCATTATAAACCTTGATTGTGCATTTATGGTGCATTTATGATCATTTATTGCAATTTCATGTTTCATCGTTGCCTTGAATTTAAAAATTCTCGCCTAGGAACAGGTTTAATGTTGCTTAGGGTATTTTACTATCGCGTCCATGGTTTTTACTCCTACCTCCATGTATTTTATCCTCGCTTAAGCATCTTTTTCTCTCACCTAGAACTAGAACAACTCTCACCTAGAGCTAGGTTAAACTGCCCCTTTTCCGATAGGTTGTCGCTTATGATAACCCTAACGGATTTACTATTGCCTAGGCTAGCATTCACTGTTGTGCAACCTAATTCACTATCACTTAGTAGGCAAACTGTCACCTGACACCAGAATAATATTGCTTGACATGTGCTCACTATCGCCTGAGGTTAAATGTTGCCTAGCATGATAAAAATCATGCCTACTGACTATTTGGAAAAAAATTGTACTTTGCACACGTGTACTTGATTGTGTCTAATGAAAATTTTGATAACTCTTGATGATAGATTTGGATGATAAGTGTAGGTTTGTTATTGTCAACAAAATAATTGGTTTAGGATATCTAGATAGTGGTACCTTAGAATATGATTTGTCAATCCCATTTAGGATAGTGATTAATAAGATAAATCAATCAATGTGAAAACCGATATGATTTTGATACTGTCACTTCATTCTCAGGATACAAAGAAATGAACGATGGTACTTGGTGTGATGACTTGAGACTTTTGAGAAGATTGACTTGAGATAATTCCTTGATACAATGTACTGATATGATTCCTTTTTCTTTGCCAACAAGATCATGAACCTACATTATACATCTGGTCAGTTGCATCTTGGGTTATTGACTTGAGTCAGGCACTCACAGTAGCTGAGTTTCATGTTATCAAGCGATGTGGATTGAGATTTTTGCTTGAACTCCCACGGTTTCAGCTAAACCATGGGTTACTGACTGCAGTGGCGGAGTGATGGCACTCTGACCACAACACATTCCATTTTCCGTATGGAGAGATGACTGTCATGCCTAAGGACGTGTATAGATTGCTTCAAATCCCGTGCAGAGGAGAGGTGGTATATTATGATTCTATCTATGATTCGTTTGTCTGCCAATGAGTATTCAGGGACAACACTATAGGAGATGGGGATACTATTACATGGCCTTAGTTTACATCTTTTCTGACATTACCAGCAGTTTTGGGTGCAATGATTGGTGGTTTACTACTTCCCGACCGGTGAGGTCGTGGTTTTTTAGTCGGTTGGGGTAGGATCATGGAGGATTTACTTGCTCATCCTTGATGGTTTGATTGGGGTTCCTACATCCTGGTGTAGTTGTATCATGATTTACACAAGGTGGTGTATCAGGGGAGTGCATCATTATCAGCGGGTGCCATTGTTCTTTAGTTGTGGATATGGGAGCATCTTCCCATTACTAGGCCCATTTTTGATAGGGTTCAACATCGAGGATTTCCTTATACTTTCCTTTACACTGGGATGGTGATTCAACACCACTTGGGTCACTTGGATTACTAGAGACGTCAGATTGATGATCTTGATCAGGTTACATGGTGTCCTTACCTCAGTTCTAATAGATGGAGAGAGGATGAGGATGAGTTACCATACATGTTTGCCCCTCGTTGGATGATTGGGTGTACTACCACTACTATTAAGAACTTCTTCTTTGGTAGAGTTTTGAGATAGTATGGTTCGACATAGGATATGCCTCAGGGAAATGCACTATATGCTCGAGTATAGGCAAAGATCTCTCTATGGGGTCCATGTATTGATTATCAGTTTGCATTAGATCAGATTGTAGGTATGACTATTTGCAGATGGGAGATACTTCCTAGTATGTCTGATGTAGGGATGTCCCACAAGTATGCAGATTGGTGGGCTCGCAACAAGTTTCCTCATTTCACTGATCCAGCTGAGCCTATTCCTGGATGTCATGATCATGATAGGGATGATAGACATCAGAGAGGATGAGGACGTAGACATCCTCAAGTTGCAACAGGTTGAGGACAGATGAGACAGGGTCATGATCATGGGGATGCTAGAGATAGACCGGCTAGAGCACAGGATGATGCAGTTGATAGATAGTCAAGAGCAGATAGACATGATAGAGCTCATAGACATCAGAGAGCTCAGAGACAGGCACAGTTTGATGCAGCTAGGAAGATTCTTGGGGGATTGGATCCCTTGGTACAGTTATAGAGAGTAGCCTTGGCTCAGCATGATGATGATGTAGCTCAGTAGGATCAAGCACAACAGGATGATGGTGCTCCACAGATGCCTCCCCCAGCTCCATAGCCACAAGGTGCATAGGGTGATCGTATTGATGGATTATCTCAAGATGGATCTGGTCTTGTAGGCCATTGTCTGCTGTTGTAGGTCATTTGGATCAGGTTGCCTCTTTATTACAATAGTTTGTATCAGCCTTGGTTGTTCCGAGACAGGATGGAACTTCACAGGCTCCTCCCCCATAGGATGGTAGAGGTCCAGATGGATCTGGTCTTGTAGGCTCTTGATTGATATAGTTACTTATTGATGATGTCCTCTTTGTTTCATATGTCATGTTATCCATTGCTCAGAACATTTGATGTAGCACTTTGATGACATTGTATCTTGATATACTGATGTGATGATCATATGATGAACACTCTTTTGATGATATATATGATATACTCCATGGTTCATCTTGATGAGTTGGTTTATGAGATTATCTTTTATGCAGCTATATGATGTGTGTATGCATTTACTTTGTTTTTATGCTATGGATGTAGTATCTTATTTTATGATATACATAGATGTATGCAATGATGTATGGATGTTTTCTTTTTCTAATATGTGGATAATGAGTAAGGTATGGATGCAAAATATAATCTCATTTTCTTTGTAGTGTTTTGATCAAGAATAAAGATTTTTTTGAACCCCATTTTGCTTTAATGTTTTGACTAACCAAGATTATTGATGTACCCCCTCTTGCCCTTGGAAAATTAACCACAAACAAATGCATTTAAGTTAACAAGATAATGTAATTAATCTAACATGCAATGCAATGCAACCTAAGTGTCACCAGCTTTTAGCAAATAAATGCCCTAAGGATAAATTTTCATCATTGAGTAGTTTGGGACCAGAAAGCTAAGTACAATCACCACTGACCACATCATGATGATATGAATACTACTTTTATTGCATTTTGGTAACCTCCTTTTTGAACCAAGTACAACCCTCACTAGTTGGATGACCAAACTATGGGAGTTTGAATACCGGTGTCAATGGATTCAATGTTGCAAGTGGATTTTTGGTATTTAGATATAGAAAATCTAAATAGCCAAGGGATCTGTTTACGTAAACAAGCAAAGGTCAACTTGTCCTCTTATGAGATAGTCCTCGATGGTTCTTTGATGACCATGTCTTTAGACGAACTTTCATAAGTTGATGAATCTTCCTCCAAACAATCACTCAAAGGAAAGAAAAATATCACATCTTTATCATGGCTAATCTAGTTGAAACATCATTGAATAGCTCAAAAGATATGATGAAAAGTCCATTTCATCAAGATTTATCAACAAGAAAATTTCAAGTGTTTTACCATGTTTCATTATTTTGCCAAGAAAGAAAGCTTTGAATGTTTTGCCATGTTTTAGGATTTTCCAACAAGTATTTCCAAGTATCCTGATCTTTAAGGTGTTTTTGTCCATTTTTAATCCCAAATAATAAAGTCAATGAAGGCTCAAGGATCATGTTGTAGGGTCAAATGCTTAGGCTCAATAAAATTTTCTCTCTTCTGAAACTCTGATAAATCTCTCTCTGACGTGACTGATTGTAGCACTTATGGAATCCATTTGGTATCAAATTTGCAATCTCCTTCTACCCCTAGAGGATAAATGTGATCGGTTGCCAAACTTAGGGCTGATAGACAATGCAATAATGCGACTGACCAGCTTTATTATGACTATGTACAAATGATGAATGCAATGGTGGTTGTACAAATGAGATGGTGGAAATGCAATATGGACATATGTGACTAGGAAAGACAAACTTAAGGGAACAAAAGGTGCTTGTTTACCAAGTTTTCACCCTTTGGATGGATCAAGCTCTTTTTCTATTTTTAAAGCTTTTTTACTTTTTTTTCTACCAAGGTGCCTATTGCTAGGTTTTCGCCAAGGCACTTTTTTCTCTTTTTTATATTTTTTTTGTATTTTTCATATCATCAAGGTGCCTATTTGCTAGGTTTTCACCAAGACAACATCTTTTTGAAGTTTTTCCTTTCTTCATGTTCAATTTTTCAATGTTTTTGATCTTTTGTGCTTTTCAAATAGTTTTGGTATTTTTAGAATCTCTTTGAACTATGTACAATAAATATGATGCTCTCTCATCTGATACTCTTTATACTCTTTCGTCTAACTCATGTGTAGAACCTTTTGAGATGAATACTATTAATGGGTTCTTGAAGCTCCTCTCCTTCACAATCTGATAATTTATAGGTGCCTGTGCCAAATGAAGATACTATGATGAATGGGCCAAGCCGATTAGCATCCCATTTACCTTTCTTCTCTCTTTCAACCTGATTCTTTGGGTTTTCCCTCAACACTAAGTCGCCTACCTAAAAAACTTGTGGTTTAATATGTTTATTATAGTTCTTTGAGATTCTATTCTGATACACTTTTAGGTGCTCATAAGCTTGTGTTTGATGTTCTTCAAGTAACTCCAATTGTTGAAGCCTAGATACTCTATAGTCTTCATCTGTGATCAATCCTTGTAATGATACTCATAGAGACAAGATTTCAACCTCTAATGGTAGAACTGCTTCAACCCCATAGACTAATGAGGATGGCATGGCTCCTATGGGTGTTCTTATGATGGTTCTATAGGCCCATAATGCTAGATTAATTTGCATATGCCAATCCCTTCCTGATTTATTGACTGACCTTTTCAAAATCTTCAAGATATTCTTATTCGTGGCTTCAGCTTGCCCATTTCCCTAAGGATAATAAATTGATGATGAATGGTGAGTGATATGAAATGTAGCACAAAGCTCATCAACATCCTTATTCTTGAACTGTTTTCCATTATCTGTTATTATGGCATGAGGAATACCATATCGAAAAATGACGTGATTTAAGATAAACATGGAAATTTGTTTACCTGTTGTCGTTATCAAAGGAAACACTTCAACCCACTTAGTGAAATATTCTGTTGTGATTATGATGTGTTTGTGCCCATTTGAAGAAGGTGGGTGTATGATGCCAATTAGATCAAACCCCCATTGATAGAAAGGCCATGGTGTGACAAATGGGTGTAATTCCTGTGCCGGTGCATGTATCATGTCACTATGATATTGGCATTTTCTGCATATCTTCACAAAGTGACAAGCATCTTTTTCTAATGTCTTCCAGAAATACCCTAAGCGAAGGATTTTCTTAGCTAGATTCAACCTGCTTGAGTGCGACCTGCAAATGCCTTCGTGAACCTCATGTAAAGCTAACTTAGACTCTTCTTCCTCTAGACACCTAAGTAACATCCCATCAAAACCCTTATGATACAATGTTTCAGAGAGGATGAGGTAATGGGCTGATTGACAGATAAAGTTTCATTTTTGAGCTCGAGTTTGGTCTAAGGGTAGCACTTGGTCTTTAAGATATGTGTATATAGGTCTGTACCAAGGGGATTCATGTCCATGTAATAGAGCAACAATTTGGGTGTCAAGAAGGTTGAATGCTAGTTTTACCAACTCTTCCACCAAGAACTCATACTTCTCATTTTGATCAAGTTTTTGTAACAAGGAAGCCAAGGTAGCCATGGCGTCACCTGCTCTGTTTTTCTCTCTAGGAATCTGCTCAAATGTGATTAAGGAAAAATACTTCTTCCATCCATCAATCATGGTCTTGTATGGCATCAAATTTTCATCTTTAGTGTTATATTCATTGTTGACTTGATTGATGATAAGTTGAGAATCTCCATAAATTTGTAGCTCTTTGATGTTCCACTCTAAGGCCATTTTGATGCCTATGACAAGTGCCTCATATTCCGCCATATTATTGGTGCATGGAAACATAAGCTTGTAGGATTTAGGAATAGTGTAACCTTGAGGAGTGACCAATAGTATGCCGGCCCCAGAACCTCCTTGAGTATAGGAACCATCAAAGTATAACTTCCATGTTTTTGCCTCTATGTTTACAATGGTAGAATCCAAAAATTCCACTTGAATAGTTTGTGTAGAAGTCATGGGATTTTCAGCTAATTGATCTGCTATCACTTGTCCTTTGATTGCCTTTCTATTGACATACTCAATGTCGAACTCACTCAATATCATCACCCACTTAGCTATTCTACCTGTTAAGGCTGTTTTACTTAACAAATACTTGAGAGGGTCAATTTTGGCAATTAACTTGACCTTATGCATCAACATATAATGTCTCAGCTTTTGAGATGTAAACACCACTGCTAGGCAAGCCCTTTCCATAAATGTGTAATTAAGCTCATATTTGATCAAGGTCCTACTCAAATAGTAGATAGCTCTTTCCTTTCCTTGTTAATCTTCTTGTGCTAAAAGCACTCCTAGTGATCTTTCGGTAGCAGATATGTATAGAAGCAATACTTTTCCCTTGATTGGTGGCATGAGAATAGGTGGATTTATCAAATAGGTCTTCAATAATGTGAAAGCTTGATCACATTCCTCATCCCACATGAATATAGTATCCTTATGTAGCAATCTGGTGAAAGAATGACATTTTTCAGCCAATTGAGATATAAACCTTCTTATGGATTAGATTTTGCCTTGTAAGGATCTCATTTGGCTGATGTTCTTAGGTATCTCCATGTCTATAATGGCTTGTACTTTCTCCAAGTCCACTTCAATTCCTTTAGCGGAAACTATATAGCCTAATAGCTTGCCGGATTGGACTCCAAAGGCACATTTCTTTGGGTTTAATTTGAACT
This sequence comes from Chamaecyparis obtusa, assembly GCA_027943335.1. NCBI lineage: Eukaryota > Viridiplantae > Streptophyta > Pinopsida > Cupressales > Cupressaceae > Chamaecyparis > Chamaecyparis obtusa. Next base: position 682,090 of record BSBK01004664.1, read on the forward strand.
TGAATTGCTCCAACCTAACAAATATCTTTTTCAAAATTTGGAGATATTCTTCTCTTTTGTGGGATTTTGCCAATATATCATCCACATAGTCTTCTAAGAATGTGTGCATCATGTTGTGGAAGATAGTTGTCATGGCCCTTTGATATGTAGCTTCGGCATTCCTAGGCCGAACATGACATTCCAACAAAAAGTGCCCCAAGGGCAAGTAAAGGTAGTCTTCTCCTGGTCTTCAAGTGCAATTTTAATCTAATTATAACTGCTAAAACCATCCATTAATGAGTACATTGAGTGACCTACTATTAAATCCACTATGGCATCAATGCTCAAAAGTGGGAAATCATCCTTAGGACAAGCAAGATTTAGATCTTGAAAATCTGTGCATACTCGAATAGATTTGTCATGTTTTGTGACTGGTACTATGTTTGAGATCCATTCAGCATAAGCTATTTCCCTTATGAAGCCTACTTTCAACAATTTTTCTAGTTTTGTCTTGACCAAAAGAGCTATGTGTGGGTGCATCTTTCTCAACTTTTGCTTAATGGGCTTAACCCCTGGTCTAACATTTAGATGATGCATTATAAAGTCAAGATCTAAGCTAGACATGTCGACATATGACCATGCAAAGTTTATTTGTTGCTCTTTGAAAAAATTTATGAAGTCCTCTCTTTCTAGAGGTGTGAGTGATGCAGCCAAGTGTATGAACTTTGGATCCACTTCCGTACTAATGTTAACTTTTTCCATTGGCTCTATGAGTATAGGTGACCTTTCTTCCTCATGCTCTGGTAGGGTATCCAATCTCTCTTCCTTTGATGCCACAATTGGGTTTCACCAAAGGAAACATCTTTTATCTTTACTTTTTTGGGTTCTAATGCTGCCACATAATGGTTTTCAACACTGGAACTTTTCTTTTTCTTATTTTTTTTCATTTTTTTCTTTTGACTAAGAGATTGAACCCCCACTACTTCTATCATGTTCAGTTTGAGTTCATTGGTGACAAAGGGTTCAACTGCATTAAGGTATTGGTTTGTTGCTTGGTCATTTTGGAAGTAAAGCAAGTCACTTGACTCGGTTTGGTCCCAATCAATGAGGTTGGGACATGTTAAGGATAATGAGTCATTAGGCAAGGTATCATCAATTTGGGTTATGGACATGACTTCATTTGAAGGTTCATACATTGTATCATTTAGATCTATGACATGCGCTTCCTTAAGGTGATCCATGGAAGAAGGGTCAAAATCCCCTTCACTTGAGTCCTCGTCAACTTCTACAGGAAACAACATGGGAAAATTCACAAGCGAATTAAAATTAACATTTGAATCTCCCTCCTCTGAAGGCATCCAAAATGTATCTATCCATGGCGGACTTGTATATGCTTGTCCTATGTTAAGATCTTGTATGTTAGGCTCTTCATTGATTTGAATCTCTTGCTTTGGGATCTTTGCATATGTGTGTATTATGACTACTTCCTTGTCTTGACATGATTCATCTAATAAAGTATCCCACTCATAATCTTAGGAATCATCACTATCTCCCTCGGATTCTAAAGCATTTACTCAAGGATAGAAGTCTTGCATTGGGCTGGAGCTTTCACCTTTGTATTGATAACCTACTCTGGATTTTTCTTGTTTTTCCCTCAAGATAGGTTCAATGGGTTCTAACAATCCTCTAATTCTTTGGCCTAAGGGTCATCTTCCCTTGTATCCCATCTTCTACATTATATCAAACCCTTTTCCATATTGCTCAGTTTGTATATTTACATGCTGAATTCTTTCCATGGGAGTGTTTGAGGTATCTTCCTCATCATGATAAAGCCATTGAAGGACTTCATCTTCTTCCTTATCCCATGTTGCTTTGTTATCTTCCCTTACAAAATAGGAATTATACTTATGTGGAAGATGGTCTTTTGATGGTTTACCATGTGATTTTGGAGATGTGGGCATGTCGAATAGAGAAACAAAATATTCCCCTACTCCTTTTGAACTAATCTTGCATTGTTTTTCAAATTTATTCATCATTTCACTCATGTGTTGGTAATGATCTTCCTTGGCTTGTTCCTTTTCTTCTTTGGTAGGTTTGTAGATTGCTATCTCTGATTTAGGTGCTAGATATGAACTTTCCGTTGCATTTGGACCCTCGTAGCTCACTTTTTCCTTTCCCTTAGTTGATGTCATTGAGCTAGCTTGAGGAGGGTGTTGAGAAGCATCTAATGTTAGTTCTTTCATTTTAACATCTTCAATTGTGGTTCTTTGAATAATTCCTTCTCAGTTATGTGGAATAAATAGCTCATGAAGGGGTTTGAGTGGATTAAAATATTGGAACAGGTTTGAGTCCCCTCCAACCATGATTTCTTCACCCATGTATGAGAATTTGATGCATTGGTGGTACGTGGATGGGACTGCTTGCATCTCATGAATCCATGGTCTCCCCAACAAAATATTATAAGTTAACTTCATGTCTAACACTTGGCAATTGGTGTCCTTCTTGACAGGTCCCACTTGTATGGGCAATACAATCATGCCTTTAGAGGCCCTTTCAGCTTCATCATAAGCCTTGATGGTGATCTTTTTCGTAGGGTCAATGCAAGACTTGAATAACCCTATGGATTTGACAAGACTTAATGTACAAATGTTAAGGCCAGCTCCTCCATCAATGAGGGCTCTTTTGACTCTATGCCTCTCTATTAAGACTTCTATATGCAATGGTAGATTTTGAGGATGGGTTATAGACATGTCATCTTGGTCAGAAAATGAAAGACAATGAGGTGCCACAAGATGACCTACCATGTTTTGGAACTTCTCCTCTTCTAAGTTAGTAGGAACATTCATCTCTACTAGAGATTTTTCTAGAATTTCCTTATGATTAGGTGATAACTTCAATAGCTCCAAGATAGAGATTTGTGCTAGAGTTCTTTGTAATTGAGCAACCAAGTTATAAGGTTTTGCTGCTATCAACGGTTTCTTGACCATGATGTTGGACTAAGGATTGTTAACAACTTGAGGAGCAATCCCTTGTATGGTCATTCTAGAATTTTTCCCTCTTGTAATAACATTTGATGTCTCTTTTGGAGGCTATTCCTTAATGATTATAGCATTCACAATGTTATCATAAGGTGGCACAAAGTTCAGGCTATTGGTGCTTTGTTTCTTGCCATTAGATGACTCCCCTTTGGCATGATTGTAAAAAGGTTGTTTGAATGCTGTATGATCTTCATTGCTTTGAGGTCCCTCAATGGTGATTGTGCCACCATTGATTAAATCTTGTACTACATTCTTTAGCTGAAGACATTCATTTGTTGTGTGTCCTCAGATTCTGTGGTACTCACAATGGCTATTGGCGCTCCACCAACTAGGCTTGTTATTTGGCTCATAAGGCTGAATGCTAGGTAACATAATGACATTTTTATCCATGAGCATCTTTAAGGCCTTTTCAAGGGGTTCACCCAAGGGTGTGAAGTTCCTTTGAGGGGTTGGCCTCAAATATTTATCAAATTTAGTACTCCTTGAATTATCTCCTTGATTTCCATTATTGGTATGGTTGTTGTTGGGTGATGCATTGGAAAGTTGATTGGTATTATTCACCTGATTAGATGTCCTTGTAAGAGCAAAGGGGACCACCTTCAAGTTGCTAGATTCAACTACTCCATCATTCACAATTCCCTTATTGTTGTTCTTATAATGGCTGTTACTATTGAACAATTATTCTTTTGATTATTGCCATTGTTGCCATTGTTTCCATTATTGGAGTTGTTCTTATTATCTTTGTATAGTTTGAGTTCTCCACTTTTGACCAGCACTTCCTCTGTTGTTACTCCATTTTCAATTAGATCTTGAAAGGTCTTTGGACATTGCATTTGTAATCGGTAGTTCAACTCATTGCTTAAACTGTTTATGAAGATATCCATCTTCTCTTTTTCAAGCACACTTCTAGGATATCTTGCAAAAATTGTCCTCCACCTTTGTATAAAAGTGAGGAATGCCTCTCCATCCTTTTGTTTAGTGTTGCATAATGTTATCATTGTGACCTCATGTTTAATATTATATGAGTAATGGGCCACAAATTTTGAAGCTAGCTCTTAGAAGGTCTTAATGCTGGAGGGTAACTTAGAAAACCACTCCATAGCCATGCCTCCTAAGCTTCGTAGAAATAATCTCATTAAATATGTTGTATCATGCATGAAATCTAAGCTCAATGCACAAAACTCCTGTAAGTGATCTTGGGGATTTTTCATTCCTTCATACTTGTCATACTTGGGAACACAACATTGATTGGGAATGGCACCATAACCAAGCTTTTATCAAATGGGAATGGACACAATGCTTCTATGGAGAAAGGCTTAGGAGCCCCGCTTTGATTAATGTTGTCCAATTGCATTTGAAACATCTTGAATTTCTTGTTCATGATGTCTAAGGTACTTTCTTCAACTTCCGGTGCTTTGAGTTGGTTGACATCATAGTCAGGGGGTAGCTTGAGACCTTTTTGTGCTACGTCCATGAAGTGTTTTTCTCTATCTCTATCCATTGCCTTTTCCATGAGCTTTTAGAAATAAGGACATTGGATAGCCTCACTAACTTTTTCATCTGTGGCATCTTCTGTCATTGCTTCAGTTTGAGTTCTAGTGTGGGTTTGGTCAATATCTTGAGCATTTTGATCTACTCCTCCATTGTTGGTATTGCCTTGGTTAGTAGTGTTGCCCTAGTTATTTATATCATTGCCCCTGTTATTGGCATCACCTTGGTTAGTGGTATCAATTCCACTATTGTCTTTACCACCCAAACTACCATAGTACATCATGTTGTCTTCCCCTTCTTGTTCAAGTGACTTTTGTGGTATTCTAGGAGTAGTCTCATCTCCAGGATAAGGGAGCTCTTGTCTCAAATAGGTCCCATCAGCTTGCAAGGTTTTCTTGATATAATAAGATCTGGTAAATGTAGGCATGAACCTTGAAGAATGAGGGTTAATATCACTCGGGGTCTAATTCTTTGGATGGTTTGTAACAATGTTGTAGAAACAAGAATTTGGACCAAGCTGAGAGTTTGAACAATAAGAACATGAAAAAGGGTCCTCAAAATTATGTTCAAAATTTTTTGATTTATCCTACAAGTACTCTTTTTTTTCCCTTTTAGGTTTTTGGGCGTCACTGAACTGAGCATAGGTGTGACTGAGACTTCTATAGGTGTGCACTAGTTTCTTGTTAAGCGATACACTGTAGGTTACCAAGTGAGACTTTGTTAATGCCATGCGGGTTTCTAGTTTTTCCAGGCATGTTTGAAATTTTTCTAAGCGTGACTTCAATATTTCTACGCATGTTTAAACAAGTCACAAGCATGACTGAACCTCTGATAGGAAAGTGTTTTTGGTGCATAGGTGACACTTCTCTGACCAGGGTATAAGATTTTGAATTTTAAAAATGTGTAAGATCAGTCTTTGGAAATTTATGTGTTTGAAAATAGAAAAACAAGCGCAACACACACATCACTTTGTCATCATGTCCCTAAAAACATTCTAACATGTATGTTCTCCGATGTTTTTCACTAGTATATCACAATAAAGAATTCCAAACAGCCTACCTAAAGTCAATTTTGGGTTGTAAACATGGCTCTACAAGGTGGCTTTGCTATTTTACTAGGATTTAGTAAGTATTCTGTTCAAAATGAATTAAAATCTCTCATCCCCCAAGTATATTAAGGGGCTTCCCACACTCACTGAAGTATGATTTTGCGCAATTCATAAGGACTACTAGAGGAAGTTCAAGAAATTAAAACCCTTTTGTCATGCATCCCATTAAGGATACATGCGTTTCATTTTAGAGTGGGTCAGATTCTCGTGGTAATAGCAAGTGTATCCCACTTTGGGCTATATCTCTCACCGGCCTTGCTAAGGCAAACTCGGGAGGCGAGCCCACTAAATCTCTAGCATATTCATTGAAAGCACAAAAATGGCATTAAGGTTAAGTTTTTGGGAATTTGGTTCACCTAAAAGGTGAAGAGCATATCCCTAACTTTTCCCTTTAGTTCCCAAACACTTCAAGCAATTAATTGTTCTTTCTCAACCTCTTGACAAGGAGGTTCTTAAAATTGAAATATTTAGTTAAATTCCCTCCTTATTAAAGCTAGATTCAAATGAAATGCCACAATTTAAGGGAATGCAATCTTGATCATGTAAAATACCTTTCCTTGTAGCTAGCAAAAGGCTAGGGGCATTTTTGAATCATTGGTTTTCATCTTATTTCCACTCACCTAGTGGTGATCATTCCCACTCCCTCCTCCAACAAATTAGTCCAACACAACCAATTCACAATGAGGGGAAATCAAAATTAAATTTGACAACACAAAGATTTAAGTAAATGAAACTTTGGAGCACTTTGTTTGCATTTTTAACAATTGAGCTTAAGGATCAAAAATCCAATTTAATGAAGCAAATTTATGCTTGTAAGCTTCAATCATAGCAATGTATTTTTCATGTACCTTAACGTCTTCGTCTAATGTTGATTCAAGAACAGCTTTGGTATGTGCTTGATTTTCCTTCTTGATCCTTTTAGCCAACACTTTTCCCTCTTGGTTGAACCTGGTTTCTGGCTTTTTCACTTTCAGATGCTTGTTCATTTACAGTTAAAAAGTACAAATAGAGAGTTAGATATTGAAATTTATCAATTTAAAAACCAAAATAGATAGCAGACACCAGGTGACATCATCCAGCTAATAGGCGTGACTAAACTACTTACAAGCGTAACTTTGATAATAGCGAGCGTCACTTTGCAATGGCTCAAGCGTTACTCAAAGTTACACAGGCGTGAACAGTTTATCTAGAGGCATGAACAAAGCTTAAAATTGCGCAAAATATTTCATGCTAAGTGACATGTTAACAGTACTAAGTGATAAATTTCCTTAGCAAAAGCGTGACTAAAACTATAACATGTGAAGCAAAGCGTAAACTTAAGTGATAGCAAATTAAAGCTAGGCGATACTCCCTGAGTCACAGGCGTGACTTTGATCAGCAAAGGAAGAATGCTTTAAGATCTCAAGCATAAATCTCCAATTAGTAGGCGACAGTACAGAGATCTGAAGTGATAATGAAACCGACTGTAGGCGTGATTGAATCCTTTGCAAGCGTGTTTTTATCAGTTTCCTGCAAGAAATTCATGAAAAATAGAATATCCAAGCATGGAAATTATGGTGAAAATGATGAAATGAGGCTTATCACCCCACGGTGGGCACCATTTGTGTGATGAAGTTACTCACCTGCATGAAATTAAGATCTACTAACATCAATTTAAACTAAATACAATGCAAATTTAACTAAAATTGAAATTATGATCTATATTATCCCATGGATCTCTAGAAAGAAGTGGTAAGTGAAGCTCTCAGCTACAATCCTCACTAGTGACACCTCTAAAATGAGAAATTATGCTGCTATTATGCTTTTACAATGCTTCTATGATGATTCCATGCTTAATCTAGCTCAAATTGACAAACTATAATGATAATTGCTCTAAAATGCTCAAATTGCTCTTAGAATGCTATTCAAATGCCTATAATAACAATGCTTTGCAAATGAAATTCTAAGATGGAAATGCTCTCCAAAATGCCTCATACTTATAGTAATTTCCCAAGGGTAGAGGGTGGAGTGAAGTAATCATGATTATCCCATGGTTAAGTCAAAAACTTTGCTTTGTTCATAAATGGGGGGACAAATGAGTGGACAAGCCTTTAAATGGTGTCAAAGCTTTGGACAAATTTAAATGTTTTGAGTGATTTGTGTCCTTTTTGTCCTCAATTCTCATTGGTTGATCACTTTGTTGAAAGAAATTAGGAATATTAATTCAATTAATTAATTAAATTTAGCCATGTAAGGGTAATAGGTTCATTTTGATTTTTGATTAAACAACTATACAATTAATTGATTAAAATCAATTATATAGTATTTTTGGCCCTTTTAAGCTTCAATTTAATTATTTAACATCATTATTTAATAATTCTTTTGTTTTAATTGATTTTGTCCAACTTTATTTAATTATGTCCCTTTAAATGTATTTTAATGATTTAATCCCTTTTATTGATTTTGAGCCATTTAATTTAATTTTTGCAATTTAAAAGTATTTGTCCAATTTTACGTGTCTACATGTATATATGTATATATATATGTATGTATATATATATATGTATATATGTATATATATATATATATATACATACATACATAAATACACACATATATATACATACATATATATATATATATACATATATGTACATATACATATATAAACATATACATATATGTATATGTACATATATGTACATATACATATATGTACATATACATATATATATGCATACATATATATATACATAGATATATAAATATATGTATATATATATATGTATGTATATGTATATATATACATATATGTACATGTATATATATACATATATGTACATGTATATATATACATATATATGTATATGTATATGTATGTATGTACATATATGTATATTGTATATATGTATATATTTATATATATGTATATATTTATATATATGTATATATGTATATACATATACATAAATACATAGATACATACATATACATAACATACATACATATATATATATATATATATATACACACACACACACACACACATATATATATATGTGTGTGTGTGTGTGTGTATATGTATATATTTACATATATGTATCTATATAGATACATATATGTATATATACATATACATATACATATACATATGTATATGTACATATATTTATATTTATATGTATATGTCTATGTATATATACATATACATATATGTACATATATATAGATATATGTATCTATATATATGTTGGCATAATACATTACAATTCGGTTAAATCTCTGTACCTGTAAGTAGTTAACAGTTATGGTTAACTATTTACTACGTTATTTAATTGTATTGAATGATCAGAATAGATATCTCCCAATTCTTCATGTGGTATCAGAGAAAAAAAATGGATTGAACTGACAATGGAGTTGTTGTGTAATTGGATTAGCTACCTTTGATTACACTGGTGAACTCTGCTAGGAGATCAGAGCACCAACGTAGCAGTTTGGAGAAGATTGTGTTGATTGCAGTTAAAACCCACACGTAGCAATTGGGAGAACACCGTGCTAATTGAAGTTCACACCCACTATGCTGGTGAAAGGAGCACATACTTTGTAAAAACATGCATGATAGAATAAAGTGCACATAGTGCTGATTACTGGTGATTGCTGGTTGTAGAAACACAATGCTGGTTGTAGAAATGCGGTGTTGGTTACCGGTTGCAATTCTTGGCACATGTACAAAAATGAAGTGCTGGGTTACAGTTTCTTTAACTATTTCTTGCTAGTTGGGAAAAGGCTCCAAAGACCATTAAGACTATTCTCTTGTGCATTGGAGATGGATGAAGGTTCTAAAGACTGTTAAGACCATTCTCTTGTGCATTTGGAGATGGACAAAGGCTCTGAAGATTGTTAAGACCATTATCTTGTACAACATGTTATCATATGTACAGACCTGCATGGTAATGGAGTTTAGTCTCAATCCGCAATGAAGATAGCGCTAGAAAATGGAGAGCAAAACCGCGCTGGTAGAACAAAGTGTTGGTAGACTTGCAACCGTTTCTTGAAGTGAACCATTTCTTCCAACAGTGGGCACTCGTAGAATGAAATGTAGATTGTTCATGACATCATTGTAGAGAAATGATTTCTAACAGAAGTCTTCAACATCTTTAGGTGAGCACACTTGCATTTTTAAAAATTGTTGATTTGGATTGTATTGGCTTGAAATGGAGTTTCCGTTAGATAAATACTCTAGTTTCAATTTTCATACATGGAGAATAAAAATCCAAATGCAATTGATGAATAAAAATCTATGGGCATAGTAAGTGGAAAAGAAAAACCACCCACAAATGCAAATAAATTGATGGAGTGGAATGGTCGAAATGATAAAGCCAAGGCTATTATTGGGCTTGCTCTTGCAGATTCTAAGCTTCATCACATAGATCTAGATAACACTTATGTTGAGACTTGGGATAATTTAAACAAGTTGTTTGGAGCAAAAGCTATCAATGCAAAGTTTTCTCTCAAAATTCAATTGTTTAGATTCAAAATGGAAAATGGATCACAATGTCCAATCATATAAGTAATTTAAGGTCTCTCATTAGACAACTTGTAGAAGTTAAGGCTCCTGTTGATGATGATGATGCTAAGGCCATCTTGTTAAATAGTTTATCTTCCAAATATAGTAATGTTTTCTTTACACTAAGTCAACTCACTTCATAGACCCTAGAGGATATGATTTCAGCCCTTCTAGCAGAAGAAAATAGGATAAAGGAAGTCATAGAAGAAGCTCATCAAATAGATTAGGCATTATACTCACAAAGTACTA
>BSBK01004664.1:697500-1017500 GCA_027943335.1 Chamaecyparis obtusa
TTAGAAGAACACTTGGATCCTAGAGAGGATCAGGGGCATAGACTAGCTAGTCTATCCTAGCCTCCCCATCAAATTGGTATCAGAGCCACTTAGGGCTTGGGAAGTGAAAGGTGGATGTTTCAACAACTAGAAGAATCAATTGGATCATCTAAAAAGAAGAAAATGGTGACCAATGCTAAGCTTGCTAAGAAGGTGGAAGATCGGGAGGAAGCTAATAGACTCCTGCAGGAAAGATTGATGCAAATGGAGCAACTCTTGGATGATGTCCAAGCAAAAGCAGATAAGGTGAAAGACAAGATGGAGGAGAAGGATGGTAAAGGGAAAGAGAAAACCATTGATGATGATGTACCTACACCTGATCCTCCAACCCAAGATGAGAAATTTCTTAAAGCTTTGAAGGCTATCATAGGCAAGGCACTTAAAAGTGTCCCATTATTGACTGGTGGGATGGATACAGAGCTTGTGATGCAATGGATTGAAGGCATGGAGAATCACTTTGAATGTGAAGAGATCTTAGAGGCACAGAAGGTCAAAGTGGCCAAATCTAGGTTGAGAGGACAAGCTTTAACCTGGTGGAACTACTTGCAAGATGAAAGGGAGAAAGATGGAAAGAACCCAATCTCTAATTGGAAAGCAATGGTTAATAAAGTTAGGGAAGCATACCTACCAATAGATTATGAAATTCAGCAGCATAGGAGGAGATTGAATCTTAGATAGAAGGAGATGGATGTAGCCACCTACACTGAAGGGTTCCACAAGTTGAGCTTAAGGTCCAAGATCAAAGAAGATGAAAGTATCAAAGTGGCAAGGTATCTAAGTGGTTTGAAATGGAGCATAGCAGAGGAAATGAGTTTGTTTACTCCCACCACAGTACTTGGATGTCAGCATATGGCACAAAAACTTGAAGATAAATAAAGAAGAAAGCAAGAACCTAACTCCAAGAACAAGGGAAGAGGTAGAGACTCTAGAGGGGGTCAAAGAGGAGGTTCTAGTAGAGGTGGTGAATCAAGAAGCCAAGGGGAGAGCAGACTCTTGGAAAAAATTTTAGAAATTAGTACAAGAGGATCTTATGGTAGAGGAAGAGTTTCTCAAGGAAATAGAGGAAGAGGGGCAGGAAGAAGTAGCTCCTACTTTGCCATAATGAAGTGCTATCAATGTGGACAACTTGGACACCCTGCCTATAGGTGTCCTGATAAACCATCAGCCTCAAACAATGATAAGAGGGTAGCCTATACCCGCTATCAGCTCATGTACTAATGAAGTCAGCAAGTTAGAATCAGAAATGGGTGAGAACTTGATGTTCAGGAGAGTACTCATAAGGTAGCCCAATCAAGGTGAACCAAAGCAAAGGAGGGCTCTTTTTAGAGTCAGGTGCAAGGTACAAGGCAAAGTTTGCAAGGTTAGTGTGGATTCAGGGTCCACTAATAACATCATAGTAGAGGAAGCAGCAAAGAAGCTAAAACTTACAAAGGTTCCATGCAAATCCATACAAGGTGACTTGGTTGAACCAGGAGCAAAGTGTGCTAGTGAATGAGCAGATATGGGTAGAGTTTTCCATTGGAAGCTATACAGACAAAGTTCTTTGTGATGTCTTACCAATGGATGCATGCCATCTTCTATTGGGAAGACACTGGCAATTTGATAGAAAGGTGATCTATGATGGAGAGGAAAACTCCATTTCTTTCAAGAAGGATGGGAGGACTTTTAAGATTCAGTCCTTAATAGAGAATGAAATGGGGACTTCAAAGACACCTAGTGTGTTGCTTAGAAGTGGTAAGGAGTTCTTACATGCTCTACATGATGAGGAGACCATAGGATGTGCTATCATGGTGAAGCCCAAGGAGGAAGACAAGAAGTTGTAGGTAGAAACACCATTGGAAGTGCAGCAAATGTTGGAAGAATTCAGAGATATAGTGAGTGATGGAACCCCTACAAATTTACCTCCAAGAAGGGCCATAAGTCATCAAATAGAATTTGTACCCAGTGTATCTCTACCTAACAAAGCTACCTACAAGCTTACCCCAGACTAGAATAAGGAAGTGGCAAGACAAGTGCAAGAGTTATTGGATCAAGGGCTGATCAAGAAGAGTATTAGTCCATGTGCAGTCCTAGTGGTCTTGGCATCCAAGAAAGGAGGAAAATGGAGACTTTGTATAGACTCAAGGGCTATCAACAAGATCACTATCAGGTATAGGTTCCCAATTCCAAGAATAGAAGATTTTTTGGATTGCTTAGGAGGTGCTATGTACTTCACTAAGCTGAATTTAAAGAGTGGTTATCACCAAATTAGAATCAAGGAGGGTGATGAGTGGAAGACTGCTTTCAAAACCATAGATGGATTGTATGAATGGCTTGTAATGACATTTGGGCTTACCAATGCCCCAAGCACCTTCATGAGGTTAATGAATGAGGTCTTGAAGGACTTCATAGGTAGATTTGTAGTGGTGTATCTAGATGATATACTCATCTATAGAAAAACAAAAGCAGAGCATCGTGAGCATTTGAGGTTGGTCATGAAGAGACTCCATGAAGAGAAATTAGCTATCAACCTAGAAAAGTGTGAGTTCATGCAACAAGAGATGGTTTATTTGGCTTTGTAGTGTCCAAGGGTAATCTGAAAATGGACTCAAGCAAAGTGGAGGCAATCTTGAATTGGCCTGCCCCTAAAACAGGGACTGAAGTTAGAAGTTTTCATGGCTTGGCACAATTTTATAGAAATTTTGTGAGAAAATTTAGTGGGATATGTGCACTAGTATTAGACACCATCAAAGGAGGACTGAAAACCAAGTTCAAGTGGACTGAGCCAGCTGAGAAAGCATTCCAAATGTTGAAGCAAGAGGTAGCTACCAAACCTATTTTACTTTTACCTACTTTTGACAAATTGTTCACCATTGAATGTGATGCAAGTGGTGTAGTAGTAGGGGGAGTGTTGAGTCAAGAAGGAAGGCCTCTAGCATTCTTTAGTGAGAAACTCAATGAGGCAAAGAAGAAGTATTCAGCTTATGAATTGGAGTTGTATGCATTGGTACAATCTCTCAAGAAGTGGAGGCATTACCTTTTGCCAAAAGAATTTGTGGTGTTTACTAATAATTAGGCTTTAAGCTACATAAAAACCTAGGAGAAGCTTAGTAACAGGCACTTGAAGTGGATGGAATATCTACAATCCTTTACCTTCACAATCAAGCACAAGAAAGGGCAACTCAACAAGGTAGCAAATGCCTTGAGTAGGAAGTTATTGACTGTCCAAGAGGTACAGCTGCAAAGCATTGGAATAGCAAGTTTTAAAGACTTATATGAGGAGGATGAAGACTTCTCACAAGCCTACAAGGTGTGCCTAGAGTTTGAGAACCATTTTCATGGTGAGTTTGTAGATTACACTCTTCAAAATGGATTTTTGTTCAAAGGTAATTAGCTTTGTGTACGTAGAGGATCCATGAGGGAAAATCTAATTCAAGAGAAGCATAATGGTAGTCTAAGTGGACATTTTGGCATAAACAAGACATTGGAGTTATTATAAAGATACTATTTTTGGCCTAAGCTAGCAAGGGATGTGAGAAGGTATGTAGATCAGTGTGGAGTATGCCAAAGAGCTAAGGGAGGTTCAAGCAATGCATGACTCTACCAACCTTTTCCAATTCCAAATAGGCCTTGGGAGTGTGTAAGTATGGACTTTGTAGTTGGACTCCCTAAAACCAAATTAGGTATGGATAGTATCTATGTTTTAGTAGACAAGTTCTCTAAAATGAGTCATTTCATTCCATGTAAAACTACTCATGATGAAAGTTATGTAGCACATCTCTTCTTCAAAGAGATAGTTAGAATTCATGGACTTTCTTTGAGCATTGTGTCAGGTAGGGATAGCAAGTTCATGGGCCATTTTTGGCAAACCTTATGGAAAAGGCTGGGAACTAATCTCTCTTTTAGTTTAGCATACCATCCTCATAATGATGGTCAAACTAAGGTCATCAATAGGGTTCTTGGCAACTTGCTAAGGTGTTTGACAAAGGAGTATGGGCAGACTTGGGATCTTGTTATATCTTAGGCTGAATATGCTTACAATGATAGTGTAAACAAGACCATAGGAAGAAGTCCTTTTGAGATAGTCTATGGAAGACACCCTAGAGGAGTGTGTGAGTTGAGAGACTTAGGTTCTATGGAGTTGAAGAGTGGACAAGCTGAAGATTTCACTCAAACTATCAAGGAGGTTCAAGAGCAAGTGAAGAAAACCATTTTGGAATCCACTCATAAACACAAAGCTAAAGTGGATGAAAAGAGGAAGTAAGTACAGTTTTAGATTGGGGACTATGTCATGGTCCATCTTAACAAAACAAGGATGTAGAAGGGCATGCCCACCAAGCTACATATGAGGAGAGTAGGCCCATGCAAGATTCTAGCCAAATATGGAGAGAATGCCTACAAAGTGGACTTGCCATCAGACTTAGCCATCTCATTGATGTTTAATGTTATAGACCTAATCAGATCCAAAGGAGATATCAGTCAGCAAGGTACAGCTCCACCAAAGGTACTACAAGATATAGACACCAATGTAATGCCCAAGAAGAAGCCAGCCAAAGCAGAGAAGGTCTTGGAATCCAGAGTGAAGAAGTCCACAAGGCATCAAGTTTACATGGAGAACCTAATCAAATGGAAGGATCAACCTGAATCTGAAGCCACCTGGATTGAGGAAGGATAGTTCAAGAAGTTTGGGATTGACTTGGCTCTTCTTGACCCCAAAGTGCCTTAGTTGTGCTAAGGGGGAGTATGGTGTAGAAGAACCCTTCCAAGGGCTCCCACCAATCATTTTGGTTGTCAAAAGCACTTCTTCAGTGAAGGTTGTGAGTACAATAAGAGTGTTTGACTCATTTGTGTGTGAAGGCCTAAGTAGAGGGCTTAGTTTTTATTGTGTAATTCCTTACTTGGCTGTACAGTGACTCATGACAAGTTGGTATCCTGAGGTCACTTCTTTTCTAGAAATTGATAAGTCTTAGTATAGAGGTTAGGAGATTTGTTTTCATTATCCAAGCATGTAAAAGATCTTGGAAATATCTTAGGAGTGGAGTAAGAAAAAAAAGTTGTTCGAGCAAGAAAAATTGCTCTAAAAGTTGCTAGCAACTTTTCTTATTTTAAAGACTAAACTCACCAAGGAGGTTCCTAACCCTAACTAGGCTCTAATCTCAAGGGGAAGCCTATATTAGACTTAAAAAAACCTAATGTTAGGGTTGGCAATCAGTATGTGAATAGTGGTAATTTGGAATCACCGCTATTTGTGTATGTGTGTGGGCAAAATGTAAGATTCACTCCTAAATCCAAACTCCCAAAAGAGAGAGCCGATTTGATCAACCAAGAGGTTAATACACAATCAAATCAATCTATGAAGAATATGAAAAAGAGAGAGAAACCCTATACCTCCCTATAGTTGGATTAAGCTTGAAATCTGAAATAATTGAAGTGCAAATACTAACCTTGAATTAGGGCAGATCTGGAAAATGCTGAATTTTGGCTTCTTGTATGAACTTTCTTAAAATTCTATCACTTGTTCTGGATTGGAAATGTCGAGGTGGACAAAACCTAGAAATCTTTTCTCCAAATTCACACAAGTCAACTTTGACCTTTTAAAAGGTCAAAGACCACATTATTTATTTGAAGTCTGATTCTGATTCTGTTCGTAGATCTTGAAAGATTACCGAAAAGGGTAATAAAATTTGCTCTCAGATTCAAGATTCCACACCTATGCCTGCAAGAAAAATGGTTTTGTTGTTTGTTTGGGGGGTTTGCCTTGGTCAAACCCCGGTTTGGAATCAACCTTAATATTGAAATTGAAATAGGAGAATGCTAGCAAGTAGTAGAAATGAATCTAACAATGAAGCTATGCAATTCAATAGATATGCTAATGTATTTGGAATGTAATCAAATATATTGATATGAAAGCTTGAACATAACATCATCAAAACTCCATGATTGTATGCTTTAAATCCACCTTGAGGAAACAATGATATGGATCTTGAAGGAAGATCACACCACCTTGGTGGCTAGATCTAGGGTTTGAATGATAGATCCTTAATGCTTGAGCCAAATCCCTTTAATAGCTTGAAGTCTTGAATCCTTGATCTTCAATGGAGAACTTGGATGAAGAAGAAGACTTGAATGCTTGAATGAACACTTGCACTTGAACACCTTGAGAACTTGAGAGCTTGAGCATGAAAACTTGATATGAAAAATGAAAGAGGAAGGCCTCCTTTTATAGTGATCTAGGGCACACTCCTCTAGATGGGCCACCTTGGAGAATTAATCCCAATTAGGTCATCACCTTTAGAAAATATACCTTGATTAAATACCATTAAAGGATTTACCATTTCGGAGCCCGAAACAACTGACCCAGAAGCGAGAAATAACTTTCCTGAAACATAAATTAGCGAGAAATGAAACTTTGAAAATTTGGTAGGAAGAGGTCAAGGTCAAGGTTGACCCTGACTTGGTCAGGGTCGAGGTCGACTTTGACCTCAAACCTTAACTTTGCTAGATTCTGCAACAAGAGTTCCAGGGGTGCCAAAAATGCAAAATTTGATGTCTGAGCAGGACCCAGTGTCAAGAACAGATAAAAAATCCCAGGAATGATGTGATGGAGAACTAGGAGGTCTCTAAACCCTACCTAGAAAATAGAGCCATGGAAGAGGGAAAATTAGGAAAGTCCTTAAGACCTTAACCCTAATTTCACTTAGAATGAAGAAATCAAGTGCAGAGAAGAAGTGGAAGACAAGGGAGAATGAAAAGATGCCAATCATGACCCTAAACCACTTACTCGGAGGGATAAATGCTCTTAACATGGAAGTGCTTCCATTTTAAGATGATACATTAAGCCCCTACTTTAGCAAGAGTATGGATTCAATGCAAACTCTTGGTAAAGGAGAAGAAAGAAGAGATCCCAGTGGATTCAAAATGAGATAAAATAATGCTTAGCTGAAGACACAAGCCCCCAGACCAAGGATTCTAACTCAACATACATACATGAGAGTATACAAAAGAACAAGGGTTAGTACTACACAACCCAAATCAATTAGCATAAGAAACCTTGCTAAGAAATATTTCTCATACCAATATCATATTTGGAAAGCTATCATAAAAGCATAAATGATTACATAAGAAAGTCAAGAGCAACACTATGGACAACATAGCTTCATGATCCAATCCTACTAGCATGAAAGCAAAAAGAGAGAAAAGAGAAAGTGATTACCTTGCCCGGTAAGATGCCCATCTTACCGTGAATCACCCTAGAGGGAGAGCCCAATAGGTTCACCCATAAACTGTGCTTGCAATTGTAATGCATCTTTTGACGGCTTCTGGAATATCCATAGATCCACCTTCTTGTATCACTATGAATATGAAATGCATATTTTCTTAGGATTTAGCAACTTATGTGCATTACCTTCGAAAGATTTAGCATATAGGTGCGTGTCTTTTTAGGATTTAGCAACTTATGTGCGTTACCTTCCAAGATTTAGCATATTAGAATTGGAAATGTGTGTCCCTTCAGGATTTAGCAACTTATGTGCATTACCTTCAGAGGATTTAGCATATTGAAAAATTTGAAAAATGTGTGTCTCCTCAGGATTTAGCAACTTATGTGCGTTACCATTGAAATATTTAGCATATGAATGCATGTCTTTTAAGGATTTAGCAACTTATGTGTGTTACCTTCTAAGATTTAGCATGTAAAAATAATAAACTATAGTACAAGGGAGACCCTGCATATGCCCCCCTCCTTAATATGGCAAAAAACATACTATTTTGTCATGTTAAGGAAAGAAAAAGATAAAGGATAAAGCCTTTCTTCAGCATCAAGACAATATCCATAGATGACACCCAGTCCAAGCCAAGAAGGTAACAGCTCCTATGAGGCCATGGGAGGGATGAATGTAAAAGATATCATGCAAGAAGTGAAAAGAAAGTAACCCTTAATGAGGGATAGCACACTATTCAGTTTCCAAGGTGAGAGATGTATCAACCATGGAAACCCAATGTCAAACAACAAATAAGGTTTGCATAAAGGACATAGGTCCGCAAATGCACACCATAATTTTCATGTATGATTGGATATCACATAATAGATAGATACTGCTTAACCAAGGAAAGAGGTGAATCCATAGAAAAGAAGAGAATATCGGATGAAATAACAATGCATAGATTTGAATAAGATAAAAAAGCATACCAAACCTCCAAGGCTAAATTACTTCTACCAAAATCACAACCCATATTTGTGATTCCATGTGTGAATGTTTGAAGATAGAAAAGAAGGATAAGGCATCTTTTCCCCCCAAGTGTAGGAACAAAGATGGAAGAGGATACCTACTTCACAAAGTAAGGAGATATTCTGTTTACAACAATGTATAGTATATCCTTAGCGAGAGATATTGACCCCTACATCCAAGAGTATAAATAATCATGAAAAGGATATGTCACTTATGGAAAAGGATCCTCAAGGAAAGAGATCTTATTGCTAAGACCCCCATCAAAGAGGAGTGCGTGTAAATAAGATATCATCTTTGAAAAGGCGGGAACAAAGATTCAATCATCAAGCCCCTGGTGAAGAAGAGCAAGAGGAATCTTAGGAATGAAGGAAAACAATTTTAACACCAAGAAAGAATAAAAGTTTATATTGAACATAATTTGCAACATAAAGAAGAAGTGATGATCAAGGACAACAACTTCTCCTATAAGAAGATTATCCATAATCAACACCTCTATCACTATGATGAATAATATTGCAATATAAACAAATACCACTAAGCTAAGGAAAGAAGCTCCCCTAGAAAAAGAGAAAGAAGGAAGAACCTTGCCCCCCAAGGGATGAAAGACAAGGGATATTTTTACAAAAAACATGTCCTAGAAAATATTTCCTAAGAAGAAAATATAATTCCTAGGAAAGGATAAAAACATCATGTAAGTTTATGGAAGAAGGAAACATAAAGAATACCAATTAAATCTTAATAAAAAGACCTAATGGATCCTAAAAGACTAGATAAAATGATGCCTCTTGCCCCCCAGTCATGAGACAAGAGGGTAAGAACATTTAATCTAGTTCTAATGGAGGGGAATCCCCTATATCAAAATTATGAAGAAGTTGTAAGACGGTGCGAGAAAAAGGTATAATACCGCGTGCAGCCCTATCCCTAACATATAATTTGAAGTTGTTACAATCAGCAAGTGAAGTTGTTACAATCGGCAAGCAAATGAGTATTATGATAGTGGAAAGGACATTTAAATTTATACAAAGCATCAATAGGTATAGTTCTAAATCTTTTCTTCTTAGAATTCATTAGCTCCACATATACTGTTTTAGCATTTTCTTGACGAGTGTTAGGATTATCCATTAGAGATGTAGAGAGATGAGTGTTAAGGGGAGGATGAAGATCCACACCACTTAACTTGACTTGATATTTAGAAGTGCCAACACCACACATATCCGGTTTAGGAGGTATATTAATGGGAAATTTGATACCATGCTCATTAACTCCTAACCCTAAACCTTTATAGTCTTGTTTATTCACCATATTATATCCAGTAGTGTACATATCATGCAAAGCTTCTACAGGAGGTGATTATTTATCATGTTAATGAGTAAAGGTTGTATAAGGTAGGATAATAGGTTTAGAAGAAGTTTCTTTACCTTTTCCTTTAAGATCATCATGATTAGGAGGAGAAGGTAAATCAAAGAAATCTTGCACATCCGCATCCTGTACTATAGATTGAATCCCATCATAAGTACGGGAAGAGCGAGGATTAACAGATGGAGAAGTAGGTATGAGAATAGAAAGATTAGGAGATGGATTATGATTAGGAAGCTTAGGAGATGGTGTGTCATCTACCAAATTCTTCACATAATCTAAAAGATGAATAAGGCTACCACATAAATCCCTAAGAAAAGTTTTAAATGTAGGTAGACTAGTATCAGTCAACTTCACAAAAGCATAAGCAAGAGCAAAGTGAAGGGTCATCAATGTTATGAAATGAATAATACCCTCATAAACATCATATGCATTATAAATAAATGCTAGAAGAAGAGTAATAAAAAACATGATTATGCACCAAAACATCTTAACAATCTTCATGATAAAAATGCAAGAAATATGTTTTTGTATTTTATTCAATATATAGATTTTTTTGAATTTTTGAAGTATAGATGCAAGAGCAAAATGTAAATCTAACACCAAAAAGAAAGAGAGTAAACTAGTCAGGTTCACCAAAATGAATACTGGTAATTTGGAATCACCACTATTTGTGTATGTGTGTGGGGAAAATGTAAGATTCACTCCTAAATCCAAATTCCCAAAAGAGAGATCCAATTTGATCAACTAAGAGGTTAATACACAATCGAATCAATCTATGAAGAATATGAAAAAGAGAGAGAAACCCTATACTTCCCTATAGTTGGATTAAGCTTGAAATCTGAAATAATTGAAGTGCAAATACTAACCTTGAATTAGGGCAGATCTGGAAAATGCTGAATTTTGGCTTCTGTATGAACTTTCTTAAGATTTCGTCACCTATTTTGGACTGGAAATGTCAGGGCGGACAAAACCTAGAAATCCTTTCTCAAAATTCACACAGGTTGACTTTGACCTTTTAAAAGGTCAAAGACCACATTATTTATTTGAAGTTTGATTCTGATTCTATTCGTAGATTCTGAAAGATTGCCGAAAAGGGTATCCAAATTCACTCTTAGATCTGAGATTCCACACCTGTGCCTGCAAGAAAAATGGTTTTGTTGTTTGTTTGGGGGGTTTGCCTTGGTCAAACCCCGGTTTGGAATCAACCTTAATATTGAAATTGAAATAGGAGAATGCTAGCAAGTAGTAGAAATGAATCTAACAATGAAGCTATGCAATTCAATAGATATGCTAATGTATTTGAAATGTAATCAAATATATTGATATTGAAGCTTGAACATAACATCATCAAAACTCCATGATTGTATGCTTTAAATCCACCTTGAGGAAACAATGATATGGATCTTGAAGATGAACAAAGGATCTTGAAGGAAGATCACACCACCTTGGTGGCTAGATCTAGGGTTTGAATGATAGATCTTGAGTGCTTGAGCCAAATCCCTTTAATAGCTTGAATTCTTGAATCTTTGATCTTCAATGGAGAACTTGGATGAAGAAGAAGACTTGAATGCTTGAATGAATGCTTGCACTTGAACACCTTGAGAACTTGAGAGCTTGAGCATGAAAAATTGATATGAAAAATGAGAGAGGAAGGCCTCCTTTTATAGTGATCTAGGGCACACTCCTCTAGATGGGTCACCTTGGAGAATTAAATCCCAGTTAGATCCTCACCTTTAGAAAATATACCTTGATTAAATACCATTAAAGGATTTACCATTTCGGAGCCCGAAACAGCCAACCCGGAAGCGGGAAATAACTTTCCCAAAAGATAAATTAGCAGGAAATGAAACTTTGAAAATCTGGTAGGAAGAGGTCAAGGTCGAGGTTGACCCTAACTTGGTCAGGGTCAAGGTTGACCCTGACCTAGTTAGGGTTGAGGTCAACTTTGACCTCAAACCCTAACTTTTCCAGATTCTGCAACAGGAGTTCCAGGGGTGCCAAAAATGCAGAATTTGATGTCTGAGAAAGACCCAGTGTTAGGAATAGATAGAAAATCCTAGGAATGATGTGATGGAGGAATAGGTCTCATTTCTAAACCCTACCTAGAAAATAGAGCCATGGAAGAGGGAAAATCAGGAAAGTCCTTAAGACCTTAACCCTAATTTCACTTAGAATGAAGAAATCAAGTGCAGAGAAGAACTAAAAGACAAGGGAGAATGAAAAGATGCCAATCATGACCCTAAACCACTTACTCGGAGGGATAAACACTCTTAACATGGAAGTGCTTCCATTTTAAGATGATATAATATGTACGATAAATGTACGGAAATAATAGACTATGTATGCAAGAATAGTGTTTAACAGTCATTGTAATGGCTTGAAGTGTTGGAGTAGTGTGTTGCTATTGTTATCTTATGTTTGTGTGATTATAGTGTGTTTGTTTTACTTCATTTATCAGTATCTAGATTAGGTTTTGATTTTTTAGTTTGTATTTCCTTAGCTTGACAAGTTTGACAGTCCACTGTTCAGCTTGAAGGGACTGATGAAGTAGGGCATGTAGCTCCTATCCCCACTGTGGTAACTCCATGGCACTTTGGGATTAGGTAGTGAAGACCCTACTTTGTATATATGTGAAATTAGGGGCCTAGGATGTAGGTGCAAACAGGTGTGTTAGTGCTCAAATCTATAGATTATCAAATACTCATATAATCCCAATGGACATAATCTAGCAAAATGCAAACACTAAGGTATTAAGGATAGAAAACCTTCTTCACTTTGAGTATAAATACTCAGGTAGGTGTATCTGTATCAATTCAATATTTTATTGAGCTCTAAATTGTGAACTAGCTCCTTCACTACTTTCTTATTGCTTTCAAACATCAACCTAGTAAGATGATAAAACTCTGAGTATGGCCCAAATTATCCTGATACACAAAACTATGATGGAAATCATGAAAGCAGCAACATGAAACAATGGTTTAAGGATATTCATCCTTCTTCTTTTTTGAGTTGAACTCAAGGAAGGTTAACCTCATTTAGTGCTTCTAAAAAGCATTACAATACACGTCTATGAACTTGTCATGGAGTAGTTCAGATTAAGGTTTATACAGATAAAGTAAAATCTATCAATTGTTTATATATTGGGTGGCAAATAATTGTAAATGGATCCAGAACCAGTGCCTTATCCACTTGGGTGTCAGAGTCAAACCCTACCTCCACCTTTATCTATCAAAACAAAAATACTAAAACTCAAATGACATGCCTAACATATCATCCTTTTAAATCCTACAATTGTCATCAAATTCATACATGGATTTGTAATTCCCAGAGACTTCCCCTAAGATTTTACTCTTTCCTTGAAAGAAACTTAAGCTTAACCTCTATATTCACCTTGTGAATAATGTATTTAAAATGCCTTGCAATCTAAATACATAAGAAAACTAAAATATTTCATACATAAAGACAACAAAATAGTAGTAACAGAGCTCCAATATTTTGTATTAATGGTCAAAATGCATTGATACAGTATTGTCTTACTTAAAGAAAATAAGGTTTTTTATTCAGAACCTTTTTTACATCATATTTTCAAAAACCCCCCCCTCTCTTTTAATGAGCAGAGACCTGCTATATATATCTTAGCCATCTTGGAATCCTCGAAAGGATGCAACAAGCTTGGGATGGCTAGAAAAGATCCTACACTAGAGACAAGATTACAAACTGACAAAAAGATTGTAACAACAAATTACAAATATCTTTTCTCAACAATTTCGCAGGTGGCATCTTTGTCTAAGGATATTTCAGAGCAGTTGCTAAATTTGTTACATGAATGATGACCGCCATTCTGGCTAACTTACATCATCCTTTGTTTGAAACTTGCTCTCCCCCAATTTTTGGATCAGGTGCCATCTACAGCTCTATTCTTTCTTTTCTTCTATAAGCTGGACGACTGGCCTCTTCTTCTTCTTCTTTATTGTTAGCTTCTCCCAAGCTGCTACATCATCATCCAATGGCCAATTGTAAGTTTGCAATTCTTGTAATAATCTAACTTGCTTATCCCACATGGAGTCAGTTATATTTTTGGCCTCTGCCACAAAGCGTATGCAATCATTTTCAATTTAAAAAAGACTGTCAATTATCCTATTACACCTCTCAAAATCCAAAGTATTGTCACTATTAAGGAAAGCATCTTGTGTAATTGCCAATTGATCCATTGACAATTTCCATTCTTCCAACTTGATTACATTTCCATTGTCATCACATATTGATGGCAGATACTTGCTATAATGTTTATCAAACATAAACAACCTAGCCTTCACCTGGTTGGACTTACCTTTAAAAAATTTTGAAACAGCACTGACTAAGCCAATCTTCTCAAAAACTTATGTCACTACCCCAGGGATCTCAGGCTTATGTTCCTATAGACTATCAAGTTTATCAAACAAAAAACTTCTCCCAGACCAAACACTATGAAGTAGCTCCAAAGCAGCCAATGATTCATTTACCTTTCTATTGGTCTGGTGCAATTGGCTAACTGATTGATAAACTGTATCCATCTTCTCTATTATCTTATCTCACCTGTATTGCACAATCTTTGACATAGTGTCCAAAGATGCCTCTATCCTTATCTTCTCCAAATCTTCAATAGGTCTTTCAGGGACTTCTTCATCAATCTGAATAGGGACCTCAATTTGCACAAGGGGGGAAACAACTACCTTTGAAGCTTCTTCAAGCTTAACTTTTATTTCTGCCAATTCATCCTCTAACTGCTTAATCTTCATCAATTTTAAGTCTCTATCCTTGGCCACCAGGTTTGCACTTTCAAACAATTTTGAATACCTTTCAGATAATTGAACTGTCTTTGCTTCATTCAGGTTAGCCCAATGAGTTACTACCTTGGAAACTTCAAGGTCAGTTGTATTCTACACAGTCCATATAATCTTATTCCCTTCCATTTTATCCTCTATACTTAATAGAGATGGCTTTTGGGTCCTAGGGGCCATATACCACATTGCAACAGCTTGAGATTTAGGGTCATAGCCACTTCCTCTTATCATATCACCAATGTGAACTTCATATGACAGGCTACCCTGTGGTTGCTTTCTTATTTGATCTATGATGAATGCAGAAGTCTGATCCCATCCTAGAGTCAATAACATTCCACTTGACTTGACCCGTTGTCTAGCTTCATCTGTAGTTATAGGATCAAGGCTAGGATCATAAGAAGCTAAGGCTCTCAATGTCTCTTCACTTGGCTCCATACCTTCAGGCAGAATTTTTCTCACTTCTTGTTGCTTATTCCAAATAAGGAAACTCTTGAATTCATCAGTTTCAATAAACTGGTCATCACTCAAAAATTCCTCCTGATAGACCTCTTTGATATCCTTTTCTAACCACAGGGATTGTTCCTTATCTGTTTCATCAGTAGCCACCTTCTTTCCTTCTCTTATTTCTTTTCTCAATTGGTGATGGTAAACCCTATCACCTGGCACTAGAGAAAATGCTCTATCAATTATTCTCTTCTATTTTTCCTGCCTTGAATGCTTTCCTTCCTCAAGCCTCTTTTTATTCAAAGGTGGCTCTAGAGAATCCCCTGTTTCTGGTTGGTCTTCAATAGGCTTAACACTCTATACATCCGCAATTTGTGGTGGGCTATTCCCTTCTGGGGACTCATCAGAAAACTCCTCTTAATCAGAAGATGAATAGTCTTTCCTTTTCTTTGGTTGACTCTAGTCAATCAACTTCTCCAACTGATTTGATAGAGTGTCATGCATCTCTATCATCTTGTCAATTCTTTTTAAATAGGGAAGGTCAAGGAAGAAACCCTTAAAAGGAAGCTAGGCTGCCATCACTTGTTTTGACAAGTCTATCAAATCAAAGTACCTGTTCCATCTCCTTTTGACATCATCATCATCTATAATGTTTCTGACTACATCTTCTTCATCCAAACCCTCATGTTCCTTAATCACACCAATGTTTGGAATATAGAGCATCCTGGCAGTTTTGATAAAGTCCTTAGGATCTACATGTCTACAAGCACCAGCAACCATTTTGAACTGATTTAACCATGCAATAATTTGAGGAAATGCCCTCTTTCCTACCAGGAAGTCACCAATCTTGAATTTCCTAGGTTTGAATGTACCCTTCCTGTGAGGGGCTAGAAGTTCTCTATCTATCCACATCAACTGCCACACAAATTCCAAACAAGCAACTCTTGGAGGCACTAATTTTGGTAACAGATGTGGGGGTTGGGGGCAACCGTACACTCTCAAAATTGTAGCATTTTCCCCCAAGTAAAAATCACCCCAATTATGATCTCCCTCCCATTTGTCCACAAATTGCACTGGTCGTAGGAGCCTAAGGACCCTTGGGGATATCCCTGTAGTATTGATACCTAACATCCTTACAATAGGATAAATAATGAAATTCTAAAAGATACAAAAATCCCCTTCATTGGAAGTAGAATTCAACTTCCTCACCCATAATTGCACTGGATTATATTGGCCTTCAAAGTTGAACCTTGGCTTCAGCATGTTCGAATCAAAACTATTAATGTTGAAGAACAAAATTAAGTGCAATAGAAAAGAATAATGCATGAACTTAATTGGGCTCTTACTATCCTTGACAGAAATCAAACCCTCTTGCATTCTATTAATGATATACTAAATGTAATCATAGTCAGTATTAACCAAGGAATTTTGGATGTCTAGGATAATCATCAAAAGATCAGCTGGTAAAAACTCTGCATCCCCATCAATTCCCAAAACCCTACACAACCCATAACAAGTTTGCCTCATGTAATGCTGAAGGGATTTAAATTGGTAAGGGGCATTCATGTGAGCAGGGAGGGTAGCTATATACTTATCCTATTTTGGGATATGCTTCATCATTTGGTCCTTCACTATCCCTATGTTATTCTTGTATCTCTCCTTTTCTTTGCTCAGGTCGATTTCAGTAGAGGAGGATGTATAGACATTAAAAGCCTTCATGAACGAGCCCCTATCAAGAGTAACCAAATTTGACTTGTCCTCTTTCCTAATAGTCTTGGAAATAGGGTCATAATGCCTAGCTAGAGCAACAATTAAATCTGCATCCAGGAATACATCAGGCACTACTAATTTCCCTAACCCCAAAGCCCAACCATTACATACAGGGACATGACTATCTCTATTTTTATAAAAGAAGTTGAAGATAGTATAACCTATGCTATTCGGTATGATAGGATCTTTGAAAAACCATAGAACATCTTCGAAAACATCATCAGGAGCTCTTTTGTTCTGACTGGAACCAGGTAGCAATTTCATGAATTCATCTGAATTATTAGGCTTTCCCTTGTCTTCACCACTTTTAGACTTAGCTTCACTGTTGGAAGATGCTACACTCTTCTCAAGTTGACTCATCTTCACTACAGAATTACCTTCAAATTCTACAAACTGGATTTATTTGGTGCTCAAAAACTACTTTAGAAAGACACAATTCTCTTCGACTGATTTTGGACACAGGAAACAATGAGCTTAGCTTATTTATCGATATGGATCAAATGTGTATAGCTACCACAATTACTGCAAATCTCCTTAATTGTTTCCACATTCAATTTCATATACCATCAGATTTCAAATTTTGAGTTAGCCGTGTTTGGATGTTGACAGATAAATTAAACAACTTGAAAATAAGGTAAAGAGGCAAATGATTAAGATTCTGCACTTTAAACTTGTTTACATCATGCAATCTTCCTTTGAAACTGATTGGATGGCTCATTAGTTTACTCTCCAGCTTGACACTGTACTTTATCCACGTAGGCAATGGTCCCTTTTCTTTTCTTTTATTACCTTTTCCAACTGGGCCCTTTTAGCAAATTAGTGACTGAAATCCTCTCGTAATCGCTTAATACAATGTTAACCCTTGCTCATTTTCAGAGAACTGGTGACCAAAGCCTTCACGGGTTCTCACAATTGAATTCTTAACTTTTCATCATCTTAGTGAATTAGTGACTCAAGTGATCACCTTCGAGCACTTGACTGTAGTTATCATTTAGAGAATTGGCGAATAAGGTCATCTCCCATTCTCTTAATGTCCCGGCTAACTGTCAATTTTCTTGGAGATTTAGCAAACAAAGGGTTCGCGCATTCACTTAATGAGATACTTAACCACTTGATTATTTAGAGAACTGGTGAAGCTTTTACTCTTTGAGTTGCGGAATCTTTCCTTAACCGTCACCTTTATTCTGAGACTTAGCAACTGTACGCTTCGCCCATTCGCTAGATGTTAATGCTAACTGCTTGGATATCTGACGACTTGGTGAACAACTTATCTCTGAATCACTAAATCATGTAGCTTTGACTGCCATCATCATGTGGCTTGATGAATGCGGTTAGTTGACCATTTCATCGAAACATATAATCTTTAGTTATTTGATTACGAGAATCAACGAATGAAGGGTTCACTAAATCTCGCAATACTTCAAACATTGAATGTTTCTTTACACGATTAAGCAACTGAAGACTTGAAACTTTTCTAATCCTTTGATTCACCCATTCACCAAATCATTCTGCCCTTTACATTTCTTTTAAGAGAACCTGCGACCACATGATTCACCGAATCGCCAGATTACTTAGCCTCTCACTAATTTATTTCGAGAACAAGTGAACACTTGAAACAACCCTTTCCGCCAAATTCATCAAGCCAAACTGTCAGAGCCGCCACACTTAGAAAACTATACACAATCGCTCATTTTCCAAGTGAAACATGTAGGACCCAATAATACTTGAGATTTAATCATAACCGTTGATCCTGTCAATGATCTATGGTTCTCGCTAGGTCACTAGATTACTTTGCCCTTGACCGCTCGATTCAGAGAATGAGCGATAACCGTTGTCACCAGGTCACTAAGTATAAACATAGAACTACTAAGGAATATGTGAATAAGAGATAATGCATTCGCCAAGTCGCTTAAAGTTTTCTGATAACCGCCTGATACTTGGAGACTCCACGATCAAGGATAACACTTAGCATTTTTGACACATTCGCCAGTTCTCTTGAAAGATTAATTACGTGACATAACAATATGTGACTCAGGGAACAACTAAAGGAAATAGTCACATGCACTTCTAAGAACTTAAATAGCCCAAAAGTAACGACAAATTAAAAGACTTAAGGCTATTTCGAGGGTTTTCATATGAATTCAAATTTCTTTGAGGACAAAACCTAGGGTAAATTTTTTTTTGAGCTTGGTCATGACTATATTCAAAAATTTTATAGGATCTAGACCAGGCAAGGCATTTACAAGGAAACTAAAACAAAAATTGGACAAAAACTCAAAAAAATAAGAATATACCCAACAAGGTGTTTGACAAAGCCCTAGGCGAGCTTGGCAGTGCCCGGCTAGGACCGGTCAGCAAACAAAGTGTTCTCAAGAGAAAAGGAATGAGTTCCATGACTTTCCCTTTTTAGGAAGTGAAGAAGGGTGTTTGAAGGTGTAGTTTTGTGAAGGAGAAGGTTTGAATAGCCTTGGAGAGGTGCTGTTGGAGACTAGGACAGTGAGGATGCCAAGAAACCCTTAAAACCCTCAATTTTGGCACAGGTGATGTATGGCTTGTTGGAAGCCTAAGACCCCAAAAATCCTTGAGAATGGGTCATTAGTAGTAGATGTTCTTTAGAATAGGTGTGTTGAATCTTTGAGGAAAGGGTGTCAAATTCCCTATAAAAATGAAAGGAGGGCTAATTAAGCCTCTTCCTTGTAGCCCTAGTTTGCAAAGGAACCCTCAAATCGGGTAATGACCCAACCATGCCAATGCAATGAAAAGGTGTCAAATGCCCTAAAAGCATCTTGGAACTCATGAAATCCTCTGTTGGAGCTTGGGAAAGGAGTTGAATCTCAGAAGACCCTTATAAGCCTATGTAAGGGATAGTAGCTAGAGATCAAAGCTTGTAATGTTGGAAGCTGAAATAGCTTAACTTGGTGGGCAAGTTAGGGCAGGTCAGAGGATCCTTGGAGGAATAAGGAATCCTATAGACCATCAGAGGTGTTAGAAGAACACTTGGATCATAGAGAGGATCAGGGGCATAGACTAGCTAGTCTATCCTAGCCTCCCCATCATGTATGTATGTGTGTGTGTGTGTGTGTGTATATATATATATATATATATATATATATATATATATATATATATATATATATATATATATATATATATATATATATATATATATATATATATATATATATATATATATATATATATATATATATATATATATATATATATATATATATATATATATATATATGTATGTATGTATGTATGTATGTATGTATGTATATATGCACATATATATGTATATATACATATATATAGATACATATATACATATACATATGTGTATATATACATATATGTATATATATGTGTGTATATACATGTACACACACACACAGATATATATATATATATATATATATATATCTGTGTGTGTGTGTGTGTGGGAGGTTAGGGTTGATATGTCGTCAAAATGAACAAAAACATTGGAAGAAAATGGAAAAGGTGAAATATTAATATGTTTTTGTACAACACCAGCACCAGCCTTAGGAAATGTAAAATAAACATGAAGCTTATGGAAAAAAAAAGTGTAATTCCATATTCGAAGGAATGAAAAACCTAATAGAATGACTATTTTTCAAACAACAACAATACATAGGATACAACAACAACATTTCATATTCGCACTACAACATGAACACAAGTGTCGCAAGGAACACTAAAACCTAGAGCTAATAGAAAAATAAAGAAGCTCACCATTTCATATGCAAGGTGGTATCGGTGTAAGACTTATGATCATGGGAAAATCTCACCACAATAACCACAAGAGAGAGTATGACACCTCAATGATGATAGATTACTAACCCATGACTATGTTCTCTCATAAGATAACATGAGGGTAAAATGAGGGAATCATCAACATCCAATACTAATTAAGACTTAAACCACAACATTGATGAAATACTCATAATATTGACTCCAATGAAGGATGTCTAGGAACCAACACTGCTTGACTAGATGATAAATTTTTCAATTTTTGAGACAAGGAGTAGGACAAGGACATAGTAACCTCTAATT
Source organism: Chamaecyparis obtusa (assembly GCA_027943335.1). NCBI lineage: Eukaryota > Viridiplantae > Streptophyta > Pinopsida > Cupressales > Cupressaceae > Chamaecyparis > Chamaecyparis obtusa. The sequence goes on from BSBK01004664.1 coordinate 718,217, forward strand.
CATTAAATAAGAAAAAATTAAACCTCACATGTAGAAGCTCATCTACACAAGAGGATTCATAACCATGAGGAAGAAACTCTCTAAAGGATGAAAAGTCACTTCCAAGAAATTACATGCTTCCCAAGGCAAGGAAATGCACTAATTTGTTATGTAGGATACTTTTCAATATAATGATGGCTTAGAAGACTCCAAAATTAAAGGGGACAAACTTTCATACACAAGGCCACCCTATCAATTAATCAACATAAGATTTATGATGACAAAAATAAAAAACTAGGTAGTCTAAGGAAACTATCACCTAAGAGGACCACTAACGTCTAGTGCTAGGTCCTAGTCTAGTGCTGGTGTCTAAATTTGGTACTGAAGTCCTATCTGGACATTTTAGTCTAATTTGGGCATTGTAGTCCAACTATAGGGTATTCCATGACCAATGATAAATATATAGTTAAGGATTAGTCACTAGGACATCCCAAACATAAAGGACTCACATACAAAGATTAACAACATGATGTAGCACAACACTCTCTGTTAATAATAAATTCAATCACAAGACAAATAACACAGATTTGAAACCTTCAATATTTTTCCATTCATCACTGACTCCCTCTACAATTTTCTGCAAACTCTTAAGTAACCAAAAAACCTAGAAAATCAAGAAATCCAAAAATTACCCTTTTTGGCAGTTTTGTTCATAGTTGTTTTTTGCTATTTTGGGTAATTTTTGAAACAACACCTAAAAAGTTGATTTTTTCCATAAACATGCCCTCGACTAAGTTAGAATGAATTTCCAACTAATATCTAAGATTAGAAACATAAATTTGGATTTATTACAAAATAAAACGTTCTAAAAAACTATAGAAAAAACACTAAAAGCTGATTTTAGAGCCCTAGATGAAACTTTCAGCTCCCAAAAATGTGCTAAATCAGACCCCAATCGATCTAAGATCAATTAGTAAAGCAAATGGCACCTCCTGAGGCACGCACCCAAAATTTTTTAGTAAAAACCCAAACTTGAGTCAAAAGTTATGACCTCCGAAAGTTTCTGTATTAGTTTATGACCTACAAAAGGTCCTACATCATTCTCCCCTTCTTTAAAGGAATGCAACTCCTGCAAGTGGTTGTCTATGAACCACTGCAACTTTGTGGGGTTCAACTTGATCACTTCCCATTCTGAGATCCAGGTGCTATCTGTTGCTGGTAATCCCTCCCATTGAATCAAGTACCTATTGTAATGACCATTCTGGGTGACTGTAGACTGCTTGTCCAAAATGTGGGCAATCTTTTCCTTCTTTTTACTTGGAAGGTGGTGATGCCAATCCACCTCATATTTACTATCTAGCTCAGATAGTTCTCCATGAAATGCATATAAATCAAAAACATTAAAGATAAGAGAAATATCCAGATCATCTGGTAGACAAACCTCATAAGCATTATCATTAATCTTCTTCAAAATTTGGCAAGGACCTATCTTTTTGTATTTTAGCTTATGATACGTGTCAGTGGGAAATCTCTCACGCCTCAAGTACACCATCACCAAATCACCTGCATTAAATATCTGCCTCCTACTAACATCTGCAGCAGCCTTATATCGCTCATTGCTATCCTGCAATTTACTCCTCACATCTTGTTGAAGGTGTTCAGAAAATGCATCCCCATCATCGCTAATTATATCTTGCATAGGGAGTTGTACAAGGTCCAAAACACCCTGAGGATTCTTACCATATATGATCTAAAAAGGAGATTTTCCAATTGATATGTTAACAGAACTGTTGTAAGCAAACTCTGCTTGAGGCAATGCCAAGTCCCATTGCTTGGGCTTTTCACCAATAATACACCATAACAGGTTTCCCAAAATCTGATTGACTACCTCAATTTTCCCATCAATTTGGGGATGATAGGCACTGCTAAACTGTAACCATGTTCCCATCTTCTTCTATAAGGTCCTCCAGAAATGACTCAAAAACTTAATATCCCTGTCAGATGTGATAGTCTTTGGAATGCCATGGAGTCTAGCAATTTATGAGAAAAATAAGTTGGCTATCCTTGTGGCATCATTAGTTTTGTTACAAGAAATAAAATGAGCCATCTTAGAGAATCTATCAACAAATACAAAGATAGAATATGTACCTTGCTGGGTGTGGGGAAGCCCCAATACAAAATCCATACTCAAATCTATCCATGGCTCAATGGGTACATGTAGAGGTGTATACAATCTTGTGTTTTGGGAGTGACCCTTAGCCACTTGACAGATTCTGCACCTTGCCACGTACTTAGTAATGTCCCTTTTCAGTTTTTTCCAGTAGTATTTGTCTTCAACCAAGGCTATTGTCTTGTCCTTCCGAAAGTGACCAACCAAACCACCATTATGAAATTCTTGAATAATATTTTGCCTCGTTGAACCAGCTGGTATACAAAGTTGTTTTCCTCTAAAGAGGTAACCATCCTGCATAAAGTATTCTCCTCTCATGTGATCTAAAAGATTAGTTCCTAGTTCTTTAATCTTCTCTATAATTTCCCAAAAATCATCATCAGCCTCATACAAAACTTTAATAGCATCAAAACCAATGACCTTTATTTCCATTGTAGTTATGAGTGTAACACGCCGACTTAGGGCATTAGCAACCTGATTCTGCTTTCCATACTTATGCTTCAAAACAAAATTATACCCTTGCAAGAAAGACACCCATTTAGCATGCCTACTATTCAATTTCTTTTGTGTGTTCACATATTTTAGGGCCAAATGATCTATAAACAGTACAAATTCTTGTGCGACCAAATAATGCCTCCAATGCCTTAAGGCTTGAACAATAGCATAAAATTATAAATCATAGGTAGAATAGTTCTTCCTCGCATCATTTAAATTTTCATTGAAAAAGGCTATTAGTTTACCTATCTAGCTAAGAACATCACCTATCCCAACATCGAAAGCATCACACTCCACTTCAAATACTTTATCAAAATTTGGAAGTGCCAATATAGGAGCTTCAATTACCTTTTTCTTCAAGAATTGGAAACTCTGTTCAGCATTTGTTGTCCATGTGAATTCCCTTCCTTTTGTACAATTTGTTATGGGCACTACAATACTGCTAAAATTCCAAATAAACTTTCTATAGAAGGCTGCCAATCCATGAAAACTCATTAACCCTATTATACTGGATGGAATAGGCCATTCTAGGATTGCCTTGACCTTTTCTGGGTCCATCTGAACACCATCTTCAAAAATGACGAAGCCCAAAAAAGTCAAACTATTTTGCATGAATCTGCACTTCTTTAAATTTGCACAGAGCTTCTCTTTCCTCAGTACACTCAGGATGATCCTCAAGTGTTGTAGGTGTTCTCCTTTGTTTTTGTTGTAAATTAGGATATCATCAAAATAAACTACAACAAACTTACCAATGTAGGGTCGTAAGACAATATTCATCAATCTCATGAATGTACTTGGTGCATTAGAAAGCCAAAATGGCATAACCATCCATTCATACAAGCCATCCCTAGTCTTAAAAGTTGTCTTCCACTCATCTCCTTCATGAATTCGAATATGGTGGTATCCACTTTGTAGATCAATCTTGCTGAAGTATTTGGCCCCTGCTAATTCATCCATCTTATCCTCTATACGAGGAATAGGAAACCAATACTTGATAGTAATATTATTAATTGCTCTACTATCAGTACACATCCTCCATGTTCCATCCTTCTTCAGGGTCAACAATGCAGGCACAACACATGGGCTCATGCTTTCTCTAACCAGGCCTTTCTCAACTAGTTTTGTTACTTGTTTGTTGAGCTCTGCATGTTGTGTTGGGTTCAGTCGATAAGTTTCTTGATTAGGAAGAGTTGCTCTAGGAATCAGATTAATATGGCGTTGTATATCCCTTTTTTGTGGGAGACCGTCAGGTAGCTCATTTGGAATTGTATGCACCCTAAAATGGTCACCTAGACTTTGGCCCCATTTATTCAATTTGTCAATATCAATTCCTGAATCAATAATTTCCATATATTCAAATCAAATTCTTTGATCAAATCATAACCATTTCAATTATCTCAATTCTTCCTAAGGTTTGAATATTTCATTAATTTTATTTAATTAATTGAAAGAAATAAATTCCTTTTAAATAAAATAAATTAAGATTATATAATTTAGAAATGAATATTTCTTAAATGAAATGATGTTATTTAATTAAAATCCATTTTTAATTAAATGACTTTCTTTTATTTAATTAATATTCATTTCTAAATTATATAATCTTATTTTATTTTATTAAGAGATATATTATTCCTCTTTACAATTAAATAAATAAAATATCTTCTCAAAATATCTTTGTGATAGAAAAGGAAACAAATCAATTAATAAAAAAATGAAATTCCATTTTCCTACAAACTTTCTAAAAATGACATTTGTTTCCTCTTTTCCATTTATCCCACATTGCTTCTAGATTTGCATTCAAATCCACATTTTACTATAAAATGAGCCCTCTCGTTCTTAGTTGAGGATTCTGAATTTTCACATCATACTTATGCTGCAATTTTCATTAGAGCTTTTGAGATCATCATTTAGTTTGCATATTTCCATTTTAGTTTAAATTTGATAGCATATAGTTTGCATATCATTTTAGTTTAGTTTTATTTCATTGTTGTACATTAATCTTCATTTTAATGAATTAGTTTTATTTCTTGCATTGCATCATTTAGACTAGTTTTTAGTTGCATGCATGAGCAAGATTCATGGAGATTAGCATTCTTGCTTCTCCTCTTTGAATCTCTCGTTCTGAGTTTGTACTTGCATGGGTAACTTGGTCAATCTGAGGGCCTCAATATCAACCCTTGCACTTCTCAGATAGAGAACTGTGAGTCAGCTTGTGAGGGCTCATTCTTGAGTCTCCTTGCATATAAAGATTCACAGAAGTGTACCACTTCTTGGTGTACACATTTTGGTGCCCACCGTATATTTTATGTTATTAGATGTTATTTGAAGTTGATGTTATTTGATATTGCCATTATTTGTTGTTATTCGATGTTATTTGTTGCATTGAAATCCAACGCTGTTGCTTAGAGGCTAAGCATTTCTGTTGCTGCTAGCAATATTGACATTAGTGTTTGCTCTCATGCATCAAACTCTCAATAATAATTTATGTCTTCAAACCATAACTTCGCAATTTGTTCTCTATTAATTCAGAATGGCTATGCTTTTGTTCTCTATTAATTCTGAATGGCTATGCTTTTGTTGGGTTATGAATTAATTCTTAAGCATCGGATTTCTTACTGAAGCGGTTTAATGTTTATGTGTTTTGATTCTTTTTTAAAAGAAAGCAATAGTTATCAGTTTCTGATGAAGGAATGTAACAGTCACATGAATCGGTTTGTCTTGAGTTAGAATTAAAGGATATTGATAATACTCACCAATAACATTTCAACAAGGTTTGGACATTGATAATAAGAATAACACCGCCACACAAATAAGCACAGTGCAATACCAGAAATCATTTGCAATCTTTTTGATAAGTTGTACGAGTTTGACATAGACTCATTATTGAAATCATATTCGGTATCAACAATGATCATGATACACAAATCTATCCAAGATATGATGGGAATCTTGAAATGCCATTATTCCTTGCATTTTACGTTTTGCCAATCAATTACTATTTAAAAGGCTCGATGTCAAACAGATCATCGCCTTCTTTATTCATAGTAATGCCACTGATCAGACTGTGCTTCTCTTTCGCTATTTCACTACTCATGTATTGGAATGGTGGAAGTCTCTAGTTATGATGGGGTATTGATTTTACAATCCATTGCTAATTATCCTATGTATTGGAATCTTTGTTTTTAAGAACCGTTACTTTGTTGATTGGATAACTGATTGATACCACATAAAAACCGAGAGCCTTATTTGCTACTGTCATGCGAGGGAGATGTGTGTGCAACATTTATGGTGTTTAGTGAAAGATATAATGAATGTACTTGTTGTGACTTGCGAGGTTAGTCGATACAAACTTGGACTACAAATGACTCGCAAGGAGTGTTGAATGATCTTTGCATCATTTTCAGCCAATACATTTTGATCTCAGCATTTGAAGGTAGAAAGGAGTCAGCGCCATAGCCTACATTTTTGACAACGTAGGAAAGTGTTTATTTGAAGAGCCATAGCCTACATTTTTGAAATGTGGTCCAGTAGTTGGAAACCTGTAAAACTTGTTTGCAGTGAACTGTGTCTTTCTCGCATATCAATTCATTCTTGGATGTTTGCTGCAATTCATATTTATTTCAATTTTACATATTATCTCAACTGGAATGTTTCATTTTAGGTTAAATCTTTTTGGGATGTGTAAGTTATCTATCAGTTGTCTTCAATTGCTTCTGGCACCTATATTTGTTAAGCCAAAACATCTTATGAGAAGCATATTTCACAGATAATTCAACGAAGTTAATTTGTGATAGCTAGTTGCTTTCTGATTAGTTAAAGATGGGTTTTAGATTTTAGATTTTAGATATGATTACGTAGAATATTGATTGTAGATGTCATGTTTTTTAGATTTTGATTGGGATTTTGATTTCTAACGCTTATGGCTTGCCATTGATTTGTCTTGATTTTGTACTTTCGGATGTGTGCTAAATTCTGGATTGTAGATCTTTGGACCTAAGGTGAGTTACTATAATCTCTATAACACTTGGTTTGGACATAAAATTAATCTCTTACGTGTCTGGCTTGAGTGTTACATGCTTTCCTAGAACACATTTTTTTATGCTCTTAATGGGAAATAAATGAACATAGATTTGCTTTCATAGAAGTTTGTGTTTAAGTGCATGCTTGTCTTTTAACATTAAGTAATTCTTGGTTTCAAATATCAAAACATCTCATTGAGTAATCTAGGGCATGGATTCATTCCTAGTTTACATGAAGAGTTAAATGCACCACTTTGTGGACTCACTTCATGTTTACTTGGAAAGTTAAATATTCCATGATTCAAACCCTCTTGCACTTATGAGTAGTATTGATTAGCAATCTTAGATTACTTGTGATTGATCTAGATTGCTATCTTGGGTTATTGGACTCACTCATCTGTCGGCCCCTCGTTCCACCCCGTGGTTGCAAGGTCAGTGCCACAATAAAGGGGAGGGGTCTACATAGAAAGAAGCATTAATTGTTCCACCAGGCAACCCTTTTGTGCTTTCTAGAACTCACTTGTTTTCTAGGTTGTGGACTCGTTTGTAGCTTGTGTGAGGTGTTAAGTGTTCCACCTTGTGGACTCACCTCATATTTTCTCTAAGCGTTAAGTGTTCCACCTTTAGTGCTTTCCAATACTTTTTGATAGAGAATTACTTACTTTTTCATTTTTAGAAGGCCTGCTTGGAGATTTCATCACCTCAAGGGATGACCTTAACTCCCATGTTCCGACAGAGTATAAATATCAGGAGGTGAATCCAAAGACACCTCTCTTGGGAATGAGTTAGATTTCACTCTTGGCTAAGCCTCAAAGAACTTTATACCTTTGAGAAGTGAAGGAGGATATTTGGGTTACCATCTCCCCCCGACTGTGTGATTTCTGATTGTTCTCATCTACGGATTTGGGCCTCACGTACCTTGCATATATCAAGGACACCCTTTAGAAAATCCATGTATATCCTTGTAGATAGCTTTCTAGGATGTTGTTGTGTTCTAAGTGCCTGCTAAAACATTCTCAAGAACATACACAAGTAGCATCTTTAAGGAGTAGCATACTAAGTCACTATTCTTGTTCATATGCAAGGTTGCTTTGCCCCTTGCTCATTGTTTGAAGACAATTGCTTGCTTGAACTCCCTAATTTTTGTCTTATGTGCTTGATCAAAATCCATTGATACACTTGCTTGATCTTTGAAAACAAACAACAAACTGAAATATTGAGTTCTTCGATTAGGTGACTTGTCCTAGTTCTAGAGACCTATTCTATATTTAGGGTTCTTGTGTCCTTGACATTTTGAGTTAGTGATCCTTGATCTCATAAGAGATTTTTCTTGAGATTGGCAAATCAGGAACTGTTCCTGTCAAATAGATAAATTTTCAGACTCTTTGATAACACACTTGGAGAGTGCTAGTAATCTCTTTGTCCACCCATTTTCATACAATTCAAACTCAGTATACTTTGTGTAAGTCATCCTCCTGATCCATACATGCTAGGGTATTCACCCAAGAATTGAGCACCTCTGTGGCAGTGTTGGTTTGCAACTATTTGCAACAGTTCTATTTCACCATTTCTCTCGAACAAGAGAAAATTTTTACTATCCTAGTCTAGTATTGACGTTTCCTAGAATTGTCTATTTGCTTAAACTCTCCCTTTCATATTAGTAACAATAAGATATCAAGTGAGCCAAGGAAAGTGACCTCAGATAGTCTTCAACCAACTACCCCCAGTTCAGACTCATCAAAAGAGAAAGGAAAAGGAACCAATATTTGACCAATCACCTAGGAGTAAGTCTGAAACCTGGTTTGACCCAAAGAGCCATTTTAGCGATTTGAGTACCCCCTCAGAACCTTCCCACTCAGGTATGGATATGAGTTATACTGTCACTCAGTGGGAGAGGGAAGCCATGGATCAAACTCTTGATGACATCTATGAGAGACACAGAGACAAGATTTTGTTCGATAATCCCTCTCATGATGCTCAACCTAGTTCACCCCCCATCAGCACTAGGTACCTAGATGCACATCAAAGAGCTGCAAGGCATGAGAGATGAGCTCACCCAGAATAATGGTCACAACATGAAGACCAAGACAATGAACCTGGTGATGCTCATGTCAATGCAATGTATACCAATGATTTGTACAAACATTCAAGACCAAACTCTCCACTTCAAACAACCTCAAGGCATACAAGTGAGAGGCTAAAAAGAATTGAGTGGGAAAAACAGGCTGCAAAAAATGAATGAGTTGCAAAAGAAGAAAAACTTAGGCTTCTAGAAGAGGAACAACGAGCCTTGTTGGACATAGAGAGAAAATCATTCCAAGAGGAGCAAGATAGGTTGTTAGCCCAACAATTAAACACTTAATTCAACAACAGGGGTGCTAATAGTGGAAATAATTCTCCTCCCTCCACCCCTTCCAAAACACCAAGAAGTAGAAGGCGGTCAAGAACCCCTTCTAGATCTCCTAGTCCTAGAGGAAGAAGGGCCTCTCAATATGCTCACTATAGGAGATAGACCCCTCCTAGAAATTCAAGACTACACTCCGAACATGTACATCATGGTTCCCAACATGGAGGTGGTAGCTCACATTACGACCTTGATACTCAAGACTTCATGCGAATGCAACAAGAGCCTATCTTCCAACAGTATGTGGAGAGGTATTTGGAACAAAACAAAGATAAGTTCTTGGAAAGTCTAATCAACAAGGGCGCCAGAGTCCCTTATAATTTTGATGTGGACAACAAAATACAAAAGCAAAATCCCTCTCAAGAGGAAGAAATTTTCCAAATGAAGCAAATGATGGAAAAAATGATGCAACCTAAGAGCTCATTCTCACTAGACTTGATTTGTCCTAATCCATTCGACAAGAGTGTGAGTATGAAGGATTTTCCAAAGAGGGTGGAATTCCCTCAATACGATAAATATGATGGCAGTGGTGATCCACATGATCATGTGTGCCAGTTCTATACTATGAGCTTTGAATTCCATCAGGATGACTCCTATTTGATGAGGTTGTTCCCTAGAAGTCTTAAAGGACAAGCAATGGAATGGTTTACCAATATCACTCCCCCTGTCAAGACTTTTAGAGAACTTGTTCATAGATTCATTCAACACTTCGCATATAATCTATCAAGATCTGTTACTATGTTGGACCTATGCAACTTGAAACAAAATTAGGGGGAACCCTTTGTTACCTTCTTGCAAAGGTGGAGAAGATAGTGCTCTCGGTATCCTAGGACGATCCATGAGGATGAAAAGATTGACATACTTGTTAGTAACTTGGTGCTTGAAATGAGATATGAGATTAAAAAGATAGTCTTCAATTCCTTTGATACCATGGTTGAAATTGCATGTCGCATTGAAGATGTCTTAAAAGAACAAGGCATTTTGACTAGACATAGCAACAATGGCAACAATGGTCAACATAACAACAAGGATAAAGGGAAGAACAACTATTGGAACAAGAACAAACAAGTTGTCAATGACAAAGTTGTAGACTCTCCCCAACCTAAAGAACAAGGTGTCCTTCACTTGTCCAGTGCAATTCAAGCGATGAAGCTCAATGCACCTCCTCAACAAGAGAGCAAGCCACGGTATCAAGAGAAGCCCAAGAAGGAAAAATGTTAATTTTCCAAGCTTGGTGATTCTTACGAGGATGTTTTCAAAATGCTCATTGCCAATAATCTTGTGCATCCACAAGATCCCACAAAACATTACATCCCTAACATTAAGCCACATTGGTGGGATGAGAAGGCTTTCTGCACATTTCATAATGGCATTGGGCATACCATTGAGAATTGTTGGAAACTCAAGCACATTATCCAAGATCTCATTGAGAATGGAAAGCTTAAGGTGGATGGATTGAACACCAATGCTGATCACAAAGCATTTAAGGAACCTTTGCCTAATTACGACAAGGGGGAAACCTCTAAATCAAAGAATGGCAAAGCTGCAATCAACTACACTTACACAACATCAGAAAATATGATAAACATGCTTGAAGTTATGGAGCCAAGTGTTAATATGATGAGTAAGGACCCGCATGGTTATGACTCTCCCCCTATCTTTGACAAAGAACCTGTTGTGGTGCTGAGAGGTCCTCATTCTAGGTTATCTTCTCAAGTCCTTAATGTTGTTACCAGGAGTCAAGGCCCTATTATTCTTAGAGGTCCTAGTTCAAGTCCATCCAAACAATCCAAGCAAGTGGCATCCAAGAATGTCACCACAAAGTCCACCATTGCTCCCAAACCAAACTACAATCTTGTAGATCAGTTACAGAAAACTCCAGCTCAGATTTCAATCTTGGAGCTTCTAGAGTTGTCCCCTAGACATAAACAGATCCTTGAGGATGCTTTGCACATAGAAAATGTCCCCAAAAACATAGATATCGACCAATTTCAAGGCATGGTGAATCACATTACCAGCCCACATTACCTCTCTTTCTCAGAAGATGATGACAAATCCCTCAGCCATCCACACAATCTTGCCCTTCACATTGAAGTAATGATTCATAAAACTTGTGTCAGGCGCTTGTTGATAGATGGGGGTGCTAGGCTAAATATTTGTACTTTAAGTTTGTTAAAAACTTTGGGCTATTCAGAGGAGGTGATCAACACTAAAAAGAAGATCACTATAAAGGCCTATGATGAGGCAGAACGAAGTTCTAAGGGGTTGGTTGTCCTTCCTGTCAGGATTGGCCCAGTTGAAAAAGATATCTTGTTTCAAATTGTTGATACTGGACCCCTTACATACAACATTTTATTGGGTAGACCATGGATTCATGACATGCAAGCAGTGTTGTCTACCTAGCACTAGTGTGTTAAGTTCCCCTACAATGGAGTAGAAATTTGCATACCAGGGGATAACACCTTATCAGTTAATTCAATCTCAGCTAATGTTCATGTCCCTCTTAATCAAGAAGTAGAGGATTATCAAGAAACTTTAGTAGACTGTCAAGACAAGTTTAAATCAATAGACCTTGGCATGGGGGGGTATCAACTTGACTCTTTTGCAAAGATGCCTATTTCCCCTAGGTCCTATGGAAAGCCTTCACAAGAGATGAAACCATCTTCTTCGACAATGACACTATTTGACAAGTTTGTTGAAACCTCAATACCAATACAAGATGAAAAAGAGGAAGTAGCTATTCAAGATTGGATATACAAAGAGGAGAAGTACCAGCACAATGAAAATTTCTCCCCCTCTCCTAAGTCCTATGGGAGAGGATATAATTTTGTCAAGAAGATGGGTTATCCAGGATATGGCCCTCTTAGTCACAGGTTAGATGCTAGAGCTGAACCACTTAATCATGATCTTTTTGGACGTAAGTCTAAGAAACCGGTTGGCCTAGGCTTTATGAAGAATAACAAGTGCACTGTCCCCATTCCTGATAGGCGGGATAGTGAAGATGACATAGAATATGTACCAGATTTGACAAATCAACAAGACATGACAGATGATTGGGTACCTTCAAAAAATCTCCTTTGGGGAGATTCCAGAGATTTAACAATTGACAGTCCTCCTATCCCAACTGTGACAGATAGTGACTATATGAATGCTAGATTGACTATGGATAGTGTCTCCATCCCAGCTACAACGGATGGTGATAATTCAAATAATTTTGTGATTGAGAAAATTGCTAGAGGAGAGGAAACTCTTCCAAATCTTGAGGCTTCTACATCACGAGGCCCCAACAATAATTCAGAAATAGACTCTCATGAGTTTGAATGGGATTCACTCTCAGACGCAACAGTTGACTTGGATATGGATGCTGTCCATGCTTATAGTTCTCAACCTAATGTAGCTAATGAGTCATTTGTCAGATTAGAAGATTGGAACCCACGTGTCGCATTAGTAGATGATTCTTCACTTGATAGGGTAAATTCTGATTTAGACACCTTAGAGGGATACTTGATAGACTCCAATTCTCTGGTCACCAGAGAGGACATCACCTATATCCTTAATCTTGAACCAGTCATCAACCTACCCCTTATTGACCATAACCTTATTGATTGGTCTCAACGTTATCAAGAGCCTCAACTCTTAACATTTCACAATGACTATGAGATCACCTACTATCTGAATGCCATTGAACTTGTAGTCTCTTCCACCAGTGAACCGGCTACCAGTATGATAGAACTTGACATCAAGTACCTTAGTCACAAGATAAAAAGAAAAGAACAAAAGAATAAGAGTTCTGATGGCGAAAACCACTATGTGGCTGTGTCAGAACCAAAAAAAAGTAAAAATAAAAGACATATCCAAGGGTGAAAACCTCTCTGAGGCACCTACAGATGAGGTACTTGATAGTCTCCCAAGCTATTTTCAGGACAGATCATCAATATTGGTTGAACCTACAAAAGTTGTTAATTTGGGCATAGAAGAGGCTCCAAAAATTGTACACTTGGCTAAATCTTTATCATCTCAAGAAAAGAAAGCCTACACTAAGTTCCTCCAAAAGAAGAAAATTAATTTTGCATGGACATATTCAAACATGCTAGGGTTGGACACTAATCTCATTATGCATCATTTGTCCATAGCTCCAGGTGTGAAACCAGTCAAACAGAAGTTGAGAAAATGCACCCTCATATAGCTCTTTTAGTGAAAGCTGAATTAGAAAAGCTCCTTGGTGCAGGATTCATTAGAGCCATAGACTATGCTGACTGGATTTCTAACATTGTACCTATTTCTAAACATGATAAATCCATCTGAATCTGCATAGACTTTAGGGATCTTAACAGAGCATGCCCAAAGGATGATTTTCCACTTCCTAACATAGACATGATAGTGGAGATGACGATGGGCTATGAGATCTATTCTTTGATGGATGGTTTTTCTGGGTATAATCAGATCAAGATAGCTCCTGAGGATCTGGAAAAGATGGCATTCACATGCGCTTGGGGTACTTATTGTTGGAATGTCATGCCCTTTGGATTGAAAAATGTAGGAGCTACTTATCAAAGAGCTATGACAACCATCTTCCATGACATGATGCATAAGAATATGGAAGATTATGTAGATGACACCCTAGCTAAGTCTAAGAAAAGAGGAACACATTTGGCTAATTTAGAAATAATTCTAGATTGCATGGAACAATTTCAACTAAGATTAAACCCAAAAAAGTGTGCATTTGGTGTTACCTCTGGAAAATTATTGGGATTCATCATTTCAGCCAAAGGGATAGAAGTGGACCCTGAAAAGGTTCAAGCCATTATAAACATGCCACCTCCTAAAAATGTCAATCAAATGAGGAGTCTTCAAGGATGCCTTCAATCCATAAGAAGGTTCATTTCACAATTGGCCGATAGAGCACAGCCCTTTAACAAAAATATGCATAAAGGTGTTCAATGTGTCTGGAATGAGGATTGCCAGAAGAGCATGGATCAAATTAAGGAATACTTGGCAAGTCCTCCCATTTTAATGCCTCCCATCTCAGGAAAACCTCTCATTTTGTATGTCTCAGCTACTGAATCTTTACTGGGGGCATTGTTGGCTCAATTAGATGAACAAGGGAAAGAAAGGACCATATATTATATTAGTCACACTCTAGTTGCTTATGAGGTCAATTATACTAGTATTGAAAAAGCTTGCCTTGCAGTAGTGTTTGCCTCTCAATAATTGTGACACTATATGCTTGCGCAGACCATACACCTCATAGCAAAAATTGATCCTCTCAAATACTTGCTCAACAAAGCTGCTCTCATGCATAGACTCGCTAAATGGATGATGATTCTTTCTGAATTTGACATAGAGTATATTGAGTGCAAGGCAATCAAAGGCCAGGTTATTGCAGATCAGCTGGCTAATTTCCCAATTCAAGATAATATTCCCATTCAAGTCAATTTCCCAGATGAACATCTTATGTACATGACTGAGAGATCTTGGAAACTATTCTTTGATGGTTCCTACATGCAAAACGGTTCTAGAGTTGGTGTGTTGTTTGTCTCTCCACATGGGTACACTATTCCCAAATCTTACAAGTTACTCTTCCCATGCACAAACAACATAGCTGAATATGAGGCTCTAACAAATGGACTAAAAATGGCTATAGAGTGGAATATCACAGAACTACATATCTATGGGGATTCTCAGCTGATCATCAATCAAGTCAATGAGCAATACCAAACAAAAGATGACAAGTTGGTACCTTACAAAAAAATGGTTGATTCATTAAGATGGTACTTTACTTTTGTCACCTTTCCACAAATCCCTAGGGCTAAGAATAAGGCAACTAATGCTATGGCCACCCTTGCTTCACTTCTTTAGTTAGAGGAACATGAGTCAAGATATGAATTCCTGGTGGAAGAGTTACGTTATCCCATTTATGAATCTCAAGAAAGCCACATCATTTGTACCCTTGTCAATCATGAATCCTCCTGCTATGGTGCTATTTACTCATATCTCCGTGATGGCATCATCCCTGACACATTTAACCAATCTAAAAGAAGAAACCTTGTCCGTAACGCCTCTCATCATTCCCTCATCTTTGGTGATTTATATAGGAGGGGTCTAGATGGGACACTTCTTAGGTTCTTAGAAAAGGAGGAATCTGATCAAGCGCTAGTTGAAATCCATGAGGGCATATGTGGGGGACATTCTAATGGTCTTTCCATGGCTTGAAGGTTGCTTAGGGTGGGGTACTATTGGCCTACGATGCAGATAGATGCGGTAGCTTTTTCCAAGTCTTGTGAAAAATGTCAGAAACATGGACACCTGATACATGCTCCAGGTAGGGAGCTAATTCCTTCTATATCTCACTGGCCATTTCAGTGATGGGCCTTTGACCTTGTTGGGCAGATTCATCCCAACTCATCAGGTGGACATAAGTTCATTATCACTGCTACTGACTACTTCACAAAATGGGTAGAGGTTGTTCCACTTTCTGTTGCCTCAGGAAAGACAGTGTCTTTATTCATTTTAAACCATATCATCTGTCGATATGGAGTGCCATCTGAGATCATCACTGACAATGGAGGTCAGTTCAAAAATAAGGACCTTACACAACTTTGCCAAAGATTTAAGATAAAGCAACATTGTTCCTCCATTTACTTGTTGCAAGGAAATGGTCAGGCAGAGGCTTCAAATAAAACCATTCTCAAGATTTTACACAGAATAGTTCATAAGAATGGTATAGACTGGCACCTACAAATAAATTTGGCCTTGTGGGCCTATAGAATGAGTATTTGTACTCCAACTGGGGCTACTCCTTTTTCCCTCACATACGACGCTGAAGCAGTGTTACCTTTAGAGGTTGAGATTCCGTCACTTAGAGTCTCTCTCAAAGGTCTAGTTACAGATGAAGATTATCGCACCATGAGACTACAAGAATTGGAACTTCTTGATGAGAAGCGTAAAGCATCTTTTGACCATATGAGGGTCTACCAAAAGCAGATGTCCAAAGCCTTCAACAAAAAGGTTCACCCTAGATAATTCCAAGTAGGAGATCTTGTCCTGCGAGAGAATCCTAAGAACCAACAAAATAGAGAACAAAAGGGAAAATTCAAACCTAATTGGCTTGGACCCTACATTATCATAATAGCTTTTGGTATAGGTGCTTATCTACTATCTACTGAAGAGGGGGAGCAGCTCCCTAAGCCTATCAATGTTTTGCACCTGAAGAAGTTCTATCCTTGATGCCCGTTCTGTCTGGAGGCATCCTTTGTAAATATTTTATGATCTTGAAAAAATTCCAAAAAAAAATCATATATGATGTTGAAAAAATACAAAAAAAATCAAAAAATACAAAAAAATACAAAAAATTCAAAAATTCAAAAAATTCAAAAAAATTAGAAAAAGTGCCTTGGTGAAAACCTGGAAACAGGCACCTTGGTAGCAAAAAATACAAAAAAATTATAAAAAGTCCTAAAAAAAAATCTTCCAAGTGGTGAAAACCTAGAAACGGGTGCTACTTGAGGCCTTCGCCCCCCTATTTCTTAGCATGTGTCCTCGACACTTAGCCTTTCTCCATCATGCCTTGTCCTTGTCGCCTTGGTTTGGAATTGGTCTTTGTCTTTTTCTAGGGGGCATCACTGTGTTAGCTTTGGTCTCTTGGATATGGTTGTCTTTAGGACACCTCGCAAATGGTGTTTTTCAACACCAACCCAACTATTTTTTTCAACACAACCCTCGAAATCGAGTGTTTTTCAACACTTATCAGTTTGGTCTTATCCAGTTTCATCATGTGATCTTACCTACTATCAAGCATTCGATCCTTATCCTCGGAACTCAGTATCAGTTTACACACTTCAAATTTTTAAAACACAAATGCTTGAGATATGTCATGATCTTTTCTTTGTGTGTGGACTGTTATTGATTTTTGTTGAGTGGTCCTGTCTTATAAGTCTCTTCGTGATGCATAGCTAGAAGACTTGGGGCATGGGGCATGTTTTTATTTGCTTTCTGCTTGTGGGTGTTGTCTTAAACCTCTTTAGTGTCTCTTGTTGTCTCCTTGACACACTTAGGAGATTTGAGGCATCATCTTTGACTATTTTTGCACAACCATTCTCATGGTCATCCTGGCATTTATGCCTTGATGTGAGATTGGTTTTGCTACATTAAATTGGGTAAGCTAACATTGCAGTCATCTTGACCTTTATGTCTTTGATGCTCATGTTAGAATCTTTCCACGTTCCAATCTGATATAAATCACATTCATATCTTCATAGTTGCATTTGTGACTAGTGTTGGTTGTGTGATTGTTCGATGTCTGGTAATAATGGCCCTATGATGAAAATAAGTTCTTTTACATTCTCTAATGAATGATGAACACAAAAATCCTATGTTACCCTATTGCAAGTACACCTTTGCATTTTCATGTAGCTTGCATTATTTAGACTTCATGTTAAATTTGCACTTTTAGGCTGCATTATGAGTTTGAGAGGGTTTCCTTCATCTTTCTTGTGGACTTTTAGTCAACTGTGGTCACATTTTGATCTTCATTTCCTTACCTTCTTTTGTGATCTCAATCAAAATTCCCTATCTTAAACAGTTGATTGATTTTGGGGCATCTTCTTTCTGGAGGCAAATTCTCTTTCTTCTCTCCATTTCTTTCCATTTCTTCCAAACTTCTATCTTCCATTCACTTTCACCCCACTTCTTTTCTTCTAATTCAACCTTGGGGCATAATCTTTCTTGTTGATCTACCTTGGTTTTGTGTTTTTTTTATCTTTCATCTTATGTCAAGAACCTTATGTTTAGTTTGATTTGATCAAATTTATCAATTTACTGTTTCTCCTCTATCTCATTTCGATTTCGATCACGAGGGGGCAGTACCTACCAAACTTCATTGCTTGATTCAGCTTTATCAAATTTATCAATTGCTTCTCTTGGGGCAACCTTGCTTGAGATTCTTATCTCTTATTTGAGACTTGACAATTACCTATTCACAGGTGTTGGCCTTGTCTTTTTCAGTCTGCTTATCTATGTCCTGATGTGTTCCCATCCATCGAACACACATCTGGGTTGTTTTGTGATCCCAAATCGATCTCACACTTCAATTCCATTCTTTGATTGCATGTGATCCCGAGTTGACCTCACATTAGTCAAAGAGGGGCAAATGTATGCACCCTAAAATGGTCGCCTAGACTTTGGGCCCCATTTATTCAATTTGTCAATATCAATTCCTGAATCAATAATTTCCATATATTCAAATCAAATTCTTTGATCAAATCGTAACCATTTCAATTATCTCAATTCTTCCTAAGGTTTGAATATTTCATTAATTTTATTTAATTAATTGAAAGAAATAAATTCCTTTTAAATAAATAAATTAATGTTATTTAATTGAAATTAATATTTCTTAAATGAAATGATGTTATTTAATTAAAATCCATTTTTAATTAAATGACTTTATTTTATTTAATTAATATTCATTTCTAAATTATATAATCTTATTTTATTTTATTAAGAGATATATTATTCCTCTTTTCAATTAAATAAATAAAATATCTTCTCAAAATATATTTGTGATAGAAAAGGAAACAAATCAATTAATAAAAAAATGAAATAAATGAAATTCCATTTTCCTACAAACTTTCTAAAAATGACATTTGTTTCCTCTTTTCCATTTATCCCACATTGCTTCTAGATTTGCATTCAAATCCACATTTTACTATAAAATGAGCCCTCTCGTTCTTAGTTGAGGATTCTGAATTTTCACATCATACTTATGCTGCAATTTTCATTAGAGCTTTTGAGATCATCATTTAGTTTGCATATTTCCATTTTAGTTTAAATTTGATAGCATATAGTTTGCATAGCATTTTAGTTTAGTTTTATTTCATTGTTGTAGATTAATCTTCATTTTAATGAATTAGTTTTATTTCTTGCATTGCATCATTTAGACTAGTTTTTAGTTGCATGCATGAACAGGATTCATGGAGATTAGCATTCTTGCTTCTCCTCTTTGAATCTCTCATTCTAAGTTTGTACTTGCATGGGTAACTTGGTCAATCTGAGGGCCTCAATATCAACCCCTGCACTTCTCAGATAGAGAGCTGTGAGTCAGCTTGTAAGGGCTCATTCTTGAGTCTCCTTGCATATAAAGATTCAAAAAAGTGTACCACATCTTGGTGTACACAGGAATAACATCAACAAATTTTTCTAGTATCTTTACTGCATCATGTGGTATTATGTCTTCTAGTTCTTCTCCTCTTTTTACTACCAATGCATAGCATCAACCTGTCACCTTTATTTCTTTGACAACATCCTTTGTAGACAGCATGGTCTCATTCTTCCTTTCATCCTTAAGTGGTAAGAGAGTCACTTTAGAGCCATCCTTCCAAAAGGTATATGTATTTTTCTCTCCATCGTGCATGATATTACTATCATACTGCCATGGCTTTCCCAACAAAATATGACAAGCATCCATATGAATAACATCACACCATATCTCATCCTTATAGATTTTTCCTATAGTAAACCTAAACAAACATCTTTTATCAACAATAGCCTCATTTCCTTTCTTAAACCATGCAATACGGTAAGGATGAGGATGTTTCTCACATTGTAGATTTAATTTCTCTACCATTTCCTTAGCTACCATATTCTCACAACTACCCCCATCAATAATAACTTGGCATACCTTTCTGCTTGAAGTGCATCTAGTTTTGAAGATGTTGGTTCGAAGCCACGAATCATCAAAGTTCTTTGCAGGGACTTCTTCCTTCTCTGGAATGATCATCGATCTCCTCATCATGAGAGTTTCTACCATGTCTAGTAGGACTTCTTGTTCTATTCCTACTTCTATGAATTCTAGTTGAACTAGGTTCACTCTAGGTTGTCCTCCTTGATTTCTTTCTGGTGCATTATAATTTGAACATTCAAAGGCTTTGTGTCCTTCTTCTCCACACCTAAAACAAGTGAAAGGCCTTCTCTGATTTTCCCAGCCTCTTCCACTTTTGTAGCCTCGTCCTCTCTGAAACCCCCTTCCTCTTTCTTGATTTGGAGGATCTTGCCTAGTGTCTATATTTTTTTCAAATCCTTGAAAGGAATCTCCCCGGCCATTATTAGAACCTCCCCGAAATGGAGTTGAGATACCCCTTTGACCACCTCTATTCCTTTGGATATATTTCCTATTCTTCTTTTCTTCAGCCTTTAGGGCTAATTGGTAGGCTTCTTCCATATTATTGACACGATGCATGATCAACTCATCTTGGAAGGAGAAGTTTATGCCATTCATATATCTAGCAACCATCTACTCATTATTTTCTTGATGCTCTATGCGCATGGATAGCTTGTAGAATTCATTTGTATAGTCTTGTACTGAAGACAAGTTCTGCTTCAAACTCTGGAACCTATGAAAGAGGGTTTGTGAATAATCCATGGGTAAGAATTTTTCTTTGAGCTTTTTCTCCATCTTGCTCCATGTCTTAATCTTTTATTTGTTATGTATATGGAGCCTAATTAGACTTAGGTTCTTTCGGCGCAATTTCCCCCCTGACCTATCTACGGAGTCAAGGGGCAAAGCCCCTTGCGAGGTCTTGGGGCAGCGCCCTAGGTAGGGTCAAGGGGCCAACAATGACTTAATAATATTGTAAAGGGTCGGCCATCAATATTCTATTAGTCAGAGTATTTTTTCCCTAATTTCGTTATGTCAAAAATACTTGTAAAAAGGGCTTAGGGTTCAAGATTCATGTATGAGGGATTTTGTAGCTTCCTGTGGCAGTATTGAGTTGTAGGCTTCAGATTGTAATCACTGGATAATAATAAAGATATTGGACTCATTGTTGGTGGATGTAGCCCATGGATTGGGTGAACAACGTTAAACATTGTGTTATTGTGTTCTCTTTTGTGTGTTAATATTTGTGTAATTCTACTTATTATTCTAACATTATTTTCCCTTTCTAGTTCGTTCCTTTTGGAGATGATCCCACCATATCATTACATGTCCTTTTAGTTTTGTGCATGCAAGCTACATCTTCTTTTCTTCTGTCAAGGGCTTCCATTCAAAAAATTTCCCCATCTTGTTTAGCCAATCTATTAATTCTTCTAGCTTAAGACTACCAACGTAGTCTGAAACATCAATCTTGGTTGCTTCACTCCTTCCTTCCAAAGCCCTGAGAACTCTATCTTCATAGCTCATTTCTTCCAGGCTCTATTCTATATTTTCTTCATTTTGGTCAGAACCTCTTTGGTTTCCCTCTTCATCAAATTCATTCCCTCCTTGTATTCCTTGATTATCTATTCGCTCACTGAGTCATTCAATCTACCTCTTCATATCCATCATCAATATTTGCATTAGTGTGACACCTCCTCTTCCTCTTCCTCTTCCTCTCCCAGCCATCTTCCTGCTCTGATACCAAATGATGTAGCACAACACTCTCTGTTAACAATAAATTCAATCACAAGACAAATAACACAGATTTGAAACCTTCAATATTTTTCCATTCATCACTAACTCCCTCTACAATTCGCTGCAAACTCTTAAGTAACCAAAAAACTAGAAAATCAAGAAATCCAAAAATTACCCTTTTTGGTAGTTTTTTCCATAGTTGTTTTTTGCCATTTTTGGTAATTTTTGAAACAACACCTAAAAAGCTGAGTTTTTCCCTAAACATGCCCTCGACTAAATTAGAATGAATTGCCAACTAATATCTAAGATTAGAAACATAAATTCGGATTTATTACAAAATAAAACATTCTAAAAAATTAGAGAAAAAACACTAAAAGCTGATTTAAGAGCCCTAGATGAAACTTTCAGCTCCTGAAAAATGTGCTAAAATGGACCCCAATCAATCTAAGATTGATTAGCAAAACAAATGGCACCTCCTGAGGCACGCACCCAAAAAATTTCAACAAAAACCCAGACCTAAGTCAAAAGTTATGACCTCTGGAAGTTTCTGTATTAGTTTATGACCTACGGAAGGTCCTACATCACAACACCACAATTACTAAAAAAAATAAAAAATGACTTGGGAAGAGTAAGACAAACAACTCTATTGGGTTGAACACCGCCAAAACGTGAAAGGGAAGGGTTAGAGTGTGCATAGGGGACTCATTAATATTCCTAACTCCTACCCTAAGACAAAAGACACAAAGGTTAAAAATTATGATACTTCACAAAATTTTCAAGACCTTACAAGATGCTACATGTGGATCTAATTTGGACCAAAATATTCACATCATCCTAGGAGAAATCATGTATGAACAAGATAAAGATACATTGGGTACAAAACATTTCCCAAGATGATTCCAAGACTTATTACATTAACTTTAAGCCTAAAATATAAGTTCCTACCCCAACACTAATTCATGTAGTCTAATTATATGCATCTCAATAGAGGGATAAGAAAGAATGCCACATTTACATTACAAGAGGACTCAAATTTCCTTTCAATATACGATTTCCATTTTGATGAATCAACTAAAAGTATAAGAAAAAAATATGAGATAAGAATACATTATGTAATCTTGGTCCACTATACCATAGACCTTAATGGTAGTATAAATGCCACCCAACCTAGTGGAATCAAAGGACCCACTCCTTGTGCTAGAAGATAGTCACAAGGTCCAAGGACCCACATGCATGTGAGACACATAGTTGGAAGGCATAAACACATCCAAGTGCAAAGGATATACAACATCCAGTCACATGGACATCATGGAATCTAATAGCTAAGAGTGTGTGACATCCAAATATGCATTAATAAAGTCAACACCAACAAGTAAGGAACAATTCATATTTTAGGTGCTACTAAACTACTCAATGGTTATGTATTAGAGGGAAATAGAGGAATTCATATCCTATAGATCAAAGTTATGGCTCACACAAAATCAAGTGATCTTCTCTAGAGATGAGGAGACCCAGTCATACTAGATTAATGCCATACATATGCTTAGGTTTCCCCAATTCATCTATAGTATGTAGTTGAGCAATCAAGGCATGTGATGGGCTTCCATTATCTTGGTTAATTCATTACCCATATTTTATTAGTTTTTGTTTCTTACCATGACTTCCCAATAAATTATATTGGCAGCCCCTTTATGCTCTAACATTCATTTAGATCTAGTCACACAACCCCATGAAATACCTACACCTTAGGCTCATCAAAATCTGCACAATAAACATAGAATAAAAAAAATACAATGCACAATAACGTAAGACATCAAAATTGAACACCATTTTTAATTTTCTCACTATGTATTCACATCATATGTTTATTTTCACAATATTGTTCACACATGATCTAAATAGATCTCTCTTCACAAACATGACAAAGAATATATTTATTTCTACATAATAATTCAATATTATTTATCACAATTTCTCCTTTTTTATTTTTTCAAAAAAATCCTAAACTAGAAAATTCCATAAAACTTTATTAAAATGGCTTTGAATTTCACCAAAAAAAATGAAACTTATGAAATCAAAATTTCAAGAATATCCTTTTGGGCCTCATTTTTAACATAAAACTCACGTTTTGATCATTTCATTAGAAAATGGCATAGTAACCCCATATCTTGGAAAAATTATAAAAGTTTCTCTAAATTAATTCCCTTATGACCAAATTGAAAAAAATTAAATGAAATAAGGAATAGAATTGTCTTAATTATGCAATTTAGACAACCTTTTTCAACAACTAAAATTGTGCATAGATAAAAACAAAGAGAAATATCTCAATTCATGCAATAATTTCAAATAAAGAGACTTTGAATAGCAAGAAACATAGAAACAAATCAAGACACTACCTCCCTTCCCATTTCTTATCCGAGTACAACTAATCCCATACATTTCAATATCCAAATACCATCCCAATCAACAAATCAATTTTCTTTGCAAAGAGGGTTTTTCTCTCCAATTATCTCTCTAATAATATGCTAACTGTAAAATGAATTATATTTTTCCCTTTTAACCTAAAAAACAATTTTTATAATTTCAAAAATAAAAATAATCATTTTATGTCAAATTGATTTCAAATTTACCCACATTTTCCCAAAACACATAATAAATTTGCATTAGTAATGACATTTACATTCTAGCATTAAATGATAATTTTAAAGTGATTAGATTTATTTTTTAATTTAAATTTATGGAAATATGAAATGCATAGAATATTCAAACACTTATTTACTAGGCGCCCACATATGGGTTAGGGTTTTTGGAATACTACCAACCACATTCTCTCAGAAAAATTACAAAAATAACCTACTAGAAAATCTTATTCAAATTGAACTTACAATGAGTAAGACTAAGAATTTATGGCCAATGCGACATCTCTCGTATAACCACCATTGGAGTATAACTTAGACCTACAAATCCATATGAAGAAATATTGTGTACTTGCAATCACTCCATAAACATCAAGTGTACCTATGCATGTATATAATAACCAAAGAATAACAAAATCACCCAATGTGATTCAATATCACATACATAAGTTTATTACATTTAGCTGAGATATATCATGTTAGATTATCTAAATATTAATGCCTCAATACATCATAAAGTTGTACCCATATTTAATCACATTTAAATAATTTCTTGTGTGGCATTAATTGCAACATAATAATAATAATAAAATTTTCTACCATCTCATATGCATCATAAGAAATACCACCACAAAAGAATACAAGTCCTTCCAAGGAAGTTGGTATAATAACATACACATATCTAAATGCAAATAACATCAACAACTTACATGTTGAGGAACACCATCCTAAATATGTGAGTGGTCCACACACATCTTGAATCATAAGGGCACTAGCCACAAAGAACACAACGAAGCAAAAACATCAAGCAATTACTTAGAAGCAAAATACAATCAACACCTATGCATCACTCGATACATAGTTGAATGTGTGTCAAAGCCAATACATTTTGAGACTGTAAATAGGAAGGGCATACATGAATCAAGTGTATGTAAAAAGGAAATGAAGAATATTATGTAAAAGGAAGGGAAGAATTTTAATCAAATCCTCATGTATGAAAAAGGTAAGGGAGGATATTAATAAACTCCATACATGAGGAAAATTTACATACTTGATGGAAGAAAACCTTAAAATTAATATATCCCCATCTATAAGATAAAAATACATGAAACCATAAAGGATGGAAGACTTATATGCTACAATGTATAGAAACACATTCAAATCTATAATACATGGATAAATAGAGGCTAAAGACGATAGATTATGTAAATTTATGATAAAAATGTATCCATGAAGCATAAATAAGGGTTATTTGTTAAGGGTCAAATACCCTAAACTAGACAATACAAGCTCAAACCATAATACATGTCAAGGAAAATAAAGACAATCTAAACCCTAATTAGAGGTATACTAGAAATACTAGGTTTGCAACCCTAAAGTAGGAGTAACCCTTAAGACTAAAACTTAGGGGCTATAGGGGTTTATTGAAATGCAATGGGAAAATACATCCACTTACATAAATTATTTTATTACAAGTAATTAAATTATAACTTGATAAAAACACGATCTGGGACAAATAATTTAATTAAATGTTGTAATTAATAAATAATAAAATTAAATTCAAATACAATAAATGTTTTGTTGGATTTAAAGAATGGGAAAGTGAAGTCAAAGATGGTAGGAATGTTTTCACCATATTATTAGATTCTTATAATTGATGTGAAATGTATCTCAAAATCTACTAATTGGCTATATTTTTTATTAATTGGCAAGTGCAAACCCAATCTTTACTAGTAAATTTAGACCTAATGTGTGAAATTGAGTTTACAATAAATAAAAAATGATATGGAAAATTATCAATTTTTGGAAGTTGTTTGTCTTAGTCTTCTTATATCCAAGTGTATGTAGGGATTAGTACATAGTACCCACTCATAGTTTGCTTTCAGTTTCAGCTGCCATACTCTTTTAGACTATTATTTCAGTTGATTGGCCGAATTCTTTTAGGCTACATTTCATGTGAGCAGTTATTGTTTCAGTGGATGATTTTGGATTATGATTGTTATATGTTTATCATGTGAATGCATAGTTAGATGATGATATTATCATGATGTGATGTTTTATTTTTATGATGGTTTAGATGTTACTGACCCCATACTTGCATGTGTATGGTTATCATGTGTGTTTTCACCTATTTTGCGTGTTTGTTGCGGTAGAGGACGGAGACGTAGTTACTTGCCTTGGCAAGATCCACACGTTAGACCACACCCTATCATTGTCTGCTATATTTATATTGGATATACATGCTTGTTATTATGATGTCAAGTTTGTAGGTACATGACATCATCTTCCCTGAATTGGCAGGAGTGAGCGTGCCCACAAATATTCATCTCAATGGTAAAGAGGGGAGGTAGCAGTTAGACCCGAAACCCTAACCTAAGCCTAATTATCCTAATATTGGACGAGTATAAGTTTGACTACCTTACCCAAATTCGCCTAGTTGATGTGAATTCGACAATCCCTTTCTTGAGCATGTTTGGTCTCAGTTGATGGATTTCATGAGTGATTTTATGTGATTATTGATTTAATGATTATAGCTGAAAGTGAATATTAATTATGTTTCTATGTTTATTTGAGAAAATTAATTAAAACTTAAATATTTAAATATTTGGATTTAATTAATTATTTAATTGAAATTAGAATTAAATATGCTTTTATGCTTTATTAAATAATTAAATATTTAATTGCATGGTTTTATTATGCTTTAAATATTTAATCTGTTTAATATATATTTCAACTAATTATATGTGCATTAACATTGTTGAAAAAGTAATTTGATTTCAAAAAATAACAACTTGTTTTAAAGAGTCAAAGTTGAGTTGTGCAAATAAAAGATATTTTAATTATTTAATTGAAATTTACTTTCAATTTTGAGTTGAGTTGTTTTAGGGATTGACTGGTGTGTTGTCATTAGGGTTTGCATGAAAGGGGGAAATTGAATCTCTTTAGGAGAATGGTTCATTCATTTTGAAAAAAAAAGTTTTGGAGGATTTTTGGAAGAGCTTGGTATTTTTGGCATTTTGGAGGATTTGAGTGTTTGTGGTTGCATGATATTTTGAAAGCTCTGTGTGTGTTTCTAGGTTCTTGTGTTTGCATTCTACATGGTTTC
The DNA here is from genome assembly GCA_027943335.1 of Chamaecyparis obtusa. NCBI lineage: Eukaryota > Viridiplantae > Streptophyta > Pinopsida > Cupressales > Cupressaceae > Chamaecyparis > Chamaecyparis obtusa. Next base: position 745,411 of record BSBK01004664.1, read on the forward strand.
AAATCTACTAGTTGGATCCATTCTTGGAGGATTCAGGTTTCTACAATTCTTCAAGGGCTTCATTTTCAAAAATTGCATTGGATCTAAGGTAGGGTTTGAAAACTCTTCTGTGGTTTATGTTTTGCAAATAAATGGTTTCTTGTGTTTTGAGTAATTTCATTTTATCTCATTAGATTTATTTAGAGTTTTCATTGTTTATGGTATTTAGAAAACCCTTAGATCTGTTGTTTTTTGGATTTTATTAAGACTTGGCATAGTAGGGTTATGCTGTCAAAATTTTGAGGAAAAATTCCCTACAGATCTCTTAGAAAATTAAAAATTAAACTGGGCTATAGTTTAACTATTATGTTTGAAAAAATAATGTCTTGTGGAAAAGAAATAAAAATTTGGTTTTAAAAAAGATGAATTATGGGCTTAAAATTTACATTCTAGAAAAAAAAACACAATCAAAAGTAGAAGGCCTAAAAAAAGACAAAAATAGAAAAAGCTAAATGTATTGCATTACTATGTTAGAATGTGATATATATATATATATATATATATATATATATATATATATATATATATATATATATATATATATATATATATATATATATATATATATATATATATATATATATATATATATATATATATAATCTTTTTCATTTTTGGATTTAAAAAAAATAATATAATTTATTGTTCATGTTTTAAAAAAAATGCATTGAAAAAAAATATTAAAAAAAAATACAAAAAAACCCTATTCCATATTTTTGGAATTCTTTAAAATAAAATAAAAAATCTTCTCTTGTTATTCACGTTTTTCAAAACGTGCATTGGAAAATGTTAAAATAAATAAATAATACAAACAAAAAAAATAAATTATAATTTATTTTTTTTATATTAAATAGTAATGGGGGCGGGGGTCACCACACCCCCTACCCCCATACATACCCCTCTACTAGTGCAATGGGTACTGCCTACGGTAGTACTGCACTGCCATGACAGTGAGGTACTGCTTACCCCTGCCATGGGGGGAGGGGGGGGGGGGGGCGGTGGGGGGGGGGGGGCGGCTTAGGAGTGGAGTGTGGGGACGCATGGGGCCCACCCCCCACTCATTGATATTTATAAATTTAGTTTTTTTTATTTACTTTAAAATTTATTTTATTTAAATTTTTTAATTTTGTTATTAAATTTAATTTAATTTATATTAAGTTTGTGTTTTTTTTGGTTTTTTTAAATTAATGGTTAGTTTAAATTTTTATATATGAAGGTATTTTAATATTTTATTTAAATATGTAATTTATTATTTGTTACATGCAAATGTACAATTTAGTCTCATGTTTAATTTTAAATACAACACACACACACACACACGTGTGTGTGTGTGTGTGTGTGTTGTATTTAAAATTAAACATGAGACTAAATTGTACATTTGCATGTAACAAATAATAAATTATATATTTAAATAAAATATTAAAATATATGAAGGTATTTTAATATTTTATTTAAATATATAATTTATTATTTGTTACATGCAAATGTACAATTTAGTCTCATGTTTAATTTTAAATACAACACACACACACACGTGTGTGTGTGTGTGTGTGTGTGTGTGTGTGTGTGTGTGTGTGTTTATTTCTAATTGGAATTAATATTGGTTCATTCTTAATATTGAGAATAGTAATTGGATAAATGCTTACGTATCTATTGTAATTGGGCTTTTTTTTTATCAACTTGAAACTATTAGAAACTTTCTTAGGATCCCCTTGCTTAGTGGTTTTATATTTCTTTGGTATTGGTTATCCGAGTGGGGTATGTTGTTATCTCCTCAGCATGGTGGGGTGGACCTTTGTGGATCCACATGGATGGGTGCTAGTGATTCTTTACCATTTGAGATTCGACGTCCTTGTTCTAGTGCTTGATGGTTCTTCTACAGTTAGAGTCTTTATGATTCTTCATTGGTGGATTTGTTCTTATCTTTATTTATTGTAATCTTGTATTAGAGTATCAAATGTGATACCCAATCTGGATATTGTACTATTATCGTTAGAGTGATAACCACATATCCTGCAACATGTGCAATGGATGTGAGTTTATGTAGGTTTCATGGTTGTCCATGAGGATTGTAATTATTGATATAAGTTGTATTTGATTATATTTTTTAAATGAAATCTTTTGTTATGGTTATTTAGATGAGCTCTGTTCTTATGTAATTCTATGTCATGGGACCCTTGAGTTTTGTAATCTGTGTTGGTTGTTGTGTTAACATGAGTAAATGGTTATTGCTTCCACATGAATGTTTATCTTGTTATGTAAACTTTAGAAAAAAAACTATTCATCAAACTTAGTGTCATGTTCTAGGTTAATCTCTCTTGGGTTCCTTGGCGGGGCATTAAAATTAAAAAAATTTACAAACACAATTGAGAAATCTATTGAGTCATTCCGTCATGTTCACCTCAATTATAACCCAAGTGGAAGAATTTTATTACTTTGAGTTAAAGTTCAAAGACAAGGACACATGCAATAGAAGTAGGATAATGTGTAGTGCTGCAATGATTTAATAAATTCTAAATTATGATCCTCTCATACATTTCTTTAACACATCCTTGGATAAAACCCTAGGTGATCTCCAACATGATTTCAAATGAACGAGTGAATGGTTTTTAAATATAACAACAAAGAGCTCAAATTAACACAAATCATGTGTACACTTAAATTTTGAACTTTAAAAGTTCAAGTTCTAAATCCATGAGTGCAAAAATGAAATTACATAGAGCCCTTTAAATTCATCCATTTAGAAGTAGGAGGTATTTTCTACACTATGTGAAATTATGATATTTATATAGAACCCAATTGCATAGTTTTTTATACATGAGAGGTGGATTCATTTGAGCCATTACTTTGAAATATAAATCAATGATTTTGACTAAAAAACCACACAATTAATTCATGATACCATATCATCATAAATCGAATTCGCACAAAATATCTTTATAAATTAACTTATTATATTTAAAAAACCTTAATGAGAATAAAGTCAAAAACATAAAAGATAATGCACATGAAATTTTCACCATTAAAGATAGATTTGTGTAAACCATTACTAATGAAATATAGATCAATAATTTTGACTCAAAAACTAGACAATTAAATCTTGGAATTACATCATCATAAACTAAATGCACATAAAACTATCTTTATGAATCGACTTACCATATTCAACGAACCCTAACACAGACCAAACCCAAATACATAGAGAATCACATATATGAAATTTTCACCATTAACGATAGATTCAAGTAAACCATTCCTTATGAAATATAGATCAACAAATCAATTAAATTAAATGATAATATCTACCATCATAAACTATGGCAAAACAGCCTTATAAACTATGGCACCGAAACAGCCTTATAAATTAACTTTTTTCAATTATAAACCAAACAAAAACAAAACCCAAAAACATAAAAGGTCATGCATATGGAATTTTCACCTTTAAAGTACCGTACCAAAATGCAAGATGCAAGAGATCTGTATTCAAATCCCAATAATAAGAATCACAGACATTGCAGTGCTATCAGATTCACACACTTTTTCATCAGTGCACTTGAACAGGTCAGGGACATTGTTTATACATAAATTCCTTTTCTCCAATCAGGCATACGTACCTTTAAACAAGCAAGACACGTGAATGCATGGGAGAATCACTGGCAAACAGGTGGGACACCAAATACTGAGTCACCTACTCTAACAAACCATGTGACAACTCTGTAACTCATTCAAAACTCATTTATATGTTTATAGATTTCAGAGCAGGGGCGAGCTTTGTTAACATCTGTTACACAGTGCATAGATTTCAGCCAAAATAAAACAGTCCCAATACCATATATTATATACTTTGATCCATTCATAAGACCAAGAAACATTAAATACATTAACCCTTTTTTAAATGCACATTCTTAAAAGAACTCCCATGTTGTCTAGTGTTTCTGTGCAGTATAATAACCAGTTTTCCCAAGTGGGCAAGATTCCATTAGGTGGTGGCCCCTATAAATGAGAATAGAGTCAAAACTCAATAACAGATCATCTTGCATTGTAAATCGCAGACATATTGAAGTTGATAAGAAAGTGATGGAGATGATCTTGAAGTGACATATTATTTGATTGAACAAAACAAAACACAAAAACAATTTACACAGGCCATGATTGATCAGACAGTTTATTTACTGTTATAATGCTTTTCCTTAAGCTTCAGCTTGTCATGATTTATCATACATTTTATCTACTATTTTGATGCTTTTTCAAGCTGCATTGTACAGAGGTTGGTGTTAATATACTTTCTAGCAAACATTTTCATTGGCAGAAAACAACAATAAACCTTACAATTGAGTTGACCCATCAGAGCAAATCACAGGAAATACACATTAGTAATTATTACCACCTTGTACAACATTATATTCCTTTCAGCTCTGTGTCTGAAGCTCCCAATTACCTTGTTATCTTGTAATTATATTGTAAATTGCAGAATTATTGAAGTTGATAAGAAAGTCATGGAGATAATTTTGAAGTGACATTATTTGATTGACCGAAACAAAGTCCTAAAAACAATTTGCACAACAGTTATTGATAAGCCTTGTCATGGGACTGCCATGATTGATCAGACATTTGTTTACTATTGTGATGCTTTAATAAGCTGTGATTTGCATGATTTATCATACATTTTATCTACCATAGTGATGCTTTTCCAAGCTGCCATTTCTCTGCAGCATTCTCCAGAGGAGATGGTGTTAATATACTTTCTAACAAGCATTTCCCCTAGAATTGAGTTGACCCATCAGAGCAAATCACAGGAAATACCCATTAATATTTATTATTACCTTGTACTACATTGCATTCCTTACAGCTCAGTGATGGGATGGTGGTGTTAATACACTTTCTAGCAGAGAATTTGCATGAGCAGAAAACAATAAACCTAACAATTGAATTGACCCATAAGAACAAATCACAGGAAATACCCATATTTATTATTACCTTGTACTACATTGTATTTCTTTCAGCTCAGTGATGGGAGCTCCTATACCCCCCATTATAATCACAGAGCCCAAATGAACACTTTTCATCACTTGGGCACTGTTTATCACAGCTTCCACAATGGTTTTTATTGTTGTTGAGATCTACACACCTTCCTCCACAGCAGGTCAGACCATATCCACAGGTGAACCCACAGCTCCCACAGTGACTGTTATCATAGGTGGTGTCCTTGCAAAACTTGTTCCAGCAGCAGGTTGTCCCTCCCAGAGGATTCTTCTCCCTGTCATAACAAATACTGATGTTGCTTGCACACCAAACATAGTGCATCCTGCTAGTCCTGAAATACTGAGATTTCAGGAAGTTGGAGTGAGTGGGCAGTACAAATCTGTTCATTCTAGGGCTGTAATGCTCTGCATAGCTGTGCCATTGCACTGTGTTGCATATGATTACCACAATGGCCAGACCCCTTATGTTCATCTTCCTTGCATTGATACCTAAACAAGTTACATGACACCACATACCTCAATTCAAAGACACCACAACTGAGAGCCTCTGATTGCCTAATGATCATGACAAACACAAAAGTTTGAGATCACTGAAAACCTAACACAAAGTGAAAAGTAGATGGGTATTGATAGCGAAGGGTAAACCAAAAACTCTCTTTTTTGTAGATACCATGATTTTGCAGTTGGAAATGTCAGAATTGCACCTTCATGACCATCAACTTTGTAACAAAAGAGAAGGAAAGATCTTGCACTAAAAACCCTCTTACTGCAATGAGGAAGAAATGAACTGTTCTCTTTAAGTTGCCTCACAGGATTGCACCACCATAACCATGACATGTGATCTACCGACCTTGAAAGGACATGAAGATGAAGTTTGTATTAATATGCATCATATGGGAGGGTAATAATAAGTGAAAAAGGGAGTAGCTTCTTGGTTGGTAAGTTCCATGAGTTGGATACAGACAAAGGTGTAAGGCCGGAGGATTCACAGGAGACCCCACTCAAGTATTCTGTAACGTAAAAGGACAAGAGTGCTAGCTCATGAAGTGAGACCTTGGTCGAGGGTCTTACTTTGGTCTAACCACCTAATAAGGTTAGGTTGGTGTGTCCTATTAGTATGGATGTTTGATCTATCAATTATGTGTTCTATTCTTTTCCATTCCATCTCATTGTTTTTTGGGAGGCTCTTTCTTCAAGACATCTATGCACTAAAATCTCAGTCTTCAACTATGCTTTGAGGGAATAAAACAATTTGATGCCGGTCCAATAAGATATGTTAAAAGTCCTTTTGCACGGTATCATCCTACCTATCTAATCTAAATATAAATGGTTTTATACAATATTAAAATAAATGGTTTATTTAGTTACATGGTAAAGAGCCTTATATTTCTTGGAAGAAGTTTTTATATTAGCTATTAGGTAGTTTTGTTAATAGGTATTCATTATGTTAAAGATGTACGGGATACGATCTTGGTCTCATTTTTTCAATTATTATTTTGAGAATTTGAAATTTGATGGATGACGTAATTGGGAAATATATCATCACCCTAGTCACTTGTGCTCACTCACTTGAACTACAAGCTTTTGGTTCAAGCCTCACATTTTAGACAATACTCTAAAAAAATTGAATAGAATATATACCTATAATTATCATAAATATTTGGAGGAAGGACTATTATTTGAATGAAATAATTGTTTTGATTAAGTAAAAACAAGTTTTGAGAGGACCCAAAACCTTTTACAAAGTGCTTAAAGATAAACCATTAAAAGCATAACAAAGTCTGTGCCTGAGCACCCAAGAACAAAAATAGGAAAAACACACAACAACTACCGATATACAAAAGGCTGCACCAAAAGAAACGGAACAAGACAACAAAACAAAAAGATAGGACAATAGAAAGAGATAGCTAAATACATTTCATAAGGTCTCCATCTTGGACCACCATTATCTGCATATGAAATAATTGTTGAGAATAATACTTGTATAAATATTTGAAGGTATTTAATATATAATTAATTTAGACAAAGAGTTCAGAGTGATGAAAGAATTAAAATAAATTTGATAATCAAATAGAAGGATGGGCTATTTAGTTTTAGGATTAATGACGAATAAATTATTTTGATGTTGTTCAAGAATGATTTGGTCCTATTAGAAAACTAACCACCTCAAATTTTTAAAATTGTCTCAAACTCTAAGTTGACATGGAAAACTCTCAAGATTGACACATCTTATATGATCTATCCCAACTTCCATGACATTAATTTACGATGCACAAGAATGATCTAATAGAAAATACACCTAAGAATCAAGTTTCCTTTTTCTTTTAGATGTCTAAATCTATCAAGGTGATGCCTAGAAACACTATTGACGAGATTGATAACTCAATAGTTGAATGGACTCTCCTAGGTCAAACCTCTTTTTGGATTGAATTAACAATAATGAGAAAGATTAAGATAACATACAAATGACATTTAATATGATGTAAAATGTATTCCTTTATTTTGCATTAGAATTGAAGCGTTATCTAATTATTATTTTATTTTCCTTGCTTCCACATTATGAAATTAAGGTCATAATGAATGTATTTGAACACCATGACATCAAAATGTGTTGCATGAAATGTGTGATAGATTGGCTAATAATGGTTAGTAAAAGGATCTCATGAATGCCTAATTTTGAAATGTGAATATGGAAAGTTAGAGGCCATTTATAAACTTTGTGGGATTGACCTAGATCAATTCATATCCCTTAGAAATGGTCTTAAGGAACAAATGATAGATTTCGAGGGGGGAAATGAATATCTAAGTGTGTGGTTAAATATTGGTATTCAATTGGAATGCAACCAACACTCAATAAACCATTAACTCAAGAATTTAGCTTTAAGATTTCACATCAAATGAACCAACTAAACCCACAAAAGTGGCTTATTGCTTCCTAGTTGAAGTGAGTTTAATCCTTTTCAAATTGCTCATTAGATTGGCATGAAGGATTAGTGACTTGACTACTCCAAAATAGAAGATTTCAAATATGGAGGAGATGCAAGACTTGCATTCACCACTCCAAGATTGATCTAAATGCAAATGCAAAACTACTAATGAAACTAGAATGCAAGATTAAGCTAACAACAATTTGATGCTACTATGAAAACAAACTAGGTAACAATGCAAGATTACACTAGAAAAATGAGCTAATACTAACAATGCAAGAAAGCTATGAGTGCAAGAAACTATGATGAAAGCAAGTAGTAACTCAAAATAAAAAGATTACTCTAGAATGTAAGAATGCAAGAATGAAACTTGGAACTTAGAATCTTGGAACCCCTTGAGCCAAGGAAGAGTTTCATTTTAAAGAAATTGCCTCAAGAATGGAGGGTGGAGATTAAGAGGCAAAAGATGTAAGGTAGAGATGAGTGGTGAGAGAGATCAATCCATGTAAAAGGATTCAAAAAATTTGATTGACCAAGCTTTATTGGAGAATAAGACAAAATAGGAAATCCCCTTTTAATTGTCATTTAATCAAGATTAAGTTTGCACAAAGTGTTCTTTTTAATAAAAGTGCTTAGAAATTTATATTATATGAAGTTTTGACAATTAAATAATTTTTCAAGTTTTAATATTAGAAATGAGTTAATTTTAATTATTCAAGGGGGACTATTCAGGTTGCTTACTGTATGCACCTAAAAATGGTCAAGCTAAATTGAAGTGAGAAATCAAGGACAAAATCATGGATTAATCAAAATCAAAGCTAAAAGGATTAATTAAATAAAAAAAGATCAATTAATTGTACAATTAATTTTAATCAAATTAATTTTATAGTTCAATCAAATCAAATTCAACCCATTCAAGGGGTACACATGGCTAAAGAGAATCAATTTAATCATTTAATAATTTCTATTTTCTTCACCAACCACATATGGACAAAATTAAATCAACCAATGTGAATTAAGGATTGAGCTCACATGGATCAAAGTAAAATTAATTATCCACCACACATCTTGAGAATGCATCTGGACCGTTCATTTTGTCTCTTTGTTCCAACCTTTGAGAACAAAATATTTAAATTGTCTCAACATTTGAAACCATTAACTTGACTCAAACCTAATCATGGTTAATCTTACCCTGCCCCTAAGCTTTGGGAAAATCTATAAATGGAGGGGAAAATTAGGAGAAAAGGATCCACTCTCATAATTGTTAATTGCATCTGCATTATAGTCATTTTAATTATGAGTTCTTAGCACATTTGATGCAGGAGCATCTTGGATCCTTGGCGGTTGGAGGGATTTCCTCATGGTTTAGTGGAGTTCCTTATTGTTGTGGGCAAATTTCTAAGATTCTATGGGTGATAGAGTGGCATATATATTTGGAGTATGCGGTGAAAATGGTTTGTCCCTTGTGGTTCATAGAGGCTATGTTTGTGATCGCACCTCTTCTAGTGGCATGGTTTGGGAGATATGGCATGATCTTTGTTGACTGATTGTGTTCTTTTTGTCACCAGTTCAGTGGTGTTCACCAATTTACTTATTGTCATGTGGTTGGTGATTGTTGTGTTCTAGCATATGCGGTCATGGATCATGGCTATTGGTACTTATGTGGACCTATATATGGGATCACACATCCTTATGTTCCCAATGTGATTGGTGTTTCGCATTTTGGGTCCGGTCCTATTTTGGATTCCTGTTCTAATGGTCAAATTGGCAAGATCTAGATTGTGGTGGAAGATTTTGAGTGATGGAAGCGTGCGATGTGGATTTCAAGGTGTTCTATGTGTGGCTAACTTCCTTGTGTGAGTACACATTATGTTATGTTCATTGGGGATTTTTCTTAGGGATTTGGGTCTTGACCTATCTTTGTGTAAACCATTTTCTTGTTCTTAGGGATTGTGATCGAATAAGCCAACTTGTGGCTTGCGATCTTGTATTTAAGATAGGTTGTGGTTCTAGTTTAGAGGGAGGAAGAGGGAAAAGGGAGGTATAAGCTGTGGAAGAGTAGTTGAGATAGATCGTGATATAGATCTGAGTCTTGTTTTCATTATGTATTGGTTGTAACTGGGAAGGCCTTACAACCCAATATGTTGCATAAAATTTGAATATAATTAGATGTTTTCTTGAGAATAACCGAGTTGTTATTTGGTTACATCTTGTTGTTGCTTCATATTTTCCATTGTGTTGTTTCTTTGTTGCAAGATTGGACTTCTCCTATGGGGATTCTTCGGTCTTGACTGCATCAAGTTCTATCAGAGCATGGTTTGATCTTGCAGTGGTGAAAATCCTTGTGTCTTAGCTTGCGAAGTTGCTAATTTATTATTTGTGGGGTGGTAGAATTGTAGATCTGACCTGCATCATCAAATAACTTATGCTAGGTGGTTGGAAGATATTTGTTGTCGAAGGTTAAGCCCTTGTGATGGTATGTGATTTGTGGGTTTTGAAGTGATATATTGTTGTTCCTGAGCTTGCGACCCTATGAGTAGTTTTTTGTGGGATGGAAGAGTGTGACTCTGACCTACGACTATAGAGGATTGGCACAAGGATGGATTGGTGGAGAGTTGTTCCTACTTGTGAACCTAGGAGGGAGGTGAAACCCTTGAAGAATCCCTTTATGGGTGAATTGATCACCAAATCAAGGCATGTTGCAAAGATGTTTAGTAGCTCACCGAGTATGAGGCAACTAGAATCTTACAATCAGATCGCCGATTAGAGGCAGTTGTACCTTGGGAGAGAAGGGAAGAAGCAGTTGAGGAATATTGACCAGTTGATGGAAGATGTGGTCTTTAGCCAGATTAAGAGGAGGCTGGATGAGATATCTGGTAAGCTTGAGAAGAAGTTTAGGAAGATTAGTAGGTTGAATTACAGTTGGTACTTACTGGTTTGGAAGAGAGTTGTTTGGCCGGTGAGGAAGCTTGTTATAAAGAGGAGAGAGAAAGTTAGGGTTGTTTCTACTAATGTAAACCTTATGGAAGTTGACTCTGATCTTTATGAGGTTGAGGTAGTTAGTTTTCATGATCAGATGGTTGATCTGATGTAAAAATTATAGAGCATCTTGTTTGTGGTAATGCGATTGTTGGAGATGTTGAGGAGGTTGATGCTTCTAAAGTTGGAATTGAGATTCCTTTGCCTAGATCTTAACCTTGTTGAGGTGGTTGAGTTTGATGTTGTTTGTGGTATGGGTGTTACTATGGTTGAGACTCTTTGTGATGTTGTTGCTAGAGAATTACAGACTAACTTGGTTCAGTTGAGTAATGATATGTCACAGAGATCACTTGGTGGAAGTGAGAGTGTGTGTGCCAATGGAATAGTTTATCAGTATGAGGTGATGATGGATAGGGTTTTCATTTGTAATGATGATCCTGTTGTGGTTAAAGATTTGCATATCTATTTTGTGGGTCTATTGTTGATTAGTTTGTTGTTGATACCTTATGTTCAGGTTGTTGACCAATTTTTTATATTGAGTTGGTGTGTTGACTAGTTAGTTGTAGAGAAATGGTTGTTTATGTACTAGTTGGTCTTCTTACATTTGAGGATTGGTAAACTGGTGGTCAAGTTGAGGTGGAGTTTAGTTTTTCCTATGGGATCAAAGTGTGGGAAACCCTTTTCTATTTATCTCAGGTGTCTGCTATAGGAGCATCTTGGATACTTGGCGGTTTGAGGGATTTCCTTGTGGTTTGGTGGAGTTCCTTGTTGTTGTGGGCATATTTATGAGATTCTATGGGCGGTAGAGTTGTGGAGATCTTTGGAGTATGTAGTGAAAAGGGTTTGTTCCTTGTGGTTCATAGAGGCTATTTTTGTGATCACACCTCTTTTGGTGGCGTGGTCTAGGAGATCTAGAATGATCTTTTTTGACCGGTTGTGTTCTTTTGGTCATCGATTTAGTGGTGTTCACTAGTTTACTTGTTGTCATTTGGTTGGTGATCATTGTGTTCTAGTGTATGAGGTTGTGGATTATGACTATTGGAGCTTGTGTAGACCTATATGTGGGATCGCACATCCTTATATTCCCAATATGATTGGTGTTACACATTTTGGGGCCGGTCCTATTTTGGGTGCCTATTCTAATGGTCAAATTGGCAAGATCTAGATTGTGGTAGAAGATTCTAAGTGATGGAAGAGTGCAGTGTTGATTTCAAGGTGTTCTATGTGTGGTTGACGTCCTTATGTGAGTGCATGTTATGTTATGTCCATTGGTGGTTTTTCTTAGGGATTTGGGTCTTGACTTATCTTTGTGTAAACTATTTCTTGTTCTTGGGAATTGTGATCAAATAAGATGACTTGTATCTTATGATCTTATATTTAAGCTAGGTTTTGGTTCTAGTTTAGAGGGAGGAAGAGGAAAAAGGGAGGTAGAAGTTGAGGAAGAGTAGCTGAGACAGATCGTGATGTAGATCTGAGTCTTATTTTTATTATGTATTGGTCGTAACCAGAAAGGACTTACATACTAACATGTTGTATGAAATTTGAATATAATTGGATGTTTTCCTGAGAATAACAAAGTTTTTATTTGGTTACATCTTGTTGTTTCTTTTTGTTTTCCAGTTTGTTGTTTCTTTGCTGCAAGACTGGACTTCTCCTATGGGGGTTCTCCAATCCTGACTGCATCAACATTTTAGCATGTTTTAGCATAATTTGAGTTAGAATAGGCATAATTGCATCATAGATCATAATTCATTCTAGAAATGTCTCTAATGAATGCTAAATCTAAGAGAATTTCTTTAGCTTTTCTAGTTAGAGATCCATAGGATGCTTATTGTCATTATTTTCATTGAATTGCTTTGAAATTGTTATATTTTAGATAATTGAATTGATATTTTGATGAACTAATCCTATGAAGGTATTTTACATACAGAAAATGGTGCCCATTGTGGGGCATTGGCCCTAATTTTCATAATTTTTTTAAATATTTGTAATTTTATGCTTTTGTTTTGTAGATTTTAACTTTTTGTACGTAAAGCAACACATTCAAAAGAAGAAGTAGTATATATGAAACTTAAAGTTTGACACCTTTTTTGCTACTATAATTGATGGTGATGATGATGATGACTGATTATGATTAGAAGTATACAAGATTGTAGAATGATTAGATCAGTTATTATCTTGTCATTGATGTCCAGCAATTGATATCTAATTTATATTATGTTGCCATATCATTCAAAGTATGATATAAGTTGAATGAGTTAAGAAGAAAAATAAGTGAGATGTTGTGAAGATGAAGAACTTAATTGGGCAACTGATATAGATCAGACAATGTTAAGGTTATTTTGATATAATTTATTTTCTACCAAACATATGATTATATCAAGTCGGTAAAGAAGATTAGTCAAGTTGGTAAGCAAAATAGTTTGGCGACCAAGTAGAAATAGTCTTTCGGTAAAAGAAAGGTACATTTTGGTAAAGGAAAAGGAACTCAAGACACCAAGAAGAAGGTTTTAGTCACCGAACGAAGATAACCAAAATTTGGTTGAAAGAAAAGAGTTAACCATCGATCAAGGAACAAAAATTAAATACGAGGATCTGAACGACATTTAATGTTGAGCTATGATGAGTTGGAAGATTCTGATGATGAGGAAGAGTTAGTTGGAGAGATCTACGATTATGAAAATTCAAGGTGATGACTATGGTATAGATCTAAGCGGAAAAAAGAGAAGGAACAAGTTTCAAGAAAGTTCAAGTTCCAAGGTGATGCTTTCCTTTCTCTCTCTCCAACTTCATCACTGAACTTTAGACCACTTGGTTGGTCATTTTTGACACATTTATCTTGTCCACATTTTTAATTTTGGATAAATCCATTTGGAGGGTGCTAACTTGAAATTCAGATGGATCTAACTGACTCTCTGGTGGATTGTTATCTCTAGTTGGGGGCATAACAACCATGAACTCCATCATTTATTTCTTTGGGTCATATGTGGGAAATAACCTATTGGATGTAGATTCTACATCATGAGCTACAAAAACTACATCCATCTTCAATGTCTTAGTATTTTGTCTATTCCTATTTTTTGATTGTTCAAAGTTAGTTACAAAATCATTGTAACAAAAATTAGGGTTTTTTGACACAATTGAATGTTTGAAAGGTGAAATAGCACTTGCAGTGATGTATGAGCTTCCACCTATGTTGGTTGTGGTTCTCCTAATTCCACCATGAGGATTAGCAACACCTTAACCCATTACAAGTGGATTTTTTGGATTATTCTGAGGGTTTTGTCCTAAAGGTGTGGCAATTGTTGGACTCACAGTCACCATTGCCATTGTTGTACTACTACTTGACATAACCTTTTGCTTCTTTACATTGCCTTGATCTCTGGGATCCACTGATCCCATGCTCACCTATAATGTCCTTTTCAAACCACTAGTTCTACCCATGATATCCACACCTATGGGAGTGGCAATTGATTCAGATTAAATATGAGTGCTTCGAACAGGTGGAACTATATTTGAAGCTGGAACAAATGAAATTGACTAAGTAGTATTTTTTTTAATGAATCTGATGATTTAACTCCAAGGCCTAGTTTCTCACCATATTTTGGTCGAACTGGTGGGTCAGGTGGAGACCAAGGCCCTTGTCCACTAGGACCCAAACCACCCCAACCTGGGTAGCCCATTTTTTCTATAATATATGCCCCTTTGGTATATTTTTCTTTTGTGGACACATCAACTCCTCTACTAATTGAATATACATTAATGGATGTGGGATTCACAGAATCCTATTCATACTAATTATCTGGATGATCATCATCGTCATGATATGCTTCAACTAGATGCTCCTTATTCCATAATTCGCTAAACATTTTATCCTCTTCCACATCATAAAGATCTACAGAGGTCTTTAGCTCGCCAAGATTCTTCCTCATTTCCCAAAAATCAAAATTTTTTGTTCGAGTCTAATTACCATCCATACAATCATCCACTAGGTCTTTTGGAATAGATTTTCTAGATGGTTGAGCAACTTTCTGGTATAAATTGTACGATGTCATGGGCTGCACTTTTCCTTTCTATTTGTGCAATGCCATAATTTGTGATGACAATTCCTATATTGAAATATTATTTTCAATGACATATTTCTCCATCTCTTTTTTGACCTCATCCCAGGACTCCATGGTTTTAAATTTTTCTATCAATGGAATACTCTCATGTTGACATTTGCTTGTAGAGTTCCCATTCTCTCTAAGCTTTATTCCAATTATGTTGAGTGGATCATACTACCAGTGACTAACAACATCAAAGAGAAAAATTGAAAAAAAGGCTTGTGCTACTTTGAATCCTCTTCTCTCAAATGTGAACCCTCCAAATGAGAAAGGCAAGGAAGGAAATATCATTTTCTTTTGTTCACCATTAAAGAGTACATCTGTGCTCTCCATCTGTTGTACATATTCCAATGAAAATATCCTCTCTATCACATGTATTGGAAGTTTTTAGGGTTCTACCACTGAACCATCAAACCTAAACACAGTGTACTCTTCCATCAAGTACCAGTCAGCCAATTGTATTTGACTTCCAAGTTGAATGCAATCTCTACAAGTAACATGCAATCTAGGCATTTGAGTTCCTATAATTTTATGGTACATTGGTACCAAAAAGAAGTTTACAAAATTGTTGTACTTCCTTCTGTTATTAATCATCCTTATTTGAGGTGTCCATTCATATATTGGATTTTGGCCCTTATTGATGCAGGAGCATCCTAAGATTCTTGGCAATCCTGTATCAACCGAAAATATGTTTGTCTTTGAAGGTAGATTGTTAGTTTTGATCTTAGTTTGGTGGATTTCTTGCTCAGTTTGGGAGACTGGTTGCTCAGTTTATGTTGTTACCGAGGTACTCAATCTCTGAAGAATGCTTAGTAATTGAAGGTCT
This sequence comes from Chamaecyparis obtusa, assembly GCA_027943335.1. Taxonomy (NCBI): domain Eukaryota; kingdom Viridiplantae; phylum Streptophyta; class Pinopsida; order Cupressales; family Cupressaceae; genus Chamaecyparis; species Chamaecyparis obtusa. The sequence goes on from BSBK01004664.1 coordinate 761,270, forward strand.
CAATTCTCTTCTTCTCGGTGATAACTATGTTCCTCGGTCATGCCTGGCATGGTCAATCGACTGGTGCTTGGTTATTTCTTCTGTTGTTTGGTGTTCTTGCTTACCGACTGGATTGTTTTGTTAGATCAGCTTGGCCGATTGGTGCATTTAATTTGGGTCACGCTCATCGTGTTATGGATTGATTGTTGAATGTGTGGGGGACCTAGATCTGGCGTGTTGCATTCTTCTTTGCGGATCTGATGACCATTTGGGGCCATCTTTGAGAGTTTATTTATTTTGTAAGGCTATGTGAGAGCCGACTGATGTTTTAGCATTTAATATTTATTTGTAAGGGTTAATTGTTTCATCAGCCAACTTGTGGCTGGGAATCAGTATTTATAGGATGCTTGGGTAGTTTTTTAGCATCATATTGTTGGAAGGAAGGTTAGTAGCCTGCGAACTTGGGAACATGAAGATTGCTTGGAATTTTGAGGACAAGTTTAGATCTTTCTTGGGTGTCTACCAGTGTGTTGTGTGTTACAGACCTGGGCTAGCTGAATGCTAATGTTGGGGAAAAGATGTAAATCCTGTGAGATCTTGTAGACTGTTACCTACTTTGTATCTAGTCGTAACCGGGAAGGCCTTATAGCCTGGCACATTGCATGTAATCAATGTTTTCATGAATAAAAAAGACTTTAGTTTCATTATAGATCTATTGTTTTTATTGTGTATTTCCCTATGAGATCTTGTAGACTGTTACCTGCTTTGTATCTGGTCGTAACTAGGAAGGCCTTACAGCCTAACACATTGCATGTAATCGGTGTTTTCATGAATAAAGACTTCTATTTTATTATAGATCTATTTTTTTTATTGTGTATTTCCACTACATATTGGTTTGGCTGCAAGGTTGGTCAGTCCTTAATTGGATCCACCGAGCTTGACTGCGTCAGGTGGTATTAGAGCAAAATTTGTTCCTGTTTGAGCAAAATTTGTTCCTATTGGATTCGAGTGGATCTTTTGTATCTGGATCTAGATTTGAAGATGCCTCTCAGGAGGAACAGTGAGATCTCTGAAGAAGAGGGAGCTACCGGTGAATTATGTCTTGATGATTTTAGGGCTTTGCAGAAACAAGTGCAAGACCTACAAGAAGAATTGAGAAAGAAGAAGCCTACCTTGAAAGAGGATAGTGATGATGAATCTGAGGAAGATCATTTTGAAGAAGCTGTTGAAGAAGCTAGAGATTCTAAGGAGAATCAAATTCTGAAAGCTATGTCTAAGATTGGGAAGAGACCTAAGATTGAAGTTTCTACATTTGCTGGAAGCCTTAGGCCAGAAGAATTGATTGATTGGATTAATGAGATAGATGAATACTTTGAGTATGAAGAAATAGAAGATCCTGGTAGGGTTAGATTTGCAAAGACTAAGTTGAAGGGTCATGCAAATATTTGGTGCAGAGAAGTTCAGTTAGAAAGAGGTAGAAGAGGAAAAGAGAAGATCACTAAGTGGAACCGAATGGTTGACAAGTTGAAGAAGCAATTCATTCTGGTGGATTATGAATTGGACATGTTTAAGAAGATGTAAGCTTTGAAGTAGCCAAACAAATTGGTATAGGAGTATATTGAGGAGTTTTACAGAATCCAGATTAGGATTGGTCATTCTGAAGCTAATAAAGAGAAAGTTGCTAGGTATGTCTATGGCTTGATACCTAGTATTCAAGAAGAGTTACTTACTGTGCGGATGAAAATAATCGGTGATGCTTATCAAATGGAATTAAAGATTGAAGAGAAGCTAAATAAGAATTATGAAGGAGAATAGAACAATAGGAACCGAGGTGGTAGAACTGGTGAGACAGTTGTTGAGAGTAATGTGACAGAGAATCCTAAGACTTATATGGGATCTAGCAGTGGTCAAGTTACTAAGAATGTTGGACAGAGAGGGAAGTGGAAGAATGAGTTTATCGGCACTTGTTATAACTATGGTGAAGCTAGTCATAGAAGTTGGTAGTGTCCTAAGAAAATAGTTGCATTAGCTACTGAAGAAGACATTGAGAATGTCCTAGAGAAAGGTGAATGTCTTTTCACTAGGAGATTAGCTACATGTGTTCATGAACCGGTGCAAAGAAGAAATTTGTTTAGAACCATATGTGAGTGCATGGATTAGATATGTAATGTCATAGTTGATGGTGGCAGTTTTGAGAACTTTGTTTCAAATGAAATGGTTAGTAAATTGAATTTGGAAAGAAGGAAGCATCCTAATCCCTATCAGATTAGTTGGATACAAGATGTTTCTAAGGTCAGATTTGAAGAACAATGCTTGGTTAAGTTTCAGATTGGATCTTACCATGATGAGATATTGTGTGATGTATTGCCTATGGATGCTTGTCATCTGTTGCTCACTGGACCCTAGCAGTTTGACATAAATGTTTTGTTTGATGGTCATGCTAATACCTATGTGGTTAGGCATGAAGGAGCTCAGCATAAATTGATACCTTTATAGGAGATAGGGGTTAAGGGATGTGGAGTTATCAAGTGTTGTCCTTATGACAAACCTCAGGAGTAGAAGGTTGATGAATCTATTCCTGTTAAATCTAGTTTGAAGGAGAAGGAGAAGGATATTTCTAAAGAGTTTGTTGAGATTAAGAGATAGATGGTTTTGCTGGCAGAGAGGGTTCAATAGATGGTGGCATTTGTGACACAGAGAGATGTAGATGATATTGAGTTGGTTGAGGAGTTTGGAGAGGATGAACCTTACCGAGGCACTAATGTGGTCAGTAGTGGTCAGAGTCGGTTGCTATTAATTGTTGACTAGAGAGGTAAACAAAGTGGAAGATAGAAGGACTTTTTGCATGAGATAGTGAATAAAGTGAAGATTACTTGGGATGAAGGACAAGAAGAGAAATGGGTGAAGAACAAATTTGACATACCTGTTCTGATTCCCTTGAGGTGTTCCTGATTTCTTTATGAGGAAATCTTTCTTACCTGGGGTGTCTAATGTAGGAGCATCCTAGGATTCTTAGAAATCTTGTATCAACCAAAAATATGTTTGTCTTTGAAGGTAGATTGTTAGTTTTGATCTTAGTTTGGTGGAGTTCTTGCTCGATTTGGGAGACTGGTTGCTTGGTTTCTGTTGTTACCGGGGTGCTCAATCTTTAAAGAATGCTTGGTAACTGAAGGTGTCAGTTCTCTAGCGCTCAGAGATAACTGTGTTCCTCGGTCATGCCTGGCATGGTCGGTTGACTGGTGCTCGATTATTTCTTCTTTTGCTTGGTGTTCTTGCTTACCGACTGGATTGTTTTGTTAGATCGGCTTGGCCAACTGGTGCATTTAATTTGGGTTGCACTCATCATGTAATGGATTGACCGTCGAACATGTGGGGGACCTAGATCTGGCATGTTGTATTCTTCTATGTGGATTTGATGATCGTTTGGGGCCATCTTTGAGAGTTTATTTATTTTGTAAGGCTATGTGAGAGTCGACTGATGTTTTAGCATTTAATATTTGTTTGTAAGGGTTAATTGTTTCATCAGTTGACTTATGGTTGGGAATCAGTATTTATAGGATGCTTGGGTAGTTGTTTAGCATCAGATTGTTGGAAGGTTAGTAGCCTGCGAGCTTGGGAACAAGAAGATTTCTTGCAAGTTTGAGTACAAGTTTAGATCTTTCTTGGGTGCCTACCAGTGTATTGTGTGTTATAGACCTCGACTAGCTGAATGCTGATGTTGGGGAAAAGATGTAGATCCTATGAGATCTTGTAGACTGTTACCTGCTTTGTATCTAGTCATAACCGAGAAGGCCTTACAGCACAAAACATTGCATGTAATTGGCATTTTCATGAATAAAGACTTCTGTTTCATTACATATCTATTATTTTTATTGTGTATTTCCCTGTAGGATCTTGTAGACTATTACTGTCTTTGTATCTGGTCATAACTGGGAAGGCCTTACAGCCTGACACATTGCATGTAATTAGTGTTTTCATGAATAAAGACTTCTATTTCATTATAGATCTATTGTTTTTATTGTGTATTTTCACTGCATATTGGTTAACTTGCAAGGTCGGCCAGTCCTTTATTGGATCCACCAAGCTTGACTGCGTCAGGTGGTATCAGAGAAAAGTTTGTTCCTGTTGGAGATGAGTGGATCTTGTGTATCTGGATCTAGATTTGAAGATGCCTCCGAGGAGGAATCATGAGATCTCTAAAGAAGAGGGAGCTATCAATGAATTCTGTTCTGATGATTTTAGGGCTTTGCAGAAACAAGTGCAAGACCTACAAGAAGAATTGAGAAAGAAAAATCCTACCTTGAAAGAGGATAGTGATGATGAATCTGAGGAAGATCATTTTGAAGAAGTTGTCAAAGAGGCTATGTCTAAGATTGGGAAGAGACCTAAGATTGAAGTTTCTACATTTGCTGGAAGCCTTAGGCTAGAAGAATTGATTGATTGGATTAATGAGATAGATGAATATTTTGAGTATGAAGAAATAGAAGATCCTGATAGGATTAGATTTGCAAAGACTGAGTTGAAGGGTCATGCAAATATTTGGTGGAGAGAAGTTCAGTTAGAAAGAGGTAGAAGAGGAAAAGAGAAGATCACTAAGTGGAACTGAATGGTTGACAAGTTGAAGAAGCAATTCATTCCGGTGGATTATGAATTGGACATGTTTAAGAAGATGCAAGCTTTGAAGTAGACAAACAAATCGGTACAGGAGTATACCGAGGAGTTTTACAGAATCTTGATTAGGACTGGTCATTCTAAAGTTGATAAAGAGAAGGTTGCTAGGTATGTCTATGGCTTGAGACCTCGTATTCAAGAAGAGTTACTTATTGTGCAGATGACAACAATTGGTGATGCTTATCAGATGGCATTAAAGATTGAAGAGAAGCTGAATAAGAATTATGAAGGAGAATAGAACAATAGGAACTGAGGTGGTAGAACTGGTGAGACAGTTGTTGAGAGTAATGTGACAGAGAATCCTAAGACTTATATGGGATCTAGTAGTGGTCAAGTTACTAAGAATGCTGGACAAAGAGGGAAGTGGAAGAATAATTTTACCGGAAATTGTTATAACTGTGGTGAAGCTGGTCATAGAAGTTGGTAGTGTCCTAAGAAAAGAGTTGAATTAGCTACTGAAGAAGACATTGAGAATGTCCCAGAGAAAGGTGAATGTCTTGTCACTAGGATATTAGCTACATGTGTTCATGAATCAGTGCAAAGAAGAAATTTGTTTAGAACCAGATGTAAGTGCATGGATAAGGTATGTAATGTCATAGTTGATGGTGGTAGTTCTAAGAACTTTGTTTCAGATGAAATGGTTAGTAAATTGAATTTGGAAAGAAGGAAGCATCCTAATCCCTATCAAATTAGTTGGATACAAGATGTTTCTAAGGTCAAAGTTGAAGAATAATGCTTCGTTATGTTTCAAATTGGATCTTACCATGATGAGATATTGTGTGATTTATTGCCTATGGATGCTTGTCGTCTGTTGCTTGGTAGACCCTGGCAGTTTGATAGAAATGTTTTTTTTGATGTTCATGCTAATACCTATGTGGTTAGGCATGAAGGAGCTCAACATAAATTGATACCTTTATAGGAGACATGGGTTAAGGGATGTGGATTTATTAGGTGTTGTCCTTATGAAAAACCTCAGGAGCAGAAGGTTGATGAACCTATTCTTGTTAAATCTAGTTTGAAGGAGAAGGAGAAGGATATTTCTAAAGAGTTTGTTGAGATTAAGAGACAGATGGTTTTGCTGGAAGAGATGGTTCAATAGATGGTGACATTTTTGACACAGAGAGATGTAGATGATATTGAGTTGGTTGAGGAGTCTGGAGAGGATGAACCTTACCGAGGCACTAATGTGGTTGGTAGTGGTCAGAGTCGATTGCTATTAATTGTCAACCGGAGAGGTAAACAAAGTGGAAGATAGAAGGACTTTCTGCATGAGATAGTGAATGAAGTGAAGATTACTTGGGATGAAGGACAAGAAGAGAAATGGGTGAAGAATAGATTCGGCATACCTGTTCTGATTCCCTTGAGGCATTCCTGATTTCCTTATGAGGAAATCTTTCTTACTTGGGGTGTCTGATGCATGAGCATCCTAGGATTCTTGGCAATCCTGTATCAACCAAAAATATGTTTGTCTTTGAAGGTAGATTGTTAGTTTTGATCTTAGTTTGGTGGAGTTCTTGCTCGATTTGGGAGACTGGTTGCTTGATTTCTATGGTTACCAAGGTGCTTAGTCTCTGAAGAATCCTTGGTAACTGAAGGTGTCAGTTCTCTTCCACTCAGTGATAACTGTGTTCCTCGGTCATGCCTGGAATGGTCAGTCAACTGGTGCTCAGTTATTTCTTCTGTTGCTCGGCGTTCTTGCTTACCGACTAGATTGTTTTGTTAGATCAGCTTGGCCGACTAGTGCATTTAATTTGGGTCGCACTCATCATGTTATGGATTGATCGTGAATGTGTGGGGGACCTAGATCTGGCGTGTTGCATTCTTCTATGCAGATCTGATGACCATTTGGGGCCATCTTTGAGAGTTTATTATTTTGTAAGGCTATGTGAGAGCCAACTGATGTTTTAGCATTTAATATTTGTTTGTAAGGGTTTATTGTTTCATCAGCTGACTTGTGGCTAGAAATTAGTATTTATAGGATGCTTGGGTAGTTTTTTAGCATCAAATTGTTGGAAGGAAGGTTAGTAGCCTGGGAGCTTGGGAACAGGAAGATTGCTTGGAAGTTTGAGTACAAGTTTAGATCTTTCTTGGGTGCCTACCAGTGTGCTGTGTGTTACAGACCTGGGCTAGCTGAATGCTGATGTTGGGGAAAAGATGTAGATCCTATGAGATCTTGTAGACTATTACCTGCTTTGTATCTAGCCATAACCGAGAAGGCCTTACAGCTTGGCACATTGCATATAATTGTTATTTTCATTAATAAAGACTTATGTTTCATTATAGATCTATTGTTTTTATTGTGTATTTCCCTATGAGATCTTGTAGATTGTTACCTACTTTGTATTTGGTCGTTATCAGGAAGGCCTTACAGCCCAACACATTGCATGTATTCAGTGTTTTCATGAATAAAGACTTCTATTTCATTACATATATGTTGTTTTTATTGTGTATTTCCATTGCATATTGGTTTGGCTACAAGGTCGGTCGGTCCTTAATTAGATCCACTGAGCTTGACTACATCACTTACTGCAAAGCTTGTTTGCCTAAAATATTGCACGATGCTTTGCTAAGAGAAGATAACACAAGTAGGTTGTCAATATAAATATCTTCTGTGAACCTCTTTTAATCATTAGTAAAAAATTTTGCATGCAATAAATAATGTGCTCCATAAAACAATATTTTACTAGTACATTTTCAAAATGAATATGAAAAATCATTTCAAGAATGCTAGCACCCACTTCTTTGTTACTATCCAATCCCAAACAAAATGCTAGCAAGGAAATACTATCCTAAGCCCATTGCATAAAAATATCATAACCATAAGGAGGCTTATGATCTGGATTCAGACTAGAACCGCTTGTTATTCCTCTAATATACAAATCTCTCTATGTTACATGTATTTTTTCATAATCCTCTGCCAGCTTTCCCAGGTTAATGTGCACGTTTGAGTTTTGTTGTTGAAACCCTAGGCCCAACAGACTAGAAAATTCACTCTCGGTTATGGACAAAATTTCCTCCTGAGTATTTTTATCACAATTGCTTTTCTATTTTCATCATAATTTTTGGCGCAGACCATGACAATTTATGGGCAAGGGAATACTTGAGGTAATGCCATGTGTGCTGACCTAGCAAACCACACTGCAATTTTATTTGTCGTTGCCTTTATCATGTTTTTAAATAAAAAAAAATTGAACCCTTATTTGGATCGTTCCACTTATTTTCAAGTGCAAATCTAATTTTCATTATTCCCTTATTTCTATGGATAACAGGATCTTAAATATCATGGAATTCATCAGTGAAACTTGGTGTTTTAAGCAGATTGTGGAAGTCTATTATCTGACTTGGCCTTTTACTCATAATCTTAATATTTGTTTTGCCTATCGTGGTAAGTTGGTAACTGGTATCACTATTTACTCATAGGAAAATTCAAATATTAAACCCTAATAGGCTAATTCTTTTTATAGGGGTGATTCAAAATGAAACCCTAATAGGCTAATTCTTTTTCTATAATATAAACAATAAAGTTGTAAACCACGAGATTTGAAAAATTTAAAATGTGGGATGTAGGTGTTCTGGATTTTAGTAGTTACCTGTAATTTCAATTTGTGTAGACTATGAGTGGGAAGAGAGCTGAGAGACTTTGTTGCATTCCTTGAACCTCAATCGTCAACCTAGAAGCTGTAACCCCTTTCTAAATATCCAATAGTAAATACTAGTTAAAACTGAAAAACTTAGATTGAAAACCTAAAGGGCACGTGTCACTTAATCATTTGAAACTACAACTTTAGTCAGACACTCGAAATTACAATATTTTTTAAATAATCCATTCTACAGTTTACTCCAATTTAGATTTTAATGATACTTAGTTGAGGGTTAATCATGACACATGCCTTGTTTCCATGGGACATTTGCAAATAGAGGTGATCGTTCCCTAAATTTCCCCAAAATACACCTTTGTCTATTGATCTATGCTCATCCAATGATCATTATTAGTCTCTATCAAGTGTCGTGGCCCCATGGGTCCCATTAAATTTTGCCTTGTTAATACTAGTAGTAGTCACCTAGTCACCTCATGAATCACACATCATCATCGAATGACACTTGTCACTGACCATGTGAGTGGACATGCATCATGATTCTAGAATGGGTTTGCAAAAATGGGCTTTCTTTTCCCTTTCGGCCCATAATATAGTTTCGGTCGTTGATCTATAATCATCCAACAGTCATTGTTAGTCACTATCTAGTGTCGTGGCCCTGTGGGTCCTATTAACTAGTAGTCACCTAGTCACCTCATGAGTCACACATCATCATTGAATGACATTGTCGATTGACCATGTGAGTGGACACATGTCATGATTCTAGAAAGGGTTTGCAAAAATGGGGTTTCTTTTCCCTTTCATCCTAAAATCCACCATACATCGTCAATCTGTGCTCATCCAATGGTAGTTGGCATTCACTGTCATGAATTATTTGAATAGTAATATTGTTGAAGAGGTATATAGTATAGTTAAAATGATAATTTTTATTGATTATAACTTTTACGTTTAAAAAAGAGCATCAAGATTCAAATTGTTTATTGATTAATTTTTATCAAGATTATAACTTCTAGTGTTTAACTCAGACTTTAACCTTGAATTGAATTGAATTATTTCTATTTGTATTATAATCAAAATTACATTATTACACATCGATATGGCAGACTGCAGTGGCACATTGGGAAATTTGGCAATTGGAAATGCATATAATTAATCTGAATTAATTAGTAAACAATAATTAAAATATTGCTTTGTCTTTGGAGTCTGGACTGTTAAAAATAGTAACTTGCAAATTTTAGTGAACTTGCAAAATTTCCATTAATATGTTCCAAAAATTTACAACTGTCGTATTTCCTCCAAAATTTCCTAAAATAACTAAACTACTACTATTATAGGGTATCCACTATCCAATTTATAAAAAATAAACTGAAATGAAGTTGCAAATTTATCATTAATATTTTATACAAATTTACAATATTCAGACTTGGAGTCACTGACTCCCTCCAAAAATTTAAAGAGAAAATGAGGGAGGTTGCGACTTGTGAGGTAGTGGCAAAAATAACACCTACTATAATCTATTGTCCAAAAAAACAAAACAAAGAAACCCTTTGATTTCAAAATTCTAGGCCATATGGTCCTGGGTAGCAAAAAAATAAGGATTTTCCCCTCTGTCTAAGTAGAACTCTTCAGAGATGATAAGCTCTAAGAATTCATGCAACCATTTGTAGTCCATGAATTCATCCAAGAGAAACCACTTTTGAAGAAAATCCCTACCAATCTGCGCCCATTTCCTATGGTGCATCAACTGCTCAACATTTAGGTTCAAAAGAAAAGGTTGCCTGGCCAAATTTTGGCCTGGCTGGAAAAGCTTGGGTAAATCACTTGCCCAAGGGATCCCAACCCCTATTTGTGAAAAAATGGCAACCTGAACGTCATCACCCAGGAATCCTTGTTTGAATACCCTCCTTGACAGAAGGAGCACATCCACCTTCTCTCCTTCTAGGTCTAGAAGAGATGCCAAAAACCAAGATGTAATGTCTGTGTTAACTCAATATCTATCAATATTATCAAGAAATTCACATCCCAATGCCATCCTCATAGCCTCATTTGTAAAGGAACCATTCTCATTGCAAACTTATTGCAGTGTTTGGTCTGAGACCAGGCCCAAAAAGGCCTTCTGATCCTCCTCGGATGTGCTTATCAAATGGATAGGAGTGTCCATCTTCAAAAAACCACTAACAAAATATTAGAAATTAGAATGTGATAAAATTATACAGCCTAAAGACCTAAACTAGAGGCAGAATTGAAGAAGAAAGAAGCATAGATCGTCTATAAATAGCCCTGCCCCTCAATTATTTCTATAACCTTATTAATTCATTTTTCCTTCAAAATTCTGTAAATCTTTCATATTAAATGCATGAGTGTGTGAAATTGGAAAAAATGTCATGATAGGTAACATTACCCAAATTTAATATCAGTGATAAGACATTTCTTTTATTAACTACAATATTTGGTACATTATCAACCATCCACTTGTAAGACTTGATATGTGTAATACATTTAAAATGGTGGAATGGTCGATATTAGGTATGTGTGGATTCTAAATAGCCCTCAATTCTTTCTCTAACCTTATTAATTCATTTGTCCTTCAAAATTATGTAAATCTTTCATATTAAATTCATGAGTGTGTGAAATTGGAAAAAGTGTCATGGCAGGTAACATTACCCAATTTAATGTCAGTGATACGACATTTCTTTTATTAATTGCAACTGTGATACATTATCAACCATCCACACAACCTACTAGTACTAACCAGTTGTAAGAATTGATATGTGCATTAATTAGATCGTGATTATGCATGCACTAATTAAGGCATTATTCTCTAAGATGTGCAAAGTCATGCAAAAAATTTGGTAACTAATTAAGGTGTTATTCTCTCGATGTGATGTTGCATTAATTAGATCGTGGTTATAGTGCAGACTTATTTGATACGTGTCAACATTCTGGTGACTTCTTGGAGAACTTTGTTTCCTTCAAGAAATTGGGCCTAAAATCAAACTTCAGCCATTGATCTTGGATCATCACATGGTCTCAAATTATAGATTTAACATTATAAAATAATGGATGTTAGGTTACATGTTGATGTGACTAGTTGTTCTTATCAATACCAACATGTTGAGTCTACAGACAAGTTGACAACCCTAATTTGATACGTGTCAACATTTCAGTGACTTCCTAGAGAACTCTATTTCCTTCAAGAAATTGGGCCCAAAATTAAACTTCATCCATTGATCTTGGATCATCAGACAGTCTCAAATTATAGATTTAACATTATAAAATAATGGATGTTACTATTAGGTTACGTGTCGATGTGACTATCTGTGTTATGTCTCATCTTTTGAAAATCTCCAATAAAATATTTTTTCCCCATAATTAATGAATGATTAGCCAATAAAATAAATAAATTTTCAAATGGTACATAAAATTTTCCAATACAATTATTTTATTCCCCTTCAAAAGAAAATCATTCACCTCATATATTATAATTTTTTTACTTCAAAAGAAAAAAATCCGCCTAATTCAAAATATATTTTCCCCCACATGATTGTATACTTCACCAGGAATTTATGGAAATTTCATTCGGTAGGGAAAAAATCGCCAATACAAACTATGAAAATTCACGTATTTGAAAAAAAAAATTGCCTTCATTAAGAAAAATTTCCCCCTAAAATAATGTAGGATTCGCCAGGATTTTATAGTTTTTCCTAGGAGGGGGTTTCTTAAAGTTATCCCTGTGTGTGATGTCTTGCCCATGGATGCTTGTCATCTACTGTTAGGAAGACCTTGGCAATTTGATAGAGTTTCCATACATGATGGGGCCAAGAACTCATAATCCTTCAAGGATGGAGTGACCTTCAAGATTCAATCAATCTTGGAAGAAGGGGAAGAAAAGAAAGGATGACCTAACATACTCTTAGTAAGGGAGAAGGATTTTGTGAAGACACTAGAAGAAGCAGATGGAGTAGGCTTTGCCATAGTGTTGAAATCTAAGGATAAAAAAATAAACAATAAGGAGGACCTACCTATAGAATTGCAAGATTTGTTGTAGGAGTACAAGGACATTGTTAGTGATGGTCAACCAGCTACCCTACCTCCTGAGAGAGCTATTAGCCATCAAATTGACTTCATACCTAGAGCTTCAATCCCTAAAAAAGCTTCCTATAAAATGACCCCACAACAAAATACTGAAATAGCCAAACAAATTCAAGAGTTGCTTGATCAAGGCTTGATTAGAAAGAGTATAAGTCCATGTGTTGTTCCCATAGTCCTAGCCCCAAATAAAGCTGGCACTTAGAGAATTTGTACTGACTCTAGGGCCATAAATAGGATAACCATTAGGTATAGGTTTCCTATCCCTAGGATTGAAGATCTAATGGACTGCTTAGGTGGATCAAAGTACTTCTCAAAAATAGACCTTAAAAGTGGATACCACCAGATAAGGATCGAGAGGGGGGATGAGTGGAAGATATCTTTTAAGACTACCAAGGGACTCTATGAGTCACTTGTTATGCCATTTGTCCTATCTAATGCTCCAAACACCTTCATGAGGTTAATGAATGAAGTGTTGAAGGACTTCATATGGAACAACAACAATTTATATTTGAAAGGTGAAATTGATGACAATATTTTAATTGCTGAAATTTTTGTTGATGATATCATATTTGGAGGTCATGATAACTTATGCAAATCATTTGATGATGAAATGAGGAAAGAATTTTAAATGTCAATGTTTGGTGAGATTAATTTTTTTCTTGGCTTGCAAATTTTACAACAAAATGAAGGCATATACATCACACAATCAAAGTATATCAAAGAAGTATTGAAGACATTCGGTATGGAGGATTCAAAACCAGTTGGTACACCTATGGTTACTAGATGCAAATTGACAAAGGATGACAAGTCAACTGAGGTAAATTAGACCTTGTACATATTAACGATTGGTAAATTGATGTATGTTGTGCATAGTATACCAGATATTGCACATGCGGTTGGAATTGTAGCAAGATTTTTTAGTAATCTTAAAGAATCACATATGACTATTGTGAAAATAATTTTGAGATTTAAAGAACACTAAAAACTATGGTTTGTGGTACAAGAATGAAGGTAATTTTAAATTGAAAGTTTACACATATGCAGATTGGGCTGGAAACATTGATGATAGAAAGAGCACTACTAGTTGAGGATTCTTTTTAGGAGGAAGATTAGTTACTTGGAAAAGTAAGAAACAAGGATGCATTTCTCATTCAAGTGGAGAAGTAGAATATGTTATTGTTTCTACTAATTGTTGAAATATTTCATAGAAAAAATAACTATTGGAAGGTACGACTGAGGAGATCACTGAGCCAGTGATAATATATTGTGATAACACTAGTGCAATTAATATTTCTAAGAATCTGTTGATGCATGCAAAGACAAAGCATATTTCTATAAAGTATCACTACTTGAGGTAACAAGTTCAAGAAAAGAAAGTAAGACTGGAGTATGTGAAATCACAAGAGAAACTTTCTAATATATTTACTAAAGCCTTACCTAAGGACACATTTGAATACTTGAGGAGTAGACTTGGGGTTCATCCCCTATCTATCAGTCACTAAGATGATTAGGAGGTTGCATCAACCTATACTTTATTAGAATATCAAATAATTTTGATGCATAATGTTCACACTTTGGGATTCCTAAGGCTATGAAAACTGAAAGATGGAAGACAAACTGAAATTGAATATCAGTACATGCATGGTACTTGATCTGAACCGAACAACAAAGATATTGTTTTGGCTATTGAAGAGATGATAATTTTCTTTTTGGTATTATTGTAAAAGGGAGAGATGATTCAATGAAATATCTAGATTACATGAAATATTCAAGTTAAATCTGCATGGAGAGAGACTGCATGAAGCAAGGGAGAGAACAAAAAATAGAGTATTGATATTGTGTAGTGATTAAACATATTAAATGTATAAGCTAGGGAGACCTTACCGAGTTACAACATTTGCATACAGAGTTGTAGAACAGATGTTTGGTATTCTATGACATATTTCACATTGTGTTGCCATCAATGCAGAAAGGAGAGATTGATAGACTACAACTGGTTGAATATCTTAAAGGAGTGATTGGTGATCACCGAGATACTAATGTGTATGTGAGACATTTGTGAGGCCTCAACCCGACACATCATAACACTATTGATACATTCGTATTTTGATACCTCATGATTTGATATGTTGATACACGTTGTGATCGTTAGACAAAGACTCGTGATATTATGTGTTATGATGATGATTATATTATTTGGATTATATTTTGATGTGGATTATAACCTAGAACATATTTTTGATTTTGGTTATACATGCTTATATATGTGATTTGTTGAGATAGACTTAATCATGATTAGATTTGATTATTTCATGGATTATGCTTTAAAGTTAGGAAATAGCATGGATAATATGTCGTAATGTTAAATTATGAAGGTACTATGTTTGAACATTACTTTAATAAAAAGCGTAATTAGAAATTTCATTATGTATATTGACTAATGTTTGCAAATTATGAATTGTATATATATGCATGTGATTTTATTGCCTTGGACCACTGATTCTCGAGTTTAGTGTGCAGGAAAGAAAACCATGAAGTTATTCAGAGAATCAGGGCTAAACATTTGTGAAATTGAGTAAGCCAAAGTTTAATCTAATGAAGGGATTTAAGCCTTGTTATAATGTGAATTTTATTTGTAAACGTAAGTTGTATGTGTTAATAGATTAAATTCATGTTGATAGTTGGACATGTCAATTGTGAATGTGATGTGTATTGTATGGTGTCACTTGACACTTGTAATGTCCATGTAGCTAATGACATGTCAATTAGGGTTTGGCAAGAATCACCCAACCTAATAGGATATTATAATAATCCCACTTGCATGTAGATGTCTTGTAGGGATCACATCAAGTTAGAATTCGGATTTGAGCTTAAGTGGTACTTTAGAGGGATTAAAAGTGACCCTAGAGAGCATTTTTGGCCAAAATTAGCTAACCCTAGGGGGGTACCTTGAGTTGAGGGCTAGTTTTTACCTATGGAAAGGTCTAGATCACCATTATGGCCCTCCAAAAAGGCTACTCTTCAAGAGTGGCGAATGGAGATGGCCACATGCATTTTAACTTGTTCCACACTCCTTGTTAAACTCACCATTAAGAGGGGGGACAAGAGGTAAGGCCAAGGACTAGAGGTCATGTCTCATTAATTGCTTGATCATGAGTAGGATTTTGGAGGTCTTTTTAGAGGGCTTGGAGAGACTTAGTGGGTGTTCACCCACTCTCTAATTTTATAGACACTTAGGGTTGGAGAAAGGAAAAGACAAGGGAAAAGGATAAGGGCTCTTCTCAACTTATTTCTTGCCATTTGCTTTGGACCAAGGTTGGTGACTCTTGCTATGAAGGAATGCTTATTGCATTGTATTTTTTAATATTTTGTAGTGTAGAATGAATATGTGAAATATTGCATGAAATATTCATTTTGAATCTTGTTATTGTTGTGTTGGGTTGGGATGTATTTGGATTTTGAATCATTCTTTGTTCTTTTAGTTTTGGGTGTGTTATTCATGGGAGTTGAAGGCATCACTCACCCTTGGGAAGGGAAGTAGTAGCCTTGGGTGAAAGGGGTTAGTTGGGCTCTCCATTGTAGTTGAGAGTCTCTTCTCTTGGAGAAGAGGTAAATTCTCATGGAGTATGGACTCCATGAAGCCATATTGTAATTTTTTCATCTTGAGGATGATAATGAAGAAATCTTGTGTATGAAAGTTTTTTGATATGGTAGCCTTTGGAAGGCATGAATACTCTTGTTGGAAAATGTATAATGTAATGACATTCTCCTCCTTGGAAATGCCCATCTTCGCCCTACTTCAATGGGTTTTAAGCAATCCATTTGTGAAGCCATGGGTGGGAGTTTTATGTAATTTTGTGTATGTATGCTTGTATGCATTATTTTTGTATATACCCGTTTAGTCTTGATTCTCCAAGCTCGAGGGTGGTCTCTTTGAGACCTTGGATGGGAGGTGAGCTCTCCATGGTTGTCCCCTTTATTTGCATGTTATGAATTCATGTTCTTGTGAAGAAAGCTCTTGGAGAAACCTTCATTTGGTGTCATTTAAAGAAAGAATTTATTTTGATGATGTTATCATGTAATGGAGTTAACACTCCAACTCTTGTAGTTGTAATAAAGTATTTTGATGTATCTAAGTCATGAAGTAATGTCTTGATTTCCTTTGGAATAGATTTATGTTTTTTTGTAAAAATATTGTATGTTGCTCAAGAAAAAAAAAAGTAACTCTATTCAAGGATATATGCTATGTATTCATGTTGAAACCAAAGAAGAAATAAAATGTTTAGTTCCTTATTACTTATTGTATTGAGTTCAATGGAAATGAATGTATGTAATAGTCTTTGTTATCAAGGAAATTTTGAGGGTAATCATGTGTCAATATATATCAAGTTTGTTTGGCACTAATGAAATGAAAAGAAGAAGAGTATTAGTCTTATTATTAACATAAAACTTTAAGCTCTACTATGTAAATGTTAAGAAATAAAGGAATGAAAGGTTCAGAACTTGTTGGTTGTAATGAGTAGAAATAATTATCTAAATATCATTTGGTAAGTCTATGGAGAATATTCAAATCTTATTAGGCATTCTAAACCAAGAGTTATATTTCATTGTCTCTAGCTATCTTAAAATAATAAGATCAAATTAGAAAGAAAAGACAAAAAAAAAAGAAACAAAACTCAAAAGACCAAGTGCAAAATCAAAAGAAATGGAAAATAGAGACCTAAAGCTCTTTGGAAAATGTATGGGAAAAATTTCGATACATTTTCCTTTACCACAATCAATATTTTATTCAAAAACATCCACTTGCTCTTCAAACAAAATAAATTAATAAGATAACAATATAATTATACTTTTATCACTCTATCAAAGGACGGGGACTAGTGGGTGGGACCCATCTAGGTCGCCACCCAAGAAGCCCTATGGGAAAAAGTTTTTTAAAAATTATATATATATATATATATATATATATATATATAAAATCAAAATTTAAATTAAAAAAATACAACCTAAAGTTTCCAATGCATTGGTTTTAAAACAAAATTAGTTATAAAACAATAAAAATAAATAAAACAAATTAAAAAAAATATTAATGTTGGGGGACCACGGGCCCCACACCCCCTTTTCCCTTGCCACGACAGAAGGACCTGTCGCAGCAGGGTACCACTGTCATATGGCAGGCAGGCCTGCTATGGTGGGTACTACTACCATGGGGCAGCGGGCGCTGTAGAGGCAGGGTACCACTGTCGCTAGCAGGCGAGTACCGCTAGTCCTAATGGGACTTTAAATATATTTGTTTAAAAAGGGTTTTTTTTGTTAAGTTGTTTAAATTAATTTTAATTAATGTTTTTTTCAAATTTACTTTATTTTGTTTTATTATTATTTTATTTAACATTAAAGTAATTAAGTTATTTTATATTTAAATATCTTATATAGTTTAAATATAATATATTCACTTTATTGTATCTTTTGTGGTAATCTAGATTAAGGTAGTAAATATTAAAAGTTTAATTATCTATTAAGTTAGATAAATTATATTCGAAAATTATAATCTTTGTATATATATATATTTTATATATTGTTTAATTGATATATTTGAGTATATAACATCCCTAGGTGTACGATGTATTAGGAAGGTTAGTTATTGTTGGGCAGGTTATTAAAATTAGTATTTAATTTCATATTATTAATTAATTATTGGTAATGGAATTTTATGTAAAGATTTATTTCCGTTTCAAAGTTAGTTAATTGTTTCATACATTATAAAACTTATCGTATCGAATTTAAAAGAAAATTAGAAATACCTAGGTATATAAGGATTTACCCATCAATGGAATTTAATAATGAAATTGTATGCCCAAGGGTCTAGCTTATATGAATTCAAACTATATGACTATGGTTATGAATTTAATCCATTAGATCAACATTGACATGTTAATACTTCTAAGCACCCATTTAGGGCTTAACGAAAAAGTAAATACATTATTAACGAATCCCACAAAATTTTTGCCTCTTTCTCAAACCAATTTCTTCTTGTAGGAGATGAATGCATATCATACTCCTTTCATACCTAATTAGCACAATAGGGAACTAGAGGTTAATGCTACAGATAACTTAATCCTAGGTTATTGTTGGCTTAATGTTAAAAATAATAACCAAAATATGAGAGACAAGAAATTATTTAACGCTATGAGCAAGGAGTAAAGAGATTTACCATGAATAATCACAAAACTAGGAGCATTCACCAAAGAGAAAAGCAACAAAGGAGACAATATTTTGAAGGGGGAAAAGTATTAAAAAAAACCCTATGATATAATGAATGTCGCAAAAAAGCCTAAGAGAGAGAGAGAGGAAGAGAGAGAGAGAGAGAGAGAGAGAGAGAGAGAGAGAGAGAGAGAGCTTAGCTCATACAATAGTGTTCAAGAAGAAGAAGTATCTCATATGTAGAGAGAAGGAGAGCCATCTCTTTTAATAGAGATGTGAGAAAGGAGTTACTTGTAACTCTCATTTCTATGTATGCCACATTTCACTAGTGTGTGAGACAAGTGTAGGATTCCTCATAAGGAGGAATATCTATTTTCCTTAATAAAGAAATTACAAAAAGGTGACATGTCCTCCTACTTGGACTAAAGGACAAATACAATATAGGATACCTTGGTTTATCCTTTAATTACATATTTACACCAAGGAAAGATTAATTTCTAACACCCCCCTTTAATCTTTACTTGGGGTGATTACATCAATAGGTATCAAACCTAAATGTTTACAATGATTTTGAGATGTTTCTTTTGAAAGAGTCTTCACTAGGATGTCTTTGGCTTGATCATCTTGCATGTCTTCAACTTGTGCTTTGGAGCTTGAATGGTACATAGGACTTTTGGAAAAGTGAATAGTACTTTGAGAAGAGCCCAAATCCTCAAGAGACCATTGAAATTCTTGAGATGTATTTATGCATTCTGTATATTCATTTCCAATAGAAAATATAGGTGGAGCATAATTAACACTTGAGCCTGCAATAGGCAAAAACCACTAGTAGAGTGCCCATCATTGGGATCACCTAGTGCTGAATCAATAACACTTTGGAAAGAAAGATCATATTGAGAATCATGAGGAAAATAATTAGGAATGCAATCTTCAGTTGCATAAAACAAATATGTAGTGTATTTATCATAATATGAAGCATCAATAGGAGAGTTAATATAAGCATCATTATTATTAACCTCCACAACAATCATAGGATTAGTACTACCATCATGAATTTCATCTTGAGTAATAAACATATCTTGCAAAGTAACATTAAGAAAGTTAGATATAATTTCCTCTTCTTGGTCAAACATATCATCAACATGAGAGCAAGGAGGAGTAAACAGATTATTACTATCATCATCATCATCACTGCTACTACTAGAAGGAACAAAATCATTAGGAGTGTCATTACTATCTTTATGTTCATCATTATCCTTTTGAAGAGTATTATTATTATCCTTAATGTTAGGAGAAAAAATAAGAGGAACAGAAATATGGTTAGCTTTCAAATCAGGAACATAAAGCACATCATGTAATTTACCATTTGGAACAGAAACATTACCAGTTCCTTCAACTTGACAACAATAATTATCAGCTAAAGAAACATGAATATTCATAGAATCGGGATGCAAAGAATCAAAGACTTCCTTATGAGATGTAACATGTTGAGATGCACCACATTCAAGTGGTTTAGAAGCATTAAAATAAACAGTAAAAGCAGAACGGGATTGATTTCCATTAGATTTTCCATTTGAGTAGTATTGAGAATTAGGTTGATCAGCCTTTTGTTTCTTAAAACAGTTATGTATTGAGTGACCATCTTTACCACAATAGGTGCAATGTGGCCTATTTGAATGATTATGATTATGATAGTTATTGGAAGGCCTAAAATTGTAATGATCATTAAATTGTTGGCCTAAGTTATTATTTGAATTATTAGTATTGTTAAATCTTTGATAGTTTTGGTTATTTTGATTAGTGTTAGAAGATCTATTGTTATTGTGACTTTGAGAGACATATGCATGTTCATGAGTTTTAAGTATGCCAAATTGAATTAATTTTGCTTCTTCTTGATGCAACATATTTTGAAAGATGACATAAGTTAATTGCGATACTAAAGAAGGAATAGCTAACTGAGAGTAAATATTTGTAATAAACTATTGGAACTATCTAGGAAAACATTTGTTAATAATTATGTGGATTATCCTTAAATCAGAAATAGGAACTTGTAAACTAGTTTTTAAAACTTTAATTGAATCAAACTTGAGCAAGAAATCATCAACAGAGTTGAAATTGGTATACCTGAGGTCTTCAAGTTGGTCTTGAAACTAGATTTTTTGAGTCTCATCTGCACTGTCATAAGTATTTTTCAAGATGTCCCAAGCCTAATGGGCTTCTGTACAAGTAGAAATTAAGACATATAAATTGGGACTTAAGGAGATCCCAATTAAACCAAGTGCTTCCTCATTTTTTGTCTACCAAGCAGTTTGGTTAGCTTGAGGAGCAGAGGCTACTGGTTTTGAACTGGCATTAGTTGCAATATCTAAAATATGTCTAAATCTAAAGATGAAGGTCATGTGCATTTTCCATGCATGATAATTTGTACTAGTTAACTTTATTTCTAGCATCAGGGTGGTCATGGTTAAATACGAAGATTTAATCCTAAACTTTAGATAAATAAGTGAAAAACCTTTAACAAAACCTAGAAAAGAAACTCAGATGAAACTATATACACTTGCATGCAACAATAGAAAGCTATAAAAGCTTATGCCAAGGAGGCATGCAAGGAAAAAAACTACTAGAGGAAAAATTGAAACCAAGAACACTAAAATAAATCTATTGAAGCTCAATCACAAACTCTAGGAACACTATTGCATGCAAGAAAAAAGAATTAAAACTATTGCATGCAAAAGAAAAACGTAAAAAACTAAATAAGTTTTGAACCTGCAAAGAACTTTAGGAAATTGATATACTAAAAAGGTTAAAAAAATGTTCAAACCTACAATAAAATGTTAGCTAAACTGTTATACTAAAAGAGTTAATAAAAAAAGTTTCAGACCTGCAAAGAAATGTTAGCAAAAAAATATTACCCAAGTAAATGTAATGCGAGATTAGTAATCTTGCGAGTTTGTATATAAAAAAACTTGATTAGGCTTTCAAAAAAATGTGCTATTTGCAGATGAAACAACCCTTTGAATATTAATAATAAAAAATGAATTAAAGAACTTCTAAAAGATTTCTAAAAAAGTCATATAGAACAAGGGTTTGAAATGAAGGCAAGTTTCCTGAAGATGGAAAAGGAGGAAGCGGGGCTTTGCGGAAGAGGAAGGCAACTTGACAAATGCAACTTTAGCTGAAAAGAGATTTCTAATATTTCCTATATACGAAACATTTAATTAAAACAAAAGATATTATACTAATTACCAAGAATATACGAAATCTTAAGAGCATAGAAGACCAAATTCTAATTTAGTAATTGCAAAGTGCAGTACTAATTAGTGTGCAAACTGTGGTACCTACTTAAACCAAAAGTGAGGGTTCACAAGATACACACAAAAACCACAACGACGGTTTTAAAAAAACAATAACCCTAATCCTTCTCGCGATAGGGTTATGTGCGGGAGCCGCTGCGCCGAGCATCAAATCTAATAATCTAACCACACAAAAAAATGTGCAAGCCCACCACAAACATAAACCTTGCACAGTTCCACGCACAGCAGCTACACCATGGAAATCGAATATCAGATGATTCAAGTGGAAAATAAACGTGGGGAGGAAAATAAACCAAGATGCGAATCAAAAGAATGGAAATACAATAATTTTCCAACAAGGTTATTGTTCACCAAATGAATGGAATAGGAACTTAAAACTTAGATACCATTGAATGTTAATACATACAAAGAGAACATGCAAATAATCCCTAATTTGATTAAAACTTGATTCTTAGAACCGCAATGAGAACATGCAACTACTCAATCAAAGCTAAAACATTTAGTAAATAGAGACCCTGTGTCATTTAAAAAAATTTGCTAATAACAACTAAACCCTCGTCTATTCCTAATATATCAAAATCACAATATATACAACCAACTAGGGTATATAACAGGCTTGGAAATAACCAGAGATAAAAGCGAAAGGATGGTAGAGCAAGGATCTATAACAGTCGAGTCGCGGCGATGATGGCATAGACAGTGTGTTCAATGAAGGTCCTGTGATGGCGGATGTCGAAGCAGAAGCAGAGCTTATGGAGGCGGGCAGAGGAGAAGCGGTGGAGGAGTTGGTCGCAGAGGGGCGGGGTGAGGGTCGAGGGTTGGAAGCAGAACAAATAGACAAAAAGAATGTTAGACTATCAGATACTGACTATGCTAAGTGCGGAGGGTGAAGAAAAAGAGAAAGCCTTATGCGGCCACCCCAGAGGAAAACACCAGATCTATAACAACTAATATGTGACTTCCTGCCAAATATATATACAAAGTGAAATTAAAAAAAAGGAGTTGCTGAAGAAATCTATACAACAATCGAATCTCAAACCAGTGCTATGAAAAAACATGCAATGAAACTGAGGAGAGTAGATCGCTATAGCACAAGGAGACTACTATTGCTATGAAACCTTTATACTGAGATAATGAGGAAGTAGATTGCTAAAAGAAAACCGCATGCAAGGATTAAATACGATAATGGTGATTGATTGAAAGAGCTACTATTTAGTGTTGTAACAAGTTTCAAAAACATGTGATTTTATCATAATCAAATGATATGTCAAGAAAACAGCCCGATAAATAAAGTTTTCAATCAAGATATGCCAGCAGAAATAGTTAATGCAAAAATTCATACGAAGGTGAGATTCATGCAACGTACGATAAAGGAAGAATACAACCAGCGACTAGTCTTTGCAAGGTCTGGGTGAATTTCTTTTGCAAAGAAAGGCTACTTTGACATAGTTAAAAAACATAGGCAGCACTGGAACAAATACATATAGCAGTGATTCTATAATGATTAAGAACAGTAAAGATAAAGACAACAAATGTGTAGAGTGAGAGGAATAAAAAATGCATGCAACTGAAAATACCAATACATGCAACCGAAGAATCTCTTGAGAGATCAAAAATAGCAACTTGCTAAAAAAAAAGATAATCAATTAGAAACAATGATGGGCAACGACTTTATGATTAGTAGCATTTTTTTTGTCTAATCCAAAGCTTTTCAAAGCAATATTAGAAAATAAATTAGTAAAAATAACAAATTAATGAGAACTAAAAAAATTAATTTAATATTTTATGATATTTTCACCAACTAAATTAGTAATGCATAAATCGAAATTAATATAAATGAACTGAAATAAACTAATTGCAAAGAACTAATTGTAATAACTAAAATGAGATTCAAATCTCTCTAAACAACGTCTCCGAATTTGGAGTGCACCAAGATATGGTAGCTCCTTTACCTACACACTCAAAACATTATTAAACCAACCTACTCTGCTACCATGTTAAAAATAATAACCAAAATATGAGAGACAGGAAATTGTTTAATGCTATGAGCAAGGAGTAAGGAGATTTACCATGAATAATCACAAAACTAGGAGCATTCACCAAAGAGCAAAGAAACAAAGGAGACAATATTTTGAAGGGGGAAAAGCATAAAAAAAACCCCGTGATATAATGAATGTGGCAAAAAAGCCTGAGAGAGAGAGAGAGAGAAAGAGAGAGAGAGAGAGAGAGAGAGAGAGCTTAGCTCATACAATAGTGTTCAAGAAGAAGATCTCATATGTAGAGAGAAGGAGAGGCATCTCTTTTATTAGAGACGTGAGAAAGGAGTTACTTGTAACTCCCATTTCTATGTATGCCACATTTCACTAGTGTGTGAGACAAGTGTAGGATTCCTCATAAGGAGGAATATCTATTTTCCTTAATAAAAGAATTACAAAAAGGTGACATGTCCTCCTACTTGGACTAGAGGACAAATACAATATAGGATACCTTGGTTTATCCTTTAATTACATATTTACACTAAGGAAAGATTAATTTCTAACACTTAACGATAGTCAACTTATCCTTTGAACCAATGAACTTTATCTTCAAGCAACTAGTTTAAAAAAAAAATTAGCATGGTTTTAGCGTAGTTTTTCTAGGCATGACATTTGGTATCAGAGCATAGTTTTCAACACTAGGACCTTAAACCCTTCACATTTCACTTATAACTTTGCACTATTGTTTAGGATGTCTGCCATCACATGCAATGGTTGTAGGCATGGATGAGGGCATTTGCATACCCCTTCAATACACATAGATAGGGAGTAGGAGGCAAAGGTTCCTAGGGAATCTCAAATTCCCCCATCGGAGCCACCTCCTAATCCCAACCAATATATCTTAGTTGCATTACAAAATCTAGTGGGAATCATCTAGTAGAGATTACCACCCATAGTGTAGTAGGTAGAGAAAAAACCCTCAGAGGACCATGTGACAGCTTCTAGAGAGAGGAGTAGGAGCCCTCCACCTAGACAGTCTGAGGGCCACACAAATTTTGATGCTAAGTTTGTATAGTAGTTAGAGCACCCACGTGACTTGGGTGCTTGTACAGTTGAGAGAGAGACCCACAACATCGGGGATCAGATCAGGGAGTTATTGTGACTCCAACCACCTTTGTTTTTGGGAGCTACCAATGGTGTTGGAGCAGAGGCATGGCTTTTGAGCTTACAACGGTGCTTTGGATTGCATTCCTATGGGATAAATCTAAAGGAGAGACTCACCATTCACCTCCTTTGAGAGGGAGCCTATACTTGGTGGCAGCAAGAGGAGGCCATGGGTGGCATTGATATAGATACACTCACATGGGATTCTTTTCTCAATAGATTCAAAGAGAGATACCTATCAAAGCACTTTAGACAGTGGCAGATTGAGGAGTTCCATGACCTCCAGCAGAGAGGCCTTACCATAATGTAGTATGAGAGTAGATTCCTTGAGCTTCTTTCTTATGTGGATTACATGAAGGATGAGAAGCTACTTATGCATCACTTCATCAAGGGTCTCAATGCATCTCTTCAAGGGCCAGTTCATCTAGCTTTTCCTACTACCTTCAGAGAGGCAATTAAGAGGGCATTAGTGGCCGAGGATATTTGTAGCAGGACACATGATAGTAGAGACCCCCTTGGAAGGGGAATCAGAGTCATTCAATAGGATCCTTTAAGGGCCAACAGTCACAACAGTGACCACAACAAGATTCTAGGTAGAAATCATCTCAGGGACAACATGGCTCTAAGCCCAAATAGTGGCAGTCTTAGCGTCATAGGCAGGATTAGAGGTCACAGGCCCCTTACACATAACTAGCTAGGACTCAACAGTCCTCTAGGGGTGGATATAGTGGATCTAGTAGGACTGGAGGTCAATATAAGTCTAGGCCTTGGGGGTTCAGATACAAACACATGGCCCTTTTTACACTTGTGGTGATATGGGAAACCTAGCTAGAGAGTGTCCATAAGGACAGGTAGTAGGCAGTCATAGAGGAGCTACACCATAGCTGACAGTAGGTGATTTGGGTAGATCTCATAGGATATTTGCAATGGTTGATAACCACCAGGCCGAGCATCAGGCCATGGTCATAGATGCCATAGGTATGATTCAAGGTATCAGTATTTCTATCTTGTTTGATTCAGGAGCCATAGAATCCTTTATATCTCCATATGTAGTGGAGCGTTACGGGCTAGTGGTAGTTAGACATGATGTCGATTGGGAGATCGAGTTAGCCTTGGGAGCTAGGGTGTCTATTAGTTCCTTAGTTCATAGTTGCTAGATTCAGATTGGTGACATAATCACGATGTCTGATCTCCACATTACCCCTCTAGGTTCTTATGATGTAGTCCTTGGCATGGATTGGCTATATGCCCACAACGCCAAGATGGATTATCGATAGAAGAGGGTTGAGTGCGTTGATGATCATGACACTCCTATGGTGATATTTGGGGTATAGAGACCCATTTCTCTTCGCATGATTTCCGCTATGCAGCTTAGGAAGTGCATGCAAAAGGGATGTCAGTTATTCACCATCACCATTAGTGATAGAGAGGAAGATTCTGAGGGGGAACCTTCACTTGAGGATTATCCTATCCTTCAAGAGTTTGCATATTTTTTTCCTTCCGAGTTGCCTAGTATGCCACCACCTAGGGTAGTTGATTTTCATATAGATCTTGTGCTAGGAGCTAAGCCTATATCTAGAGCACCCTACAAGCTGACCACACATGAGCTCAATGAGCTCAAGATTCAGTTAGAAGAGCTCTTGGAGAAAGGGCATATTCAACCTAGTGTATCACCTTGGGGTACACCAGTGATTTTTGTTAAGAAGAAGGATGGATCACTTAGGTTGTGCATTGATTATCGATAATTGAATAAAGTAACAATTAAGAACTGATACCCACTCCCTAGGATTGATGATTTATTTGATCAGTTGCAGGGTGCCTAAGTATTCTCAAAGATAGATTTAAAGTCAGGGTACCATCGGTTGATAATTATGGAGAGTGATATCCATAAGACTGCTTTTTGTAAGAGGTATGGTCACTATGAGTTCATAGTGGTGCCAATTGGCCTCACGAATGCTCTAGATGTGTTCATGAGCCTCATGAATGGAGTATTTTTTATTTTCTTGGATAAGTTTGTGGTAGTGTTCCTTGATGACATTTTGATATATTCTCACGATGAGGAGGATCATGAGGAGCATTTGAGACAAGTTTTGCAGCATTTGAGAGAGAATCAGTTATATGGTAGTTTGTCAAAGTGTGCTTTCTTTAGACCAGAGGTATACTATCTTGGTCATGTTATATCAGGTGATGGGATCTTTGTAGACCCATCAAAGATTAGAGCCATTATGGATTGGCCCGCACCACTAGTGTTACTAAGGTTAGGAGTTTCATGGGCCTGGTAGGTTATTGCAGACACTTTGTGGTAGGATTTTCTAGAGTAGCTCATCCCATCACTTCCCTTTAGAGAAAGGGGAAGAAGTATGAGTAGACAAAGAAGTGTGAGAGCTCCTTCCAAAAGCTCAAGAGAGCCCTCACTAGTGCACCAATTTTAGCAGTGCCAGATCCTTTGGTAGACTTTGTTGTATGCACCAATGCTTCATTGGATGGTTTAGGAGTAGTCCTTATGCAGGATGGTCATCCTATAGCTTTCGAGTTTAGGAAGCTAAAGACTCATGAGATTAATTACCCTACTCATGACCTAGAGCTCACAACAGTGGTTCATGCTTTAGTGAGATGGTGACACTTTCTTCTACGTCACCGATTTGAGCTTCATTCAAATCACTAGAGCCTACAATATATTTTTACACAGCCTAATCTTAATGCTAGGAAGAGGATATGGATGGAGTTCTTATGTGAGTATAATTTTGATGTCCATTATATCAAGGGGAAATAGAATGTAGTTGCAGATGCCTTGAGTACGAGGTGACATGAGTTCTCATCTATGACTTCTAGTACAGATCTGAGAGAGTGCATTTTGCATCATTTGCTAGAGGATGGGTTTTATATGGAGGTTTGTCAGTTTATCCACTCTCAGAGACCTCTTGAGGGGAGATTTGCATAGTATTCACTGGAGTCTGATGGCCTACTACGCCATAGGGGACACATCTATTTACCTTCTACGGGTGACTTGCAATAGTTTATTGTGCTTGAGGCTCACAGAGCACCTTATGCAACTCATCTAGGAGTTAAGAAGTTGCATGCAAATTTGAGATAGTTGTATCATTGGCCAAGCATGAGATTACATATTGCCAACATAGTTTCTAGATGTCTAGAATGTCAGAGGGTGAAGGTAGAGCACAATCATCCAGGTGGGCTCCTGCACCCACATGAGGTACCGGAGTGGAAGTGGAATACTATCTCCATGGATTTTATTATTGGTCTCCCTATGTCCTCTTGTCATCATGATTCCATCATGGTGACAGTCGACACATTGACCAAATTTGCCCACTTCTCACCCATTCGTACCACTTTCACAGGGCCAGCAGTGGCACATGTGTTCTTGCGAGACATTGTTAGACTTCATGGAATTCCTCATAAGATCATCTCAAATAGAGACTCACTTTTTACATCCTCCTTTTGGAGAAAGCTTCAAGCAACATTGGGCACTAGGCTCAATTTTAGCACAACATACCACCCTCAGATGGATGGGTAGACACAGAGGGTTAATCAGGTGTTAGAGGATATGTTGTGAATGTATGTGATGGACCATCAAGTCAAGTGGGAGGAGTACCTTCATCTGGTTGAGTTTGCCTATAATAGTGGGCATCATTCCTCTATAGGTATGCTGCCATATGAGGCCTTGTATGGTAGACCATGAAGGACACCACTAAGTTGGGATAGGATCAAGGATAAAGTATCTATTGGACCTCAGTTGGTCAAGGAGATGGAGCAGCAGGTGGTTTTGATTGGACAACATCTTAGAGAGGCTAAGGATAAATGTAAGAAGTATGCAAATGCGAAGAGATTTGATTGAGAGTATATGGTCAAAAATAGGGTTTTCTTGAGAGTGCGCCTGCATAAGAGTCCAATCCATTTTGGAAAGGGCTCTAAGTTAGTGCCTCGCTTTGTTGGACCTTTCAAGATCTTGGAGAGGATAGGACCAGTTGCTTATCGTCTAGCCTTGCCACCCAGTCTGTCATACATCCACAATGTGTTTCATGTATTTGTGCTACGGAAATATATTTATGATGAGTCTCACATTATATATTGGGATGCCTTGCAGGTGGAGTCAGACGGACAACTAGCCTTGGAGCCCATTTTCATTTTAGCCCAACGGACCCTAGCACTTCGAGGCAGAGAACTGGACCAGGTTAGGGTTGAGAGGGATTGTTATGATGAGGTCATTGTAATACTCCAAAATTGGCACCTTATAATTTCAATCAATTTTGGTGCATTTCTTTTATTTTACATCATCAAAGTCCTATTTTACTAGGCAATTTTCTCTCTCCTACCTAATTTTATTTGACTTGATGTCAATTGCAAAAACCCTAAATTGCATTAATCTCACAGTATAATTAATTCCTAAGTATTTGACTTTATTAGCTAAATAATCCCTATGATGAATTAATTTAATTCTAAAGTTCTAAGTGCTTTAAATTAAATTAAACCCACCCCCTTTAGCTAATAAAAAGGAATTAATATTACTTGCTTATTTGAATGGATTATCTTATTTGGATTTAATAATTCAAAATATTCGAAGGGTCACCCATATGTGGCAATAATTCATTCTTTTAATTAAGTAATTCTTCAATATTTGTCTCAATTGGGAATGAAGAGTCAACCGTTTCATTTCAAGAAACTCTTCATTCCTTCTCCCGGCTTGTCTATATTATGAACCTCATTTTCTCATTTTAAGGGAGGCAATTTTGAGAGTACACAAACTATAGCAAAATTTTGTCTCAATTATCTTCATATTTTCAAGCTTTATTGCACAATTAGCTTAATTCTCATTTAGTGTAATTGCACTTCCATAGTAGAGTAATTTGCTTATTGTTATTAGTTTAATTTACACATTTCTTTCAAGTTCTTAGATTAAAATTGTATCTCCATTCTTAGATTAATTGCACTTTCATCTTAGATTAATTGTACTTTTCTCATCTTTCAAGATTTCAAATCCTCTGTATTAGCTTGGTCTTTTGGTTGTTGGCTCTCATTCTAAGAGTAATTCAAACACCCCAGTTAATTAGGAGGCAACAGGTTGAATCGATAAAATCTTACGAATTGAGTAATCCATACTCCTCTTCATGATTCGATGATCGAGCAATGACTACATTGTGTATATGGATGGATTAGAGGTCCCCATTCAGTTATAGACATTCTGGCACCCACCGTGGGGCAAAAAAATTGATTTCTAGCCCCATCAATCTCAAGCATTTTTTTGATTTCTACAATCTGTTGTACATCCATACTTCTCTGTGTATGAAAGTTCGCGCGAGATTCTTGAGTATACCACATGAATTTTTTCTCCCTATAGCACCCTCTCGCGTGAAATAGTAATTTCTCACACATGCCCTAGAACTTTCTCACGTGCAGCGCAGTACTTTCTCACGTGAAGTTTCACTGTCAAACATTTAAAATTTCCAACTTTTGCAATTTACTATTTTTTTTTCTAACATTTGCTTTCTACTATTGATTTCATATATATATTTCTATCACATCATAATAGTGGTCTGTAGGTCGCTTTGTCGAAGATCATAAAACTTGCTAATAGTTTGCTTGCAGGACAATTACCAAAGACCTTTTAAAAAATGTTGTGTTTGTTTTCTTGCTTTCATTCACATAGTATAATTAGGGCTTTGTTAAAATTTCTCAAGGGTCCTGATAGCAAAGTAGGGGAATAGGCTCCTCATTACGTGGAAGTGATGCCCACGGATGAAACCAAGACCTAGATGTTGCTAGTGTAATACCCCAAAATTGGCACCTAATCATTTCAATCAATTTTGGTGCATTTCTTCAATTTTCTGTCATCAAAGTCCTAGTTCACTAGGCAATTTTCTCTCTCCTACTTGACTTGACTTGACTTGATGTCAATTGCAAAAACCCTAATTTGCAATAATCAAATGCTAAATTAATTCCTAAGTCCTAGACTTTATTTGGCTAAATAATCTCTATGATAAGTTAATTTAATTATAAAGTCCTAAGTGCTTTTAATTAAATTAAATCCACCCCATTAGCTAAATACCCTTGAAAGGAATTAATAAATGTTTAGTTAATTGAATGGACACCTCTTTATTTGAATTTAATAATTCAAATTACTCGAAAGGTCACCTCCCCACATGTGGCAAATTCCATTCTTTTAATTAAATAAATCATGCCTTTTTGTCTCAATTTGGGAATGAAGAGTCATGAGTTTCAAATCAAGAAACTCTTCATTCCTCTTTCGAGCTTCTCTATTTAATGAACCTTTTTTTTTCTCATTCAAGGGGATAGCAATTTTTTAGAGCATCCTTACTATAGCATTTTTTAGTCTCATATCTCATTATTTTCAAAGCTCTTTTATTGCATTATCTAGTTTAATTTCTTATATTAGTGTAATTGCATTTCACATTTAGATTAAATTTGCTTACTTGTTCTTAGTCTAATATCATCTTTATTTCAAAATCAAATAAAAATTTGCATTTCATATTTCTTTCAAAGTTTTCTAGATTAATTGCATTCATTCTTAGCTTAGTTTCATTTTGCTCATATTTGCTTTCAAATCCTCCATTGTTAGGTGGGTCTTATGGTTGTTGGCTCTCCAATCTGAGAGTAATTAAACACCCCACCTACATAGGAGGCAACAGGTCACTTCACCATGGATTTCGAATTGAGTAATCAATACTCTATTTCATAATTCAATTGTGTGAATAATGACTATGTTGCGTTTGTGCCTGATTTAGAGGTCCATATTCAAGCACACACATTTTGGCACCCACCGTGGGGTAGAAAGATCAATTTCTATCCTCATTATCATGTTTTTTTTCTGACAGGAAATTCTACTCTACTGTGCATCTGTACTATTTGTGTACAGATCCTCACGTGAGAATCTAGAGTGTCCCGCGTGAAGTTTCACCCCTATGGTACTCTCTCGCGTGAGATTGTACTTATCTCACCTCGGACCCTGCACTTTCTCACATGGATTGGAGTACTTTCTTGCGTGAGCCTTTATACGTTCTTGCACGGGCTTGTGCTTTCTCGCGCGTGGTTTTGTACTGTCTCGCGCGAAATTTCGTGACAGACAGAGACCAAGATTCCAAATTTGTCAATTTTGCTTGTTGTTTTCAGTTTTCCTAATTTTTAAAAAATTTCAGCGTTTTCAAATCTGTGCCACTGGAAAACAGCACCCATTTTTGAGAAATTTTTGCAAACGATATCAAAAATCAAAGTGTGATATATTGATGGAAAGGTCTTCCCGAGCCTAATCCAACCATGATGGTTTCATTTTCAGATTTTGTCATTTGATTAGTTATTTTTGCATATTATCTGATTTTTCATGTGCTCACCATTGTTAGATTTTGGATTTTCATAACCTTTTGTTGGTCTAACAAGTTATTTTGATGGTGCTCTTGCTTTCATGGAAAATGCTTAAAACAAAGCGTTGGACTTGAGGTACTTTGTTCCATCTCTACAACATTTAGATTTTGGGATTAAAATTGAACCTCTCATGTGTTTGGCTTGAGTGTTTACATGCTTTCATAGAACACATTTCAATTGATGCTCTTAATGGGAAATGAATGAACATAGATTTGCTTTCATAAAAGTTTATGTAAGTGAATGCTTGTGTTTAAATCTTAAGTAATTCTTGGTTCCAATATCAAATATATCATTGAGTGATTGAGGGCATGGATTCATTCCTTGTTTACATAGGGAGTTAAATGCACCACTTTTTGGACTCACTCTATGTTTACTTGGAAAGTTAAATATTCCATGATTCAAACCCTCTTGCACTTATGAGTAGTATTGATTAGTAGTCTTAGATTACTTGTGATTGATCTAGATTGCTAGCTTGGGTTATTGGACTCACTCATCTGTCGGCCCCTCATTCCACCCCATGGTTGCAAGGTCAGCACCACATTAAAGGGGAGGGGTCTACATAGAAAGAAGCATTAATTGTTCCACCAGGCAACCCTTTTATGCTTTTTAGAACTCATTAGTTTTCTAAGGTGTGGACTCACTTTGAGTTTGTGTGAAGAGTTAAATGTTCCACTTTTGGACTCACTTTGAGTTTGTGTGAGGAGTTAAATGTTCCACTTTTGGACTCACTTTGAGTTGGTGTGAGGAGTTAAATGTTCCACCTTGTGGACTCACTTCACATTCACTTGAAGAGTTAAATGTTCCACTTTTGGACTCACTTCACATTCACTTGAAGAGTTAAATGTTCCACTTTTGGACTCACTTCACATTTACTTGAAGAGTTAAATGTTCCACTTTTGGACTCACTTCACATTTACTTGAAGAGTTAAGTGTTCCACCTTTAGTGCTTCAAATACTTTTGATAGTGAATTACTTACTTTTTCATTTCTAGAAGGCCTACTTGGGGATTTCATCACCTCAAGGGATGACCTTAACTCCCGTGTTCCAGCGGAGTATAAATATCAGGAGGTGAATCCAAAGACACCTCTCTTGGGAATGAGTTAGATTTTACTCTTGGCTAAGCCTCAAAGAACTTTATACCTTTGAGAAGTGAAGGAGGAGATTTGGGTTACCATCTCCCCCCAGCTGTGTGATTTTGGATTCTTCTCATCTATAGATTTGAGCCTCACGTACCTTGCGTATATCAAGGACTCCCTTTAGAAGAGCTATGTATAGCCTTGTAGACAGCTTGCTAGGATGATGTTGTGTTTTAAGTGCCTACTAAAACATTCTCAAGAACATACACAAGTAGAGTCCTTAGGGAGTAGAAATACTAAGTCACTATTCCTGTTCATGTGGAAGGTTGCTTTGTCCCTTGCCCATTGCTTGAAGACTATTTGCTTAAACTCCTTGATTGTTGTCTTATGTGCTTGATCAATGACATAAATCTGATCTACCTTTTTGTCCGTGATCTATTTTTCTATTTTCCTTTTGTTCACCATTAGAAACTGGTTGTCTTGAGTTAGGAATCGATTGATCTTTGTTTTGACTCACGTTGTCTCTCATCTATTCATCTTATCTCTTTATGCCTTTTGTACCTCATGTTGTGATAGTCTTATCTCGACTGTTCTAGCCACCTCTTTTGATGATTCGTACTTGGTTCATCTCGCATCTTGGCTATTCTAGCCATTTATCCCCTTCGTTATCTTATAGATAGGGTCTAGCTTTATCCTGAATCTTTTCTCATCACATCTTCATCTATGACTATCACGACTCGAAGTGGCAAGACTTATCCTGTTCAGAATACTGATCAAGATAGAAGAAAACCTCATAATCAAGGAAGAGGTCATTCTGAACCTGTTGCGCAATCTGAGTGTCATGAGGAATCCTCACATTCTTCATCATTCCAAGAGTATTACAATCCATTGTTTCAGATACAGTCTGACTTATTATTTCAAGAATATTATAACCCATTGTTTGAAGACTAGCAAGACTCTGAAGGGTCACTTTCTAGAATCGATCCTCTCAAACCTATTGACTCTTTTGATCCTATTTTCAAGATGGGAGATCCATTCCACTTCCCAGGGGGAGGTAAATTCAGCGATAGTCATGAGCAATCTCCAAATGACCAAGGTCATAGTCAGTCTCGAAATGACAAGAGTTATGGTCAATCCCACAATATTCAATATTTGGTCAACATCCAAGACCTTTGTAATTTGAAACAATGACAAGGGGAGCCTCTCTTAACATTTCTCCAGAGATGGAGACAACTATGCACAAAGTATCTGCATGAATTACCTGAGTTTGAAAAGCTTGATATCTTCTTGGACAATCTTGTCCCAAATTTTGGATACCAAGTGCGATTACAAGGTCCCCTCACTTTTGACAATATGATTAGGTGGGTTGTGAGGATAGAAGTGTTTATGGTCAAGAAGGGAGAATTGACTTTGAACAAAGACAACAAGCAAGGACCTTCTCCCTCAAAAAAGGATAAGGATAAGATTTTCAACAAAAACATAGATATTATGAATGATGGTGTTGTTGACAATATGATGCCAAAACCCTCAAAGTTGGTTTTCAATCTCAGCTCTAACATAAAAACATTCAAAGCCACTGAGAAGGCTATGATAGAAGCTCAACCACCTTCCAAATTTGCTAGAAACAAACCTTGGATCTCTCACTGTGACATGATCATTGCTCCAGGGGGTGAGGATACTCCTAAACCCAAAACTCCCTTTGTCTTGCAAGGCCCTGCGTCTCCCTCTTATAAATCCACACAGTCTCCAGCTTGTGTGAATGCTATCACTCGATTTCATGTGAAGATTGTTCTCAAAGATCCCGAACCTTTGACATCTGGATCAAAACAATCTATGGATAAAGCCCTCACCAAGGCAAACATCCCCAAAGATCTCAATCTCGACCAATTTCAATCTATGGTGGGTCATTTGACCTCACCTCATTATTTATCCTTCCCTAAAGAAGATGATCACTCTCCAAGCCATCTGCATGATGATCCCTTACACATTGAAGTTATGGAAGGTCCCGAGCATGTCCGTCACATCCTCACTGACAATAATGCCACCCTAAATACTTGCTCTGCTAAGCTACTTACCCAAACAACAGACAACTTTGTTCCTGCCAATAGGGAGTCCACTAAGTTCTATGATGCTAAGCTAAAAGAAATAGAAAAGACCTTGAAGATCAAAGATATTGGCATGGGGGAATATCAGATTGAGTCCATCTTGTCACTGATAGCTCTCCCCATATCTCCACATTCCTGTGAGGAACCCTCTGAAAACAGATTTGGTATTGGCTATCAGAGCTATGAGCTTGACCAACCTAGCTACAACTTTCACTCATGCAAGGATTTAAATAATGAAGAAACATAGATTCAGCCTATGACACATGAAAGATCTTTGAATGTTCAAAATTTTGATTTAGACTACCAAAAAGAGTCCTATCTACCTTCTCAAGTGCTTCAAGAACATGATCTTGGTCCTCACCAGGAGGATTTTATACACTCTACTGAACAGATTTCTACTACTGCAGCTACTACTGAATATGTCATTGCCTCTAATGGCACACATACTGATTGGGAGCAACTATTGGATGCTTCCCTTATCTTGGGTATGCCTCAAGGTATGCCTATTCTAGATTGTTCCACCACTTCTGCTATTGAACAAACTCCTACTGCTGCCAACTCCAATGGCACACATACTGATTGGGAGCAACTATTGGATGCTTCTCTTCTCTTGGGTATGCCTAAAGGTATGCCTATTCCAGATTACTCTACTAGTTCTACTACTGAACAAGATCCTACTGTTGAAGAAAAATTTCCCATGTTAGATGACAACAATGAAGAAAGTCTACCTCTGACTATGTCTCTAGCTAAATGGGACTCCATATCAGATGCTACTACAGAAATACCAGTTGATGCTACACACTTATATGCTAGTCTTAATAACTCAAAAAGAGGAGAAAGTTATGATCCTCTAGATCAATCTATTGATGATGATCCTTTCCACCCTCCTATGGAGATCATTCCTATGGCTCCTAGGCCATCTGCTCCAAGCTTTACTCCTACTACTCTAGCAAATCATGGGTATGTAAGACCCCATTCTGTTACAGCTTCATGGAATATTGGAAGATCCAAAATTGAAATGGTTCCTATTCATGCACTCTTACCACCTGAAAGGGGACCTAACTCTTGGAATAGACCATCTTGGTTAGGCTCACATAATATTCCTCCAAACTTATCTGACTCTTCCAAGATGACTCACAATCGACAATGCTCTATGGAAGATTACTTTCTTGATCTATCTAATGCATTCATGAATGATGAGCATGATACTGATATATTTGCACTT
This sequence comes from Chamaecyparis obtusa, assembly GCA_027943335.1. Lineage (NCBI taxonomy): Eukaryota > Viridiplantae > Streptophyta > Pinopsida > Cupressales > Cupressaceae > Chamaecyparis > Chamaecyparis obtusa. Next base: position 798,061 of record BSBK01004664.1, read on the forward strand.
GAGCCCATCCCATCGACTTCTCTTCCCCCTTCATCTCCTAGAAAAGTGGCTCATCCACTTCCATTTCCACCTCTCCACCTGAACCAGTCATATAAGCCTCTTTCATCCACCATTCCTGAGTCTTTTGGAAGTAACTTAGATGTGCAACATAATAAAAATAATGAGAATCTACTTATATCTCAAGGTCACCATGTCCCATCTAATCGACATGTGACTATGAAGAAAGGAAAGAAACATAGGTGTTCAAAAGACCGCAAAGGTCCTCAAAAAGAAGAAGACAATCAAAAGCCAAAAAATAAAATAAAAAATGGATCTTGAAATCCATCCTATGGGCATTGTCATCAAAAGCACCTCAAAGTAAAGAAGAAAAAATTCAAAAGCTATGTGGATTCCAAAGAAAGGAAAAATCAAAGTTGTCATTCGAGCTTCCAAAATTCTCATACTTTCCTCCATTCCATCACCCTTGCCTCTCATACTTTACCCTCTTCACTCCATCTTGCCTTTTCCCAAAGTGTGTATCAGTATCTCCTTATTGCTAATGGCATGACTAAGAAAAATCTAGAATGTACTCTTCCTACGTGTTTAGAGCATGGGAAATCTGACAAAGATTTAAGGTGTGTCCATGAGGATATTTGTGGGTCTCACTTAAGTGGTCTTTCCTTGACTATGGATCTCTTGATAGTTGGACACTACTAGTTGGATCTCCTATTACTGCTACAACATCTGGTTCTGATTCTGTAACTTCTCAGCTCATTATTACTACAAGAGATCTGGTGCTTACAAACTCTCCACCACTAAAGGACAGCCATTCAAAGATCCCATCAACGCTCTTCATCTAAATAAGTTCTACAACTGACATTCTCTATGTGCTCATGTACATACTTATTGGTCCTGAAAAAATCCCAAAAATTGATATATTGCAAAAAATCCTAAAAATTGCAAAATGTCCTGAAAAAATGATCATCTTAGTGAAAACTTGGCAAACAGGTGCTTTGATGTATCTATTATCCTGGTGAAAACCTGGTAAACAGACACCTTGATAATACATTAAAAAAATATACAAAATTTGAAAAAATACAAAAATTTTGAAAAAGAAAAAAATGTACCATTGATGAAAACCTGGTAAATAGGCATCATGGTAGCAAAAATAGAATCTTTGCCAAGATGGTGAAAACCTAGTAAATAGGTGCCTCTTATTTTCCTAAAGCAGCATCTCATCTCAGCCTTGCTTGGCTCTTAGTTTCCCACTTTAGTCTCTTTGCTTTCCTACCTTAGTTTGCTTTCCTACTTTAGTTGCTTCCTTTGTTTCCTGCTTTAGTATATTTCCTACTTTGGTTTGCTAGCTCAATGTTTGCTTTCAGTTGTCTTCGAGATTTTGCTCAACTCTTCATGGATTGGAACTAGTTCACACTTGGGGGCACCTACTTGGTCTAGGGGACATTGTCCTATCACTTTCAGAAACTCTTTTTGAGCATCGATCACCAGTGGTTCTCACTGTGTCTACCTGCTGATGCCTAGCTACTTTTGAGATTTCTCTCCTTGAGGATTTCTTGTGTATTGGTCACCAGTGGTTCCCACTGTGCCTGCCTACTAATACTTAGCTCTTGTTTGACCTCTCTCTTTTGGGATTTCTCCTTTACATCAATCACCAGTGGTTCTCACTACGTTTTCCTACTGATGTTTCAGTAGTATCTTTTGAGATTTCTCTCCTTGAGGATTTCTTGTGTATTGGTCACCAGTGGTTCCCACTGTGCCTGCCTACTGATACCTAGCTCTTGTTTGACCTCTCTCTTTTGGGATTTCTCCTTTACATCAATCACCAGTGGTTCTCACTACGTTTGCCTACTAATGTTTCAGTAGTATCTTTTGAGATTTCTCTCCTTGAGGATCTCTCTCATATTGGTCCCCAGTGGTTCTCACTATGTTTTCCTACCGATACTTCATTAGCTTCCTGATATCTTCTTGAGACTTCAAACATTGTACATTTCCAATTTGACTCCAATCCACTTGAACACAAACGTAAACTGAAACTAAAACCGGATTTGTGGTTCTCTGAGGCATGTTGAGCTTTGTTTTCTTTGAGTGTTTGTTTGCTTTGTTCTTTTCTTTGCTTTCTGTTTGCTAGTTTAGACCCAATGATCCAAAGAATCTATCTAAGAGGGGTGTCCGTCTATAAGAGCCTTCATCTCATATTGGATGGCCATGTGTACCTCGACTCCTTTTATATGGATTCTTTGGTGAGGTTGGTTCTTCTCCTTGTCTTTTGAGTGACTTCTTTCTGCTACTGGTGAAATTGTAAACACTCGTCCTACTAAGTGAACGTAAGGGTCACTGTGAGCAATCTTTAGAAAAAGAAGGAACTCCTATGTGTTTGGTGTGTTTGTCAAAAGTAACATTCAGGTCATTCTAGCATTTATGCTCTAATGCTTATGTTAACTTGCTAGATTAAAAGGAATAGGTGTTCAGGTCATTTTGGCTTCTTGTGCCTTAATGCTTACATCTTATTCCGACAAACCTAAGACTTATGTCATATTCATATTCTCATGATAGTGATATTAGTGAGAATTTTATGACATCTTGCGATTGTCTAAACTTAAAAGGCTCTATGATGATAAATACAGGGAGTCCAACAACCAAGTCCTAGGGTTTTCATTTTTCATTCTAGGCTTGCATCTTTAGCTTAGGTTTGCATTTTCATTCTAGGCTTGCATGTTCATTCTAGGCCTACATTGAGACAATGTTTGGTGCTCTCTTGATTGTCTTCTCTTCATCAAAGGTTCTCATCTTTTGTCCTGGGTTCATCATGGCTGCATATAGTTTTCGGGATCGAAATCGAAATCTAACATCTTTGGATAGCTCAAAATCGCATTTTAAATTCTGACACCCTTTGGGATCAGACACTTGTGCAGTCAACCTTCTGGCATCATCTTCCTACTAGATTTTCATCTTTGCATCATGTTCTCAAGATCTTTGCTCTTTTCATCAAAGTCAAACCTAGTCAAATTTAGTCAGCAGGACCTTTGGATTGCTTCAAACTGCTTCTGATCTGCTTTATCTTCTAGATCTTTGATCTTATCTTTATCTGCAACCTCTTGCTATCAATCATCTTCTGACGTGTCATCTTTCAATTTCACTCCCAAGGGGGTAGGATGATTGCATCATTGAATCTTGTTGAATCAATTCTTGAATTAGTCTGATCTGAATCACACATTTTCATTCCTTGGGGCATCTCAATGTCTCACATCTGCTTATCTCATCATCTATCTTTTAGGTATCTGAGCAATCTAACTTGAATCCTTGGGAGTCAAGCTTTGTCCTGAAGATGGTTCTCGAAATCTTTTAGGTATTGGGGCAATCTAACCCTAATTCTTGGGAGTCAGGCTTCGTTCTGGAGATAGCTCTCGAAATCTCTTTTAGACCATTATCTGGGCAATCTAACCTGGGTCTCGGAGGGCTAAGCTTGGTATTGGGGCAATCTAACCCAGGTCTCAGAGGGCTAAGCTTCATATTGGGGCAATCTAACCCTAATTCTAGAGACAGTCCTAAATCTGCATCTTCATCAATTGGTATTGGAGCAATCTAACTCTGATTCTAATTCTCTTCTAAGATCGTTGTCTTTGCAATCTAACTTGGACTTCAGAAATTCTCATCATCTGTCACTTCAGACTATTCTTTGAATCAACATGCTGTTCGCACATCAATTCAAAGAGGGGCAAATGTAATACCCCAAAATTGGCACCTAATCATTTCAATCAATTTTGGTGCATTTCTTCAATTTTCTATGTCATCAAAGTCCTAGTTCACTAGGCAATTTTCTCTCTCCTACTTGACTTGACTTGACTTGATGTCAATTGCAAAAACCCTAATTTGTAATAATCAAATGCTAAATTAATTCCTAAGTCCTAGACTTTATTTGGCTAAATAATCTCTATGATAAGTTAATTTAATTATAAAGTCCAAAGTGCTTTTAATTAAATTAAATCCACCCCATTAGCTAAATACCCTTGAAAGGAATTAATAAATGTTTAGTTAATTGAATGGACACCTCTTTATTTGAATTTAATAATTCAAATTACTCGAAAGGTCACCTCCCCACATGTGGCAAATTCCATTCTTTTAATTAAATAAATCATGCCTTTTTGTCTCAATTTGGGAATGAAGAGTCATGAGTTTCAAATAAAGAAACTCTTCATTCCTCTTCCGAGCTTCTCTATTTAATGAACCTTTTTTTTTCTCATTCAAGGGGATAGCAATTTTTTAGGGCATCCTTACTATAGCATTTTTTAGTCTCATATCTCATTATTTTCAAAGCTCTTTTATTGCATTATCTAGTTTAATTTCTTATATTAGTGTAATTGCATTTCACATTTAGATTAAATTTGCTTACTTGGTCTTAGTCTAATATCATCTTTATTTCAAAATCAAATAAAAATCTGCATTTCATATTTCTTTCAAAGTTTTCTAGATTAATTGCATTCATTCTTAGCTTAGTTTCATTTTGCTCATATTTGCTTTCAAATCCTCCATTGTAGAGTCGGTCTTATGGTTGTTGGCTCTCCGATTTGAGAGCAATTAAACACCCCACCTACATAGGAGGCAACAGGTCACTTCACAATGGATTTCAGATTGAATAATTCATATTCTTTCTCGTAATTCAATCATGTGAGTAAGGACTATGTTGCGTGTGTGTTGGATTTGAGGTCCACATTCAACCATACATAGCTAGAACAATGGATACCTAGGAAAGCAAAGCAAGGTATGAATCTTTAGCACTTCTACTTGCTAGGGGATTATGCTCTTCTCTCTTTGAGAGAACTAGAAACCCAAAAGATTGTGGATTTGGTGGAGTGAAGCTAGCTCGGTGATGAATATGCTTGATGCGTTTGGGTAAGGTGAAGAGGTAGAGAAGTATTCTCTTCTCTCTTTGAGAGAAACAAAAAATCAAACCCTCAGATCCAAGCCAAGTTGTGTCACCTTTAGAGGGCCTGTCGGAAGTTGAACCTCCAAGAACGACCCAAGTGAGTACACACCTATCATTGGTGATTCCACCTCACTGTAATAAAGAATGTTTTTTCAAGTCTAAAGACTCCAAAACCATGTTAACTTCCTTCTCTTGATTTCGACATCATCTTGAGAAGGTTCCATCTATTGTACTGAGCGGCGCCGCTCCTAGCCCTACTTGCGGAGGTGTATGACTTTCGGGTGTTAGTGTAGCTATGAGGCCCTAGTCCTATATTGGGTGCACCAAAGGTTAGTGTGAATAGAAGCCCACTAAAAACTTTCCTTAGTTAGTTACCTACCTAGATCACCTCCGAAAGGAGGCATAATCTTTGCATAGGGAGGGGGAAGAATCTCTCCTGTAGATTCTCACCATAGGCATGCACCTGGATGTTTGATGGTCATATATGACACTAGCCCCTACTTCAAGGGTAACCTTTGAACATATACTATTGAGTCCTTAGAAATACTGAAAACACGGGTGCCCTCTAGGGGGTGACATGGCTGTGTGAGGTGAACGCATGCGCATAAGCAGTGAGGTAAAGGTTTTATCTTCTCACCATTTTTTTTGTAGGGATAACTATGTGTTTGTTATCGAGTCTTAAACTTGTCCATCATGATTAAACAAAGACTCTCATGATACTGCCAAGTTGCTTTGTCCTTGGTAGGTCTGTTTGCGACTACTTCTTATGTCATCATTGCTTGATCAAACCTTCATGCTTGTAAACGAATGCTTGAAACCTTCAAACTAAGATTGTTGATTAAACTATCCTTTAAACTGTCTGAAACCTAGAAATTCTATCAGAGAATAGTTCAGGCTATGTCTCAGAACTTGAATTTTTACCTCAAAAACTGTATCGAACTATCAAACTTTGGATTTTTCCCGTACGAAATTTCTTTTTTTAGAGCATTTCCTCACGCGAGATTTCATTCTCGCGCATGAAGTTTGGAGTTTTCTCACATGACCTAGTACTTTCTCACATGAACCTGTACCCAGATTTCAAAAACAATGACTTATTTCCCGTTGACTGGTTGAATTTTTACCTGATCTAGTTTTTGTATGAGGTTTGTTTGCCTATTTTCATGTCATTCATTGTAAGAAATTGAGTGTCTCAAGCTGCGAACTGATCGATTATTGCTTTGACTCATTTTGTCTCTCCTTTATTTGTCTCATCTCTTTATGCTTTTGTACCTTGCATTGTGATAGTCTTATCTTGGCTATTCTAGCCATACTCCTGATGATTCATACCGGGTGCATCTCACATCTCGGCTGTTCTAGCCTTTATTTCCTTTTTGTTGTTCCTAGAGATAGATTTTTAGCATTATCCTAAGTCTTCTCTCATTTCATCTTCATCTATGACTATCATGAATCGAAGTGGCAACACCTATCCCATTCGTAATACTGGTCAAGGTAGAGGTAAACCTTGTAATTAGGAAATAAGTTGTCCCAAACCTATTGTGCAATCTGAACATTGTGAGGGATCCTTAAGTTCTTCGTTGAGTACTTTGAAAGACAGCCCATCTTAATCACCTCCAGTGTTCCAAGAGTGTTTTAATCCATTGTTTCAAGCGCAACCTAGTTTCTCATTTCAAGATTAGGACAACTCATTCTTCCAAAACAACTCATTATTTCATAACTTTGGAAAACCACTTCCTCAGACTGGTCCTATCATTGATCCTATCGATCTTGTTGATGATATCAACTTATTTGAACCTATTGATCTTTTGGATCCTGTTAGAGTACCAAAAGTTACCTTAGCTATGCCCTTTCAGCATCATTCATATCATTTTACTGAGTCTTCATTTGCTACACAATCCTACAACAAGATGGGAGAGCCATTCGACTTCCAACTAGGCAAATATAGCCAAACCTTTGATCAATCTCAAAACAACCATCACCATGGTCAATCTTCCAATGACCAATGTCATGCTCAACCTTGAAATGAGCAACGCTATGATCAAACCCAAAATGACCAGAATCAGCACCAAGCTCAAAACAAAGCTCAAGGTGGTCAACCAGCGTATCACTATTGTCCTGCCCCTTTCGATCAGAGTCAAGATCAAGTCCCAAGCATTTATGAGATCCTTGGCAATGATGGTGATGACACAATAACTCAAAATGGCATAAACACTATGAAAGAAAACAAAGGTCTTATTAAGATGATGGAGATCCTCCTTCTAGAGGAGAAGGAAAAATACTTTCTTGAGTTGGCCAAACAAGGGGCTAAATTACCCTCATATTTTCAAGTTGAAATGCTTGTGGCCAAGGAAGAAGAAACTGAGACTGCTAAGTTGCAAAAGATGGTCTGAGACATGCAAGATCAGATTAGCCAACTTGCAAAGAATAAGGACAAACCCGCACAACAATTCACAATGGAAATTATTTGTCATTTTCTCTTTGATAGGAGTATTCACATGCCACCTTTTCCCAAAGGTGTAGAGCTCCTGAAATATGACAAATACTTGGGTGCTACTGATCCCCAAGATCACTTAAGGGAGTTTGGCACTTTATCCATGGAATTCCTGCATGATCAAACATATCTTATGAGCTTGGGTGGACTAGCTATGGAGTGGTTTTCTTGATTGCCAACTGGCATTAAGAATTTTGATGAAATGGCTAATCTGTTTCTCCAACATTACTTGCATAATATTCAGCATCTAGTCAACATCTAGGATCTTTGCAATTTAAAACAACAACAAGGAGAATCTTTCCTAACATTTCTCTAAAGGTGGACACAATTGTGTACAAGGTGTCCTCACAAGCTACCACAGTCCGAGAGACTCAACATTTTCTTAGACAATCTTGTCCCAGACTTCGAATACTAAGTGTAATTACAAGGTCCTCTAACTTTTGATAGCATGATTAAACAAGCAGTGCGAATAGAGGCCTTTATGATCAAGAAAGGGGAACTAACTTTGAGTAAAGACAACAAACAAGGGTCTTCAAACTCAAATAAAGATAAAGGGAAGTTTGTCAACAAGAATAGAGACATTGTGAATGATGGAGTGGTTGACAATGTGATTGTGAAGCCTGCTAAGTCTATTTTTAATCTCTCTTCTAGCATACAAACAATCAAAGCTACTGAAAAGCTTGCGACAGAAAATCAACAACCTTCAAGGTTTTCTAGGAACAAACCTTGGGCATCTCGACCCAAGCGTGAGTTCACTTCCTTGGGGGAACCTCTTGATGTGGTCTACAAAACTCTTGTGTAGAATCAGATACTTACTCCTTTAGAAAAGTGTCTTTATGACCCACAACCAACAACCAAAAGACCATAGTCATCTCTGTCCCACTGCACCTATCTCACTCTCTCTCAGCTCTTCCTTAGAGCCTCCTGTACCTATGCCGGCTGTGGTGGCCCCTATGTGGCCTGATCTAGCATGTTAGTATCATCACCCTATACCTCCTTATCAGGAGGTGGATTCTGAGAGGAATCTCCTGTCCTCTACCTAGTGGACCTCTGCTGGGTCCCACTTCTCCCTGCACCTGCATCTGACCCCATAGTCCTTGGGGGGATGTCTTTCTGAGCTGACCTGGGCTTCAATACTCTCTACCTAGGTTTTTGTAATGGTACCTACTGCTAGACAAGTACCTACTACTATTGTTACTATCCCTATGGCTGCTGCTGTGTAGGCTGTTGCTATGTAGGCTATTGCGCGGGTTGTCCCATCCCGGCAAGATCTATGAATCTGGGAAAGGGATGTGCCAAGAAATGATCTCTATATGCAGGTGTCATCCCTACATTGGTGACATCCACCATGTAATCCCATCTAGTTGGAGGCACTCGTACCTTGATAGTACACCTACCTTAATCTAATCGGGGCTGCCAGCCCTTCTTCATCTCATCGATGAAGCGGGCATATAATGCATACCCCTGGGAGATGTTCTGTGGCCTCCCATACTGTCTCATCATGTGTGTGAGCAAGAATCTCTCAATGATAGATATAGTGCATCCAATCAGTGAATGTGAGATGAACATATGTGCTAGCTCCCTCCGAGGGTCATCCCACGGCTCTGTAGCAACCCAAGTCTCCATACAATCACCGCCATATCATCAAGTTGTCCTCACCACTGCTTGGTTTTTCCTAGTGCTAGCTAAGTCATAGGACTGACATATTTGTATATATAAGGCTCGAGAGCCTTCCGTGTATTATGGAAAATCGGCCTACAAATAGGGAGATGCTCCCAGGCCCAGATCTGTAAAACAAGAACACCAGCCACCATGGTCTTGGCACTCTGATACACTACTTCATGCATCTTGTGGTACAGCTGTGCAAGCATACACTCACCCCACCTGAATCAAATTGATGGCCTATCCAACATCATCTGTAGCATGTGACCCCAGCTTCACTCTAATCCATGTTGGCCCCTATCTGGAACCAAGTAGTAGCTCAGGAAGATAGCTAAGACAACTACTAATCTATGCACACCACCATATCTGTTGATCAGGTCCTCCCATGAGATGGCTCAGCCCATCACTAAATCATCTTGGAATATGGCCCTCAGTGCTAATGTGCCTGCTCTTGGTTGTATATCATACTTGAATCGAGCACCATGGAAGGGTATCTGCAATATCCTATATATATCCTCAAGAATAACTATCATCTCCCCCATCGACAAGTGAAAGGTGTTCGTCTCTGAATGGAAACGCTTGACCAATGCACCTAGAAGACCGTGATTTACCTGAATGTCAGGTATATCATGCAAGTATGACAATCCTAGTCCCTCAATATGAGCACTCTCAGCCTTGGTCAATCTCTGGACTAGTGTGGTGATGACAGGGTGGTGCGACCAGAAAGTGACATCTAGGAAGTTGACCTGCAAAGCAAGCAACGACATCGGATCAATATCTCGACATGATGGTTTCAAAGCAACAACAAATAATTAAGGCTAAACATCTATTCTAAATAGGACTCTGGCATACTTTAATTGGCTAAATTTATGCAAGATTGGAAGGAAGACTCAAAAACTACAGTAGCATCCCGCATGAGGAAACTGTTCCCTCACGTGAGATAGGACCTCTTCCTGCGCAAGAAGGTGAAATTTCACATGGTGTACACTTTCACTTCATGCGATCTTTTAGGCAGACCCCAGGTGAGGAAGCCCTGACCCATGCGAGGAAATTATTTCCTCGCGCAAGGGGTGACTGAGACCGGCGTGATGAAACTATTTCCTCATGTGAGAGTTGAAGAACGAGCCCTAAAATCATGCTAAATCTACCCTAAATCACTTAATAAAGTGTTAAAACTTGAAATGCAGGATGGTTTATCGACTACTCACAGGTGAGTCATACTCTGGCGATCAGCTATGGTGTCAGGAGTGCTTGAATCGATGCATATGCACTAGAACACCCTCCATTCTCTCTTAGAGCTCTCAGAATTGCTAGAAGACAAAGTGAATAATGATTTGAAAATGACCCCTCTGGGCCTTATATAGCTTTTTGACCTAATTTTCAAAGTGATTTATTTTGCGTGAAAATTGCACCCTTGGCAAAATCAACTACTCTGAATCCATTTTTAGGATCGAAATCAAAATCTGACATCTCTAGATGGCTCAAAATTATGTTTTAAATTCTGGGACCCTTTGGGATCGGATGCTTGTGCAGTCAGCCTTCTAGCGTCATTTTCCTGCCAGATTCTCATCTCCTCATCATTTTCTTGAGGTCTTCAATATTTTCATCAAAGTTAACTCTAGTCAAATTTGGTTAACCATGGTCAATCATGGTCAAACTTGGTCAACAGGACCTCCAATCACTCTGAATTACTTCTATAGCTTCTTAAATCTAATCTGATTACTTCTACTTCTGCAAACCTATTATTGTCAATCATCCTTCCAATATGTCATCTTTTGATTTCTCTCCCGAGGGGGTAGGATGATTGCATCATTTGAATCTTGTTGAACTAGTCTCATTTTCAATTTTATCTAAATCAAAGTCCTCACCGCTTGGGGAATCTCTTCACTAGGGGCATCTTCGTGCCTCACATCTAGTCATCTGGTCATCTGTCTTTTAGGTATCTGAGCAATCTAACACAGATCCTCAAGAATCAAGCTTCATTCTGGAGATGGTTCTCAAAATCTTATTAGGTATAGGGGCAATCTAACCCTAATTCCTGAAAGTAAAGCTTTGTTCTAGAGATGGCTCTTGAAATCTCTTTTGGACCGTTATCTGGGAAATCTAACTTGGGTCTCAGAGGGCTAAGCCTCGTATTGGGGCAATCTAACCCTGATTCTGAAGATTAGTCCTAAGTCTGCATCTGTCATCATTTGATCAATCGACATTGGGGCAATCTAACCCCAATTCCAGTCTCTTCTCAAGTTGTCATTAGACCATTGTCTTCGCAATCTAACTTAGACTTTAGAGAATCATGCTTCATTTTGTAATTTGATCTATTTTGGTGTCTTGGCATCCTAACCTTGACTTCCAAGGGTTAAGCTCCATTCTGGGGATAATCTTTAAACCTCATCTGTCACATCAGACTATTCTTTGAATCAACGTGTTGTTCACACATCAATTCAAAGAGGGGAAAATGTAATACCCCAAAATTAGAACCTTATAATTTCAATCAATTTTGGTGCATTTCTTTGATTTTACATCATCAAAGTCCTATTTTACTAGGCAATTTTCTCTCTCCTACCTGATTTTATTTGACTTGATGTCAATTGCAAAAACCCTAAATTATATTAATCTCACACAATAATTAATTCCTAAGTATTTGACTTTATTAGCTAAATAATCCCTATGATGAATTAATTTAATTATAAAGTCCTAAGTACTTTAAATTAAATTAAACCCACCCCCTTTAGCTAATAAAAAGGAATTAATATTACTTGGTTATTTGAATGGATTATCTTATTTAGATTTAATAATTCAAAATATTTGAAGGGTCACCCATATGTGGCAATAATTCATTCTTTTAATTAAGTAATTCTTCAATATTTGTCTCAATTGGGAATGAAGAGTCAATCGTTTCATTTCAAGAAACTCTTTATTCCTTCTTCGGGCTTGTCTATATTATGAACCTCATTTTCTCATTTTGAGGGAGGCAATTTTGAGAGCACATAAACTATAACAAAATTTTGTCTCAATTATCTTCATATTTTCAAGCTTTATTGCACAATTAGCTTAATTCTCATTTAGTGTAATTGCACTTTCATAGTAGAGTAATTGACTTATTGTTATTAGTTTAATTTGCACATTTCTTTCAAGTTCTTAGATTAAAATTGCATCTCCATTCTTAGATTAATTGCACTTTCATCTTAGATTAATTGTACTCTACTCATATTTAAAGATTTTAAATCCTTCGTATTAGCTTGGTCTTTTGGTTTTTGGCTCTCGTTTTGAGAGTAATTCAAACACCCTAGTTAATTAGGAGGCAATAGGTCGAATCAATAGAATCTTATGAATTGAGTAATCCATACTCCTCTTCATGATTCGATGATCGAGAAATGACTATGTTGTGTATATGGTTGGATTAGAGGTCCCCATTCAGCTATAGACAGACACAACTTCATGGGAGGATGCAACATAGATGAGATCACAATACCCATACCTTTTTTATGAACTCTAGGAGGAAGTTCATGCCTAGAGGGGGAGGATGTGAGGCCTCACCCTGACCCATCATAGCACTATTGATACATTTGCATTTTGATACCTCATGATTCGATATGTTGATACACTTTTTGATCATAAGACATAGACTCATGATATTATCTTTTATGATGATGATTATATTATGTGGATTATATTTTGATGTGGATTAGAATCTAGAACATATTGTTGATTTTGGTTATACATGCTTAGATATGTGATTTGATGAGAAAGACTTAATCGTGATTTTATTTTATTATTTCATGGATTATGCTTTAAAGTTAGGAAATAGCATGGATAATATGTCGTAATGTTAAATTATGAAGGTACTATATTTGAACATTACTTTAATGAAAAGCGTAATTAAGAATTCAATTCTATAGATTGACTAATATTTGCAAATTATGAATTGTATATATATATGTGTGTGTGTGTGTGTGTGTGATTTTATTTCCTTGGACTACTGATGCTCGAGTTTAGTGTGTAAGAAAGAAAACCATAGAATTACTCAGAGAATCGGGGCTAAACATTTGTGTAATTGAGTAAGCCAAAGTTTAATCTAATGAAGGGATTTAAGCCTCGTTATAATGTGAATTTTATTTGTAAACGTAATTTGTATGTATGTTAATAGATTAAATTCATGTTGATAGTTGGACATGTGAATTATGAATGTGATGTGTATTGTATGGTGTCACTTGACACTTATAATGTCCATGTGGCTAATGACATGTCAATTAGGGTTTGGTAATAATCACCCAACCTAATAGGATATTATAATAATCTCACTTGCATGTAGATGTCTTTTAGGGATCACATCAAGTTGGAATTCGGATTTGAGCTTAAGTGGTACTTTAGAGGGGTTAAAAGTGACCCTAGAGAGCATTTTTGGTCAAAATTAGCTAACCCTAGGGGGGTACCTTGAGTTGAGGGATATTTTTTACCTATGGGAAGGTCTAGATCACCATTATGGCCCTCCAAAAAGGCTACTCTTCAAGAGTGGTGAAAATGGAGATGGCCACATGTATTTTAAGTTGTTCCACACTCCTTGCTAAACTCACCATTAAGAGGGGGGACAAGAGGTAAGGTCAAGGACTAGAGGTCATGTCTCATTAATTGCTTGATCATGAGTAGGATTTTGGAGGTCTTTTTAGAGGGCTTGGAGAGACTTAGTGGGTGTTCACCCACTCTCTAATTTTATAGACACTTAGGGTTGGAGAAAGGAAAAGACAAGGGAAAAGGATAAGGGCTCTTCTCAACTTATTTCTTTCCATTTTCTTTGGACCAAGGTTGGTGACTCTTGCTATGAAGGAATGCTTATTGCATTGTATTTTTTGATATTTTGTAGTGTAGAATGAATATGTGAAATCTTGCATGTAATGTTCATTATGAATATTTTTATTGTTGTGTTGGGCTGGGATGCATTTGTATTTTGAATCATTCTTTATTCTTTTGGTTTTGGGTGTGTTGTTCATGAGAATTGAAGGCATCACTCACCCTTGGGTGAAGGGGTTAGTTGGGCTCTCCATTGTAGTTGAGAGTCTATTCTCTTGGAGAAGAGGGAAATTATCATGGAGTATGGGCTCCATGAAGCCATATTGTAATCTTTGTATCTTGAGGATGATAATGAAGAAATCTTGTGTATGAAAGTTTTTGATATGGTAGCCTTTGGAAGGCATGAAGACTCTTGTTGGAAATTGTATAATGTAATGGCATTCTCCTCCTTATAAAATCCCACCTTCACCCTACTTCAATGGGTTTTAAGCAATCCATTTGTGAAGCCATGGTTAGGAGTTTTATGTAATTTTGTGTATGTATGCTTGTATGCATTGTTGTTGTATATACCCATTTAGTCTTGATTCTCCAAGCTCGAGGGTGGTCTCTTTGAGACCTTGGATGGGAGGTGAGCTCTCCATGGTTGTTCCCTTTATTTGCAAGTTATGAAGTCATGTTCTTGTGAAGAAATCTCTTAGAGAAACCTTCATTTGGGGTCATTTGAAGAAAGAATGCATTTTGATGATGTTATCATGTAATGGAGTTAACACTCCAAGTCTTGTAGTTGTAATAAATTATTTTGATGTATCTAAGTCATGAAGTAATGTGTTGATTTCCTTTGGAATAGATTTATGTTTTTTTTGTAAAAATATTGTATGTTGCTCAAGAAAAAAAAAAGTAACTCTATTCAAGGATATATGCTATGTATTCATGTTGAAATCAAAGAAGAAATAAAATGTTTAGTTCCTTATTACTTATTGTATTGAGTTCAATGGAAATGAATGTATGTAATAGTCTTTATTATCAAGGAAATTTTGAGGGTAATCATGTGTCAATATATATCAAGTTTGTTTGACACTAATGAAATGAAAAGAAGAGTATTAGTCTTGTTATTAACATAAAGCTTTAATCTCTGCTATGTAAATGTTAAGAAATAAAGGAATGAAAGGTTCAAAGCTTGCTGGTTGTAATGAGTAGAAACAATTATCTAAATATCATTTGGTAAGTCTATGGAGAATATTCAAATCTTATTAGGCATTCTAAACCAAGAGTTATATTTCATTGTCTCTAGCTATCTTAAAATAATAAGATCAAAGTAGAAAGAAAAGACAAAAAAAAAGAAACAAAATTCAAAAGACCAAGTGCAAAATCAAAAGAAATGGCAAATAGAGACCTACTGGTCTCTAGAAAATGTATGGGAAAAATTCCCATACATTTTCCTTTACCACAGTCAATATTTTATTCAAAAACATCCACTTGCTCTTCAAACAAAATAAATTAATAAGATAACAATATAATTATACTTTTATCACCCTATCAAAGGATGGGGACTAGTGGGTGGGACCCATCTGGGTCGCCACCCAAGAAGCCCTATGGGAAAAAGTCTTATATATATATATAATCAAAATTTAAATAACAAAAAAATACAACCTAAACTTTCGCATGCATTTGATTTAAAACAAAATTAGTTATAAAATAATAATAAAAAAATAAAACAAATTAAAAAAATTATTAATGTTGGGGTGGACCGCGGGCACCACACCCCCTTTTCCCTTGCCACGGTAGAAGGACCTGCCGCAACAGGGTACCGCTGTCATATGGCAGGTGAGCCTGCTACGATAGGTACCACTGTCATGGGGCAGCGGGCCCTGTAGAGGCAGGGTACCGCTGCCGCCAGCAAGTGGGTACCACCAATCCCAATGGGACTTTAAATATATTTGTTTAAAAAGGTTTTTTTTGTTAAGTTGTTTAAATTAATTTTAATTAATATTTTTTTTTTAATTTACTTTATTTTGTTTGATTATTATTTTATTTAACATTAAAGTAATTAAGTTATTTTATATTTAAATATCTTATATAGTTCAAATATAATATATTCACCTTATTGTATCTTTTGTGGTAATCTAGATTAAGGTAGTAAATATTAAAAGTTTAATTATCTATTAAGTTAGATAAATTCTATTTAGAAATTATAATCTTTGTATATATATATTTTGTATATTGTTTAATTGATCTATTTGAGTATATAACGTCCTTGGGTGTACAATGTATTAGGAAGGTTAATTATTGTTGGGTTGGTTATTAAAATTAGTATTTAATTTCATATTATTAATTAAATATTGGTAATGAAATTTTATGTAAAGACTTATTTCCTTTTCAAAGTTAGTTAATTGTTTCGTACATTATAAAACTTATCATATCGAATTTAAAAGAAAAATAGAAATACCTAGGTATATATGGATTTACCCATCAATGGAATTTAATAATGAAATCGTATGCCCAAGGGTCCAGCTTATACGAATTCAAATTATATGACTATGGTTATTAATTTAATCCATTAGATCAGCATTGACATGTTAATACTTCTAAGCACCCATTTAGGGCTTAATGAAAAAGTAAATACATTATTAACGAATCCCACAGAAGTATCACCTCTTTCTCAAACCAATTTCTTCTCCTAGGAGACAAATGCACATCATACTCCTTTCATACCTCACTAGCACAATAGGGAACTAGGGGTTAACGCTACAGATAACTTGATCCTAGGTTATGGTTGTCTTAACCATAGTCAACTTATCCTTTGAACTGATGAACTTTATCTTCAAGCAACTAGTTTTAAAAAAAAATAGCATGGTTTTAGGATAGTTCTTCTGGGCATGACAACATTAAATCAATTAATGTACTATCATTTATGTCAACTAGTTTTGACTATACTTATCATGATGGTTACAAACATCTTAAGAAGGAAATAATGGTGAAGGAATGAGATATCTACATAAAGATGAGATGGATGAGAAAGATATGGATATGGTTTTCATTGGGTAACTTATTGACGAATCTATGACATTATGTTAGTGATTTGATTTTATTACATGAATCTATTATGGATTGAAGATCAAGAATGAACAAGTTTATGTGGTCGGTAAATGAATAATTTAGTATACACCGAGCAAGTGTAGTGTATATGGAGTACAATGTTAACCAGGCTAGTTATCACCGATGCATTGAGGTATTGACCGAGTGAAAGAAATAAATGGAACTTATGACTTCCGACTAAAGATGATGAGCTAATAATTCTGAGGTAAAATATAATGTTTGCTATGATGATCAAATGGCTGAAAAAATTCAAGGATGATCAGATGAAGGAGAATGAAACATTTTACTGACATAATTGTCGAGGAAGGTTAAAGTGACAAAATCAATGTTGAAGATTAAGAGGCAAAATCTATGAATGGAAATAAAATAGTTTATGGTGTCTATATAAAGAGATAAGAGATTCATTATTGAGTCTGTTGTAGAAGGAGTGCACATGGAAGATTGCATTCATGCAAAGCTGATCAAACTGGTTAAAGACATAACTAAGCAATTATGTAGAGAACACTGAGCATCAAAGAAAATAATTACCGAGTAGAACACAGTTGGAGGAAATAAAGAGATTGGACTGATTATTGATCAGAGGTATTTTTTGAGTTTACCATAGATTTTAAAATCTACAAGTCAAGTTGTATTTGAATCAAATCATTAGTGTAATAGTTTAACCATTGCTACAGATAAATCTCTTAACATAGTGGGACTTAAAAATCTTTGTATTTCAATATAACATTAAATGAATGTTGATTGTTTTCTTGTTGACCCCATAGTGAATGTTTGGTCAAGGGAGATCTGTTAGTGATAAATCCTCTAACCAGGTCACACCTTATAGTGTGTTTTGTAACCTTTAACAGGGTTGGCTCTTAACCGAGCTCACTTCAGAAGAGTGAATTATTTTGGGTTACCAATCTCAGGTGGTTTTTCCCCTAACAAGCTTTCCACATTAAAAATCAAAGTGTTATGTGTATGGATGTGATGAATTGTTATTTTACTTTACACATTACAATAATTGGATTGATCGATATATACACTAGTTAATTTATTGCTATTTAGTAGATGAACAAAAAGGCACAATTGATATATTACCCAATTGGTTAAATTATTTGAAAGATTGTTTTATACATCATGGAGTATGTCGGACTATAGGATAATTGGACTTAACTGATTCACCCCCCCTCTCATTTATCTAACACCAATAAAGTTGCATAGTTGATCTAATTATTATGATTTTTCTAATTATTTGGTGTACCAATAGACCACTATTGACCCACTAGATAATTTTTTATTAGACTTTTAATTAATGAAATCTAATAAATATTTATTAAAACACAAAGATTAACTAGATCCCTTACCCTACATACATATTTTAAAAATATTTTATTTTGAGTGAAAGGTGATTAGGGGAGAGGAACCAATAAATGCGTGGGGTCCAAAATGTGTGATGTTAGTGGAGTTGATAGGGGCCCACACATAAGCACCTAGACCTCATTACATGTTCACGTGGATTTGAAAGTCTGACAAAAAATAATGAGAACTTAATAAATTTTTAAATACATGATATAAGGACAAGTTGTATATTTTATAAATGCACCAAATAAAAATTTAGGTCCCTTTCCTATCATACAAGCAACCTGTCAATCTCACTGATAGGTTTTGATGCAGGTTAAAGTGGGTCGCTTAGTAAAAAAAGGAAAAATTTTCTACCTGTAATACACATCATGTCTAATCACTTACATGTCAACATTTAACCCTTAAATGAGTTTTCCACCTCAAGCACAGTGCACAACACAATCAAAATAGTGTATTATGGAGAAACATTGACCCAAGACATGTTGACAATTGCCACCTCACTGCTGCTACTTCGACCTATACTACCTACATAGATGTTACCACCCTAAACACTTAGAAAATACCCCATCCTAGCATCCCAGCCAAAATGTATCACTAGTCCTACTTAAGCGCACAAGATGTGCTCACCTCAACAATAAACCACTTTGAATTTCAAAATCAACTTGTGTAAGGCCACCATTAACCATTAAAGACCAATCAAATCTTAATTTAAAGTAGCCATCAGATGAATTCTTGCAATTAAATATTCAAATTCAAAATTCAAAATTGTAAGAGTTCACAAAGTAAAGATAAGTAGACTTCAAACCATCTCATTCATCCCATTCAACACCCAATGAAGAACACAAAGAAAGAAGAGTGCGGTGCAACAAGAATTGAAGTTATTTAGCCAGGTATGTTTGTGTTTATTACTGCTTTATGCTATTTTTATATTACCTTTTCTATTAAATTCATTTCCATGTATATATCCATTCTACTATTTCCTTCATATTCTTTTCATTACCAGTTTTCCATACCCTTACTAGTTTTACACATCGTCACATTTTTTTGGTTATTTCTACTATTTCATTGATGTTCATTTCACTTACAATTTTGTAAGTATCCGTGTCTCTATCCTTTCCATTATTTCGTTCATGTTTATTTCACTTATAGTTTTTTACAAATCCACATTTCTATGCTTTCTACTATTATGATCATATGCATTTCACTTCAAGATTTGTATACCCTTATTTCTGCTCTTTCCTTCATTTCACTTACTATTTTATATATCCTTGCTTCTACATTGCCTACATGTTTATTTTGGTTACAGTATTCTAAAAGAGAAGAAA
The DNA here is from genome assembly GCA_027943335.1 of Chamaecyparis obtusa. NCBI lineage: Eukaryota > Viridiplantae > Streptophyta > Pinopsida > Cupressales > Cupressaceae > Chamaecyparis > Chamaecyparis obtusa. Next base: position 817,685 of record BSBK01004664.1, read on the forward strand.
TAAAATAGGTGAAAAAGAATTGAAGATAATTTTCCAGGCATTTATGTGTTCATTAGTGCTCTATTTTTTTCCTATTTTATCCTTCTATTTGAAACTCCTATCTATTTTTTCCTTCACGTTCATTTCACTTAAAGTTTTCTAGACCCTTATTTCTAGTTTTTCCTTCATGTTTATTCGAGTTATAGTTTTGTATACCCTTGTTTCTAGTTTTCCCTTCATGTTCATTTCAATTACAATTTTTTATACCCTTGTTTAACATCCTCACGGTTTATTTGTATCCCTTGAAATGCATTTTGCTTTCAATTTTCACTATTATATCCTTTCGATATTCTCCTTATTGTTTGAAAGTCAAACTCCTTTTTATTATTTCTAATGTATCTAGCATTTTTTGTTTTCAATTTGTATAGTACTTCTGTATTTGCATTCATGTTCAGTCCATTCCCACTTATCTATCTTATCTATCATTTCTATTTTTTACTATTTCCTTCATGTTCACATATATATCACATTATGTTTCTTGTATTCTTTCCTTCCAATTTATTTAGTTTCTACTTTTCCTATCATTAACTTCCTATTTTTTAATCTCCTAGTATCCTATAACAAGAATTATGATGTTACACATTATGTTGATGAAACTGGACAACTAACCATGATCAAATCAAGACAATGGACACAAACACAACTAAGTGCTAATATTAGTAACATAGAACAAGTCTATTAGATTGTGAATAAATATGAATATGATAGAGGCAACTATTTAAAGGCCCATAGGAAACTAAGAACTCTAGGTCTTATAGCAACCTATCCTCCAAATGACACTGATGAAGATATCCTACCATATATCCATGAAATATCCTCCACCTTACTCCAAAGACCCATTCTCCACATAGAATGCCTAGTGGAGATCCCATATCCTACAATTCGAGCATAACAAGAATGTATTTTGAGCCAATCTCATCTAATTGGTGATTTATTTCATGTTTCATATCCTTGTGATGATCATTTGCTACCAACCACACCTTTTTTCTATTCTTATATATTCAAGGTCATTCTAGAATCATGGTAGACCAACTATCTGAATGGATATTTTTCACAAAACTATGGTCCACAACTAAGAGGCTTCTTAGAAATTCTTTTAGACCAACAAATTCTTTAAAGAGTAGTTACAAAGAAAATTCCATCATGGGTTTTTACCGAGTTATACATTAAAAGTCATACTAGTTTCTTTCCCACACTTCCTTACCATGTGTACACTCAGAAAATTATGTGGAAAGAGCCCATATTGGCTACCCCACCTCACCTAGTTAACCTAGAAAGTTTTGACCATGAGTATAACTGGTCTAATTATTAGGTTTGTTCATGTCTAACTATTTCTCCTCCCTACTGTCATATGTAGACCATATTAATTCATAATTGTCTAGGAAACTAAACAAACAATGTGGCCATGTATTTTTCAAATAATAATAAAACCAAACAAGGGAATCGTAACTCCTATGTTCAACCATCACAAACACATTAAACTAGAATGTTAGACAATTGGAAAATGTAGAAGAGTTTTTCATTCAAGCATCTCTGTTCACATTTTTTACCAAGCATCAATTTACACAATGACATGGTTAGTTGGTTCCATTTCATAGGTACACATTGTGCACTCTAATGCAATTTTGGTTTCACTTTGGAAAATACATATTGTTCTTATTGTATCACAAATTTTAGTATCACATTGAACAACTTTGTCTTTTTTTGTAACACATATTGTTCTTATTGTATGGTAGAATGGGAAGGCAAGTCATTTGAAGGAAAATGAGTGTCTAATGAAAAGATAAACAACAAGGATGCTTATCCATAAAATAAGTGTATGCTTCCCTCTAGATCCTGAAACCCCACCTCCACCTCCTATTGTGAGAAATGCACAACCTCTTGAAAGTAATTCAGACCCTCTTACATCATTAGAGAAGGATAATACACCAATGAAATCATCTACAATCATGATGAAACACAACACATTTGAAATTCATAGTGGCAAGGATGTTTCTATAGTGCATAACATGCTAAGCCTATTTGTAGTTGATGTGTCAAATGAAGATGTGGCTAAAAACATAACTGAACTTTGTAATTATAATTCAAATTTAGAAGTGGACTTGGTTTAGACAACAAATAATGATTCAATTATCAAGTGGAGTTGGTTCATCCAATAGAGAATGATTTAAATTATCAAGTGGAGTTGGTTCATCTAACATAGAATGAAAATGAGAGCATTGGAATGCCATCACAATGAATGCCACCCAAATGGTTGGTAGAATGGGATGATAATGTGGGTGTTGACTTGCAAGCCCCACTAAAAGATTCCTCTTTCACTTTCCCTACACAACCCACCGGTTTTGTGCTGGAAAAAGTACATTATTATGAAAAATGTATGCAACCAGATAGTGATGTGGATGCAAATATGACACAAGAAACAGGTGAATGTGGGAATGGGGAAGATGAAAGCATATAGTCACAAGTATGTGAGACACCAAGTTGTCAACAAGAAATGTTGTTGAGAAATTTCTTTAAGCTGTCGGTTTGTCAACATGAAACTTTGTTGAGCAAGTTAACATATGATGATTACATGGAAGTGTTGGATATTGCTGATGAATTTAATATGTTTAATCACTACATTATCTTATTGAGTGGTGTTGGAATCATACTATTATCAAGTCATGTTTTGTCACCGATGTCAACATATGTTTCTATGAAGAAAAGAAAACTGGTTATTATAGTGTACGGATACTATATGGTTGATTCAGAATGAGCGAACATAGATTTATGTACATGGAAGTATTGTGATCTTATATCCAAGATCACATGCTAAAATAATTCATATTGGTTGAGTTACAAAATATTTAGTGAAGACTAGTTACTAGACTGTGACAGTGGAAGTTGATAGAATAAGTTTATATGTTTTGAGTATATCTTACAATTAATGTGGATCCAATGTATGCAAGTTTAAGGGATGTCAAATAGCATACTGATGAATGTTCATTGATCTTATCAAGTTACAGAGAGCATGATGACATCATTTGTGATGTTTGTTCTGGAGGAGACCTATTTGGAGCCGACTTTAGAATTGAAGCATGTATTATGAATGGTGAGCATAAATTGCAAATGTCAGACCTTAATTGTTGAAATGTAACCATTGTATACTTGTTCTAGATACCGTGTGAATCTTAGCAAGGGGTTATGTAATTATTTGTATATTAGGAAAGCCTAATTGGTTAGCCTGATCATTTATTTATAACAAGGTATATATGTAAGATCTTTTCTTTTGAAAAGATGTTGTAGTATGTATGGGATGTAAAAGATAATTGTGGAAGCTACGAGCTTGTATCTGTTGGATGTAGAGAAGAGGATAGTTTATACTTCATTAGAACTAATCAAGGAAAGATAGTTGCTATCAAACAATTCAAGGACTGTGTATTTCCTTTCATACACTTGTGTTGTGAACAATGAGTTCTAAAGGTGGACATAACCTTCTTTGGGTATTGAGCCTACACAGTGAGCTTGGACAGTGAGCCTACTCTTTTCTTTAACTCCTAACATGTTCTTTCCTTTAATAGGGACTATGTACTATAATGTTTTAATAAGCTCCTAACATGGCTAAATATTTTAACAGGGATACAATACTCTCAGTACATCATTTATGGGTGCTAATTCCCACCAGGGTTTTACCTTTAACATGGTTTCCTTGACAAAAAAAATTTATTTTATTGTGTTCTTATTGTGCTATCATTTGATTTGGTATTGTTCCTATTCAAAGTTCAAAGTTTAATAATATGTCTCACAAATGATTCACCCCCCCCCCTCTCTTAGTTGTGTTGGTGGACTGTTATTCCTAACAATTGGTATCAAAGAAATTGGTCCTTAGAGAGAAAGCTTAACAGCTTGAGGTGATCTTGGAGATGGCATTCTATAGGAAGGATAGTCCAAAATTTGATCCTGAAAACTTTGACAGTTGGAAGAACAAGATGAGAACCCATTTTCTATGTTTGGGTATCAACTACTGGATGATCAAAAAGAATGAGGTAACCATGAAGGCTAAGGATGAATTAGATAAAGCTACTAACAAAGAAAAGAATACATTTTCATATAACATGGTCACAAGGGAAGCATTGATCAGCACACTCTTTGAAGGAGAATTTACTAAGGTGAAAGATCTAGATTCAACACACAAAAAATGGGTAAGATTAGAAGCATTGTATGAAGGAGATAAGTTTACTAAGAAAGAAAAATTAAAGAACTGGAAAACAAGAATGGAGAAGTTACAAATGAAAGATGATGAAAATATTAAGGCTTATGTATAGACAGTTACAGAGGTTGTGATTGGAATAAAAAATTTCGGAGGTACTTATGAAGAGGAAGAAGTCATTGCAAATATCCTTAGATCATTGACACCTATTTACAAGACCAAAGTTTAGGCTATAGAAGAGATTATACCTTTGATTGCAAACTTTAGCAGAGAAATGTTGATTGCAAAGCTAACTACCTTTGAAGTTGCAGAAATGGGAAACTCTCTACCTAAAGTTGAAACAACATTTAAGGTATCTACACACAAAAAGACATTATCTAGAATTATGAGCACTAGCAGTGATAATATAAAATAAGAACATGGTGAATGTGTTGATGAATGGGAACAGATACAAGAAGAAGAAAGAAAGCTAGATGAACTTGTTGCCCTGATCACTAGAAGAGAAAATAGAGGTAAGGGAAAATTTGAAGGAAAGTTACCTTTGAAATGTTTTTCATGCAATAAGATAGGTCACTTTGCATCTAGATGTCCTACAAGAGTTCCTAAACACAAACCTAAGTATTCAAAAGAAAAGGAATGTTATTATGCTAGTGAAGGTATTTCTGATGATGATTTTGATGATGAAGAGATTGGATTTATTGCTATCAAAGATGAAAGACCATTACATGAAGAAAAAGCTTTAGTATCACATGTTGATAAGAAATCTGAATGGGTTATAGACAATGGTTTCTCACATCATATGACTAGAGATAAAGACAAGTTTGTTAAACTAAATAAGTATGATGGTGGTGTTGTAAGATTCAGAGACAATGTTCCTAAGCCTATCATAGGAATAAGATCTATTTCTTTGGATGGAAAGACTAATACTAACAATGTACTACTTGTTGATAGACTTACGCATAACTAGTTGAGTGTTGGACAACTGATGGACAAAGGGTATCAATTGAAATTAATTGATGGGAAATGTTTTAGCATAAGTAAGACAAGAAATCTAATTGCAACTGGTACTAAATCTAGAGGTAATGTATTTGAGTTAAATACATCTGAAGCTTCTTGTTTTGTTGGAAAGATAGATGATAGTTGGTTATGGAACAAAAGGTTTTGTCATGTTAATTTTGATAATATTGTGAAGGTAAGCTTGAATAATGTAGTAAGAGACCTACCTAAAATCGTAAAACCATCTAACACTATGTGTAGAGAATGTGTTATGGGAAAGAAACCTAGAATCAGTTATAAAAGTAAATCATATACAACAAAAGGAAAGTTTGATTTAGTAGATACAAACCTTTGTGGACCTACAAGGACAAGATCATACTATGGTGAAAGGTACTTTATACTTTTTGTTGATGAATTTTCTAGAATGATGTGGATCACTTACTTGAAAGAGAAATCAAAAGAATTTGACAAATTCAAGTTATTCAAAGAAAAAGTAGAAAATGAATTAGGCTTAAAGATAAAATGTTTGAGATCAAACAGGGGTAGATAATTTACTTTAGATATAATCAATTGACATTGTGAAGAGCATGTAATACATAGACAAACATCTTCTCCTAGGACTCCACAACAAAATGGGATAGCAGAGCGAAGAAACAAAACAATATTAGATGCTGCTAGGACAATGTTGCTAGAAGGAAATGTATCTCATGTACATTGGAGGGAAGCTATTGGGAAACCATTATACACATTGAACAAAATTCAAATAAGAGAAGGTACAAATAAGACTCCCTATGAATTGTGGTTTAATCATACTCCTACTATAAAATATTTTAGAATATTTGGAAGCAAATGCTATATCAAAAGAGATGATGAAATAGGAAAAATTGATGCTAAAAGTGATGAAGGAATTTTTCTTGGTTATTCTACTAAAAGAAAGGCTTATAAATGTTTTAACTTGAGATTAAGAAAGATGATTGAAAGTAACAATGTGAAGATAGATGAAAAGTTTCAAATACAAGAGAGAATGTATGATTGTAATCATAATACAGAGTTCAAGGAGGCTGCTACTACATAAGAAGAAGAACATGTTGAAAGTGACTATGAAAATGAGACTTGTGATGATGACACAAATGAGGTTATTGAGATTCCTAAGACTTTGAGGTATCTTAAGAAAGATCATCCTGAAAATTAAATTATTGGTAATGCAAGTAAAGGAATAATGATTAGATCAAAGACAAGGGAAGAAATTTGTTTGATTTCTCAAGTTGAACCAAAGACTACTGATGAAGCTTGTAAAGATGAATCTTGGATCAAAGCTATGCAAGAAGAATTAGATCAGATAAAGAAAAATAACACTTGGGAATTGGTTCCTAGACCTAAAGACAAAAATGTAATAGGAACTAAGTGGGTTTTCAGAAACAAAATGAATGAAGAAGGAATTATTGTAAGAAACAAAGCAAGATTGGTATGCAAAGGCTATTCACAACAAGAAGGCATAGATTTCAAAGAGACATTTTCTCATGTTGCTAGGAGATGTGAGATTAGTTCTAGCCTATGTTGCACATAAAGACTTCAAGGTATATTAGATGGATTTAAAATCTACATTTCTGAATGGGGATCTTGAAGAAGAGGTATATATAGAATAACCTGATGGATTTCCTCTAATAGAAGATGAAGACATGGTATGCAAGTTGAAGAAGGAACTATATGGACTAAAGCACACACCAAGGGCTTGGTATGCAAGGTTAGACAAGTACTTACTTTGCCTTGGATTCTAAAAAGGAATGCCAACAACAATCTGTACTTAAAAACTAGTAAAGATAAAATTTTGATAATAGAAGTTTTTGTTGATGACATTATTTTTGGAGGCAATGATGAGATGTGTAAAGAATTCTCTAAATAAATGAAAAATGAATTTGAGATGTCCATGATAGGTGAGATGAAATTATTTCTTGGACAACAAATAAATTAGAGCAAGAATGACATTTTCATTTCTCATACTAAGTATCTTAAAGAGATGTTGAAATTTTTTGGAATAGAAGACTGTAAACCTGTTGGTACACCCATGGTGACTAGCCATAAACTGACAAATACTGATAAAACCAAGAGTGTTTTTCAGACCAAGTATAGATTAATGATTGGATGATTATAATATCTGACTTGGTCCAGACCAAATATTGCTAATGATGTTGGAATTGTGGCTAGATATCAAGCAGATCCTAAAGAGACAAAAATGGCTGCTATAAAAAGGATATTTAGATATCTGAAAGGAACAATGGAATATGGCTTATGGTATGATAAAAATGATGACTTTGAATTACATGCTTATAGTGATGTCGATTGGGTAGGGAACATTGATGATAGGAAGAGTACTAGTGGAGGTATATTTTTCCTTGGGAAAAAGGTTGGTTTCATGGTTAAGTAAGAAGAAAGATTATATAGCTCGATCTACTACTAAATCTAAGTATGTTGTTGCTGCTATTAATTGCACTCAAATTGTCTAGATGAAACAAATGCTGAAAGATATTGGAATAACTTTTGTTGAACCTATGGTTATCCATTGCGATAACACTAGTACAGTGAATATGTCAAAGAATTTGGTGATGCATCCTAAAACTAAGCATATTTCTATTAAGTATCACTTTTTGAGAGACAGGGTAGCTAAGAAAGAAATAAGGTTGGAATCCATTAGCACAAAAGAATAGATAGTAGACATCTTTACAAAGTTGTTTCCAAAAGATGCCTTTGAGCATCTTAGAGGTATGCTAGGGGTGCAAGCCCCTCCTAGTGAGAATTAAATGATGCAAGGATGCATCAGTCCAAAGGTATTTAGAGCTCCATCATTTTTTGGACTTGATGTATGGATCTAGTCCTCAAGGGGAGTGATCGTTGGAAGCTTAAAAAATACATCTGGGTGATTCAACACCTGGTTGATCAAGACTAAGTAGATGACAATTGATAACTTATGGCACCCTTTTATATTGTTGTAAAAGGGGGAGAGATACTATGAGAAAATCCCTACTATATGGGGAGAAATTCTATAGAGAATAATTCAGTGTTTTGAGAGAGAGTATTTTTTATCTGATAGATTTGGATTGATGGATTTTCCCATATGTTGCCATCAATACAAAAGGGGGAGATTGTTGGATATTATTGATGTATTTAATATGTTTAATCACTACATCATCTTGTTGAGTGGTGTTGGAATCATACTGTTATCAAGTCATGTTTTGTCACTGATGTCAACATATGTTTCTATGAAGAAAAGCAGACTGGTTATTACAGTGTATAGATATTGTACGGTTGATTTAGAATGAGCAAACATAGATTTATGTACATGGAAGTATTGTGATCTTATATCCAAGATCACATGCTGAAATAATTCATATTGGATGAGTTACAAAAGATTTAGTGAAGATTGGTTATTGGACCGTGACAGTGGAAGTTGACAGAATAAGTCTCTGTATTTTGAGTATATCTTACAATCAATGTGGATCTAGTGTATGTGAGTTTAAGGGATGTCAGAATGTTCATTGATCTTAGAAAGTAATGGAGAGCATGATGACATCATCTATGATGTGTCTTCTGAAGGAGACCTATTTGGAGATGACTTTAGAATTAAAGCGTGTATTATGAATGGTGAGCATAAATTATGGATGTCGAACCTTAATTGTTGAAATATAATTGTTGTATACTTGTTCTAGATATCATGGGTATCTTAGCAAGGGGTTATGTAATTATTTGTATTTTAAGAAATCCTAATTGGCTGACTTGATCATCTATTTTTAATAGGGTATATATGTATGATCTTTTCTTTTGAAAATATGTTGTAGTATGTATGGGATGTAAAAGAGAATTGTGGAAGCTGTGAGCTTGTATCTATTAGATGTAGAGCAGAGGATAGTTTATACTTCATTGGAACTGATTAAGAAAAGGCAATTGCTATCAAACAGTTCAAGGATTGTGTATTTCCTTTCATACACTTGTAAATAGTGAACAATGAGTTCTGAAGGTGGACATAGCCTTCTTTGGGCAGTGAGCCTACTCTTTTCTTTGACTCCTAACAAGGTCTGTCCTTTGATAGGGACTGTGTACTGTAATGTTTTAATAAGCTCCTAACAAGGCTAAATCTTTTAACATGGATACAATACTCTCATTACATCATTTGTAAGTGCTAATTCCCACTGGGGTTTGACTTTTAACAAGATTTCCTCGACAAAAAAATATTGTGTTATTGTGCTATCATTTGATTTGGTATTGCTTCTATTCAAAGTTCAAAGTTTAATAATATGTCTCACAACTGATTCACTCCCCCCCCTCTCAGTTGTATTGGTGGATTGTTATTCCTAACAAGAAGTGCTGACATGGAAGGAGATAAGGAAGAAAGAACTAGAGGAGATAAAAGAGAGGAAGATAGAGTAGATCATATACCACAAGGTTGAATGCAAATTGGAAAAGGAAAATAAGGAGAAGGGGAGAAAATGAAAGGAGATTGGGTGTAAGGAAAATGAAATGATGAAAGAAGAAGAGAAGAAGGAAAAGGAAGAGAGACAAAAGTGAGTGAAGCCTATGAAGGAACACAAGGCTGAGGAGCACCATAGGGATTTAGAAGGACACTAGATGTTATACAGTCCATCCACTCTATCCATGATGCTACCTGAAGGCCATCCCGTAATGCGGGATATGATCAAAATCTACATCCCAAACCATTCAATGACTTATAATTGTGCACCAACTTCAACATCTATTGTGTTTGACATTGTTCATAACCACGGTGGAGGGGTCCCAACACATGCTCAGAGAGGTTGATATTGCAGCCCAATAGAAGCTGGAGTGAGTAGCTCTAAAGGATCACCAAGGGACGAGAACATACCTCCCATTATAGCATCAAGGCCATCACCCACCTCACCACAACCTACTTTTCCTACTCAGTTTCCCTAAATTATGGATGAATTTGGTTGTGGGTTTATAGTAAAGTCCTATGCATTTTGTTTCCAACTATGTTATTTTTTGTTAACTAATATGTCAATGCAGGGTTGTCACATGTACTACGATGATTAAGCCAAGATTTGAACAAGAACATTTAGTTATTTGAAATGTATTTTGTTTTCAACTCTATCCTATATATAAAAGTAATATGTAAATGCAATCTACAACTTGTAATATGATGATTGAGCCAAGATGTGAACAATTCAACATTAAGGGTTTTCAATTTTAATTCCAATGTTGGGGATCAAGGGTTTAATAAGTTATCTACTTGATGGTTTCAATGTGATAGTTAATGCCTTCTGACTTCATTTCACTTTATAAGTTGTCTATTTTTTGGATTCAATTTCACTCCTAAGGGATATACAATTCATTTCAATTTATTGGTTGTAGGTTTTTTAATTTATTGTTAAGGGTTTTCAATTTCAATGCAACTCAAATAAAACATTAGGGGAGAGGAGCTAGAATGTGCACACCCTAACTTCAGGGGTAGGCATGGGTCGCTAGGTGGACCCCACACCCTTTTGTTTTGCACCTCTAGCTGGTCTAGTTGGCAACCCAAAATCAAAATTTATGCCCATTTAAAATTACCTCACCACATGTTCAAACACCATTGGTCAAAGGTAGGTGAAACTTTCCATTTCGGTGCATTGACTAGGACGAGTGCAGTGATTGAGGCATACATAAGAGTTTTTCCTTGCGTATAGACTGGGGTGGCTACATAGAATTTGCCACAATGCCACCCTATCCACTACCCTGACCACCAATACTTCCTATAGGGCCACCTTACACTGCAACATTGTAGTTGAGTACTCTTTCAATATTAATATAGAATAAGGTAAGCTAAATTATCTAGTCTTATCAACATGATACCTTGTGGCCAAGTTCAAGTGCAATATATGTTCTTATCAGTTCTATATCTACTTGGACAAAGAGGCTTCCATTTGTAGAGAAACATGAAAATTCATTTACTATGTGTCAATTCACCTTAAGTTCACTTAAGGGGACACCTTTTAACATCACAAATCTATTAATCATACCTTCTTCTACACAGATCGATACACCTACATTCCTTTCATTCCCACCTATTCTAGAGTATTCCATCAATTGGGAGATGAAAGTTACTCAATAGATAACCCTTCAAACATGGAATACCACCATTATCTATTCAAGGTTGTTCAAATTGTTCACTCCTTGGCCCAATCATCACATTACATTCCTTAATTACATTCTATAATAGAGTGTTAATAGAATTGATATTATTGACCTTTGAAGTTCTAGGGTGTGCATGTGTTGACTCCTCGCCCCTACAAAGTTATATGCACACACACACAAACACATATATATATACATGCACATATATACATGCATATATATATACATACATACACATACACATACACATACAGACATGCACATACATAGATACATACATACATGTAGTTGCATAGATGCATGCATACATAGATATGTATGCATGTATGTACACATGCATTTATGTATGTTATGACATAACATAATCCAATGTTATTGTTTGTGATTTTTCAATGACACTACTCTTGTTAAGAGATTCCAAATTCATTTCAATTTATTAGTTTTAGGCTTTCAATTTTTAGAGTTAAGGGTTTGCAATTTTATTTTCAATTTAAGAAGACATCTAATTTATGGTCTCAATAAAAAGGATTAATGGTATACTAAGTCATCTATTTTATGGTCTCAAAAAAAGGATTAAGGAATACACCCAATGTGCATTGCATTTCTACAAAGGCACCAGAAAGCACCTTGTAATTAGCTTGTTGCAAATTCCTAATTGTAGGGTGCATGCGATGCCTTTAATGAAATTAAGGAATTCAGGAATACAACATAGTTTACAGTCCTATAAAACTAAAGTTCAAAGTGCATTGCAATCTGAGATCCTAAATCAAACACGCATTGCACTCCTAAAAGTGTTTAGAACTATACAAAGTGCATTGCAATCCTAAATTTAATGTGTGTTGCAATCCTACAAAAGTATTTAAATGCATCCAATAATGAAGGATATTGTAAAATATCTATAAAATATAAAGAATTCTAAATCAAAACTTATGTATCTTCAATTCTGTTCATGTCAACATCACTTGTGTTGATTGTTCTAAATTACTATTACCTTAGGAGCTCAAAAATTGAAAGAACAATTTGTAATCTTGTTTGTATGACAATTTGTGTCTTACAAGCCTTTCTACTCTAAAGATATGTTACGACATCCCAAATTAAAGGACAATTCCTATGCCTTAAATGGGATTGCCCAAATATAATTGAGAAATATAAGCATAGTTTTATTACCATTACACAAAATCTAGTAGAAGTGGACACAAGACATCTTTACTACGAGAAGCATGGAATTTGACGCTTTAATATGTATTAATAAATGGTTCTTTTTTGTTTAAATTTTTAGTAGAAATAAACATGAAGGAATCAATAGATAGAATAGATACGTGGGAATGAATTCAACAATGGCATGCAAGAGAGTTCACAAGGAACTATTGAATGGAGTTATAATTTTAATAGGTGTCCCCTAACCCAAATGTAAATGCATCTGCATATTGAAGCATATGGTGGATGCGAGAAGTAATGGTAATTAGGGTGGTGGTAGTAATGGACATGGGAGATAATAAGTTGGTTTCAAAGTCAACTTGTATGTTACAAATTTTTTGTGTTGGTGTTGCATCTTTAATTTATGCACTCTTGTCAATTTGATTTTCCAATTAGAAGATTTACTTACAAGAAATCAACCGTTTGCTAAGATGGACATGTCGAATGGTTTATAGTGGTCAATTCTACATAGGCACTAGTGCTATTATAAGTTTCATGGCACTAAAAATTATCAACTTGTTTTGGGTTGAGGGTATATTTTGTCAAGCACATTTGGGAAAAAGCCAACTTCACAAACAAGTTTAGTTAGAGAAGCATTGCAAACACCACAACTTAAAATGAGGAAGGAATATGATTACCGTTATCAAACTGGTTTGTGATGTTGGACTCATCACAACTGCAGTCAGGCAAAATAGTACATGCAAAAATACTTAACACTATTATGGAAACCCTTTAAGTAATAAATTAAATTGGAAACCCTCAATGGCGAATAAATTCCAAATGGGCTCATCTTTTGATTTGGGGTTGCCACCTCAGCCAGATAGGGTGGGGGAAAAAAATTGGGTATGGAATCTATAAGTAGGCATATTGAAACCATTAAACATCTAACATATTAAACCCTTAATTCCAAACATTAGAATTGAAATTGAAAACATATACTATAGTAAAATTGAGAACCTAAAATTGACAAATTGAAATGAATTCGGAAAGCATTAACAATCACATTGAAAGCATAAAGCAGATAACTTATTAAACCCTTGATCCCCAAGATTGGAATTGAAATTAAAAACCATGATTTATACTAAATCTAAGACCCTTCAACCAATAAATTGAAATGAATTCTATATCCCATAGGAGTGAGATTGAAATAAAAAAACATGTAACTTATTAAACCCTTAATTCCCAACATTGGAATGATATTGAAAACATCTAGTCCACTAAAAGTGAAAATCTATAACTGATAAATTGGTATGAATTCAGAAAGCATTAACAATCACATTGAAACCATGAAGCAAATAAATTATTAAACCCTTCATCCCCAATTTGGAAGTGAAATTGAAATTGAAAACCCTTAACACAAAATCTAAAACCCCACAACCAATAAATTGAAATGAATTATATATCCCATAAGAGTGAGATTGAAATAAAAAACATGTAACTTATAAAACACTTAATTCCCAACATTGGAATGACATTGGAAACATCTAGTCCACTAAAAGTGAGAGCCTAAAATTGATAAATTGATATGAATTCAGGAAGCATTAACAATCACATTGAAACCATCAAGTAAATAAGTTATTAAACCCTTCATCCCCAAAGTTGGAAGTAAAGTTGAAATTGAAAACCCTTAACACTAAATCTGAAAACCTCCAACCAATAAATTGAAATAAATTCTATATCCCACAAGAGTGAGATAGAAATAAAAAAATAGGTAACTTATTAAACCCTTATTTACCAACATTGGAATGATATTTAAAACATCTAGTCCACTAAAAGTGAGAACCTAAAATTTATAAATTGATATGAATTCAAAAAGCATTAATAATCACATTGAAACCATCAAGCAGATAAGTTATTGACCCTTCATCCTCAAAGTTGGAAGTGAAATTGAAATTGAAAACCCTTAAACTAAATCTAAAACCCTACAACCAATAAATTGAAATGAATTCTACATCCCATAGGAGTGAGATTGAAATTAAAAAAATAGGTCACTTATGAAACCCTTAGTTCCCAACACTAGAATGAAATTGAAAATATCTAGTCCATTAAATTTAAGAACCTAAAGATGATAAGTTGAAATGAATTTGGAAAGCATTAACAATCACATTGCAACCATCAAGCATATAAGTTATTAACCCCTTGATCCTCGAAGTTGGAAGTGAAATTGATATTGAAAACCCTTAACACTAAATCTGAAACCCTGCAACCCATAAATTGAAATTAATTCTATATCTTATAGGAGTGAGATTGAAATAAAAAAATATGTAACTTATGAAACCTTTAGCTCCCAACATTGGAACGAAATTGAAAATACCTACTCCGATAAATTTGAGAGCCTAAACATGATAAATTGAAATGAATTCAGAAAGTATTAAAAATCACATTGAAACCATCAAGTATATAAGCTATTAAACCCTTGATCCCCAAAGTTGGAAGTGGAATTGAAATTTAAAACCCTTAACACTAAATCTAAAACCCTACAACCAATAAATTGAAATGAATTCTATATCCCATAGGAGTGAGATTGAAATAAAAAATAGGTAACTTATGAAACCCTTAGTTCCCAACATTGGAATGAAATTGAAAACACTAAATTTGAGAACCTAAACATGATAAATTGAAATGAATTCGGAAAGCATTAAAAATCACATTGAAACCATCAAGTATATAAGCTATTAAACCCTTGAACCCCAAAGTTGGAAGTGAAATTGAAATTGAAAACCCTTAACACTAAATCTAAAACCCTACAACCAATAAATTGAAATGAATTCTATATCCCATAGGAGTGAGATTGAAATAAAAAATAGGTAACTTATGAAACCCTTAGTTCCCAACATTGGAATGAAATTGAAAACATCAAGTCCACTAAATTTGAGAACCTAAACATGATAAATTGAAATATATTTTGAAAGCATTAACAATCACATTGAAATCATCAAGCATATAAGTTATTAAACCCTTGATCCCCAAATTTGGAAGTGAAATTGACATTGAAAACCTTTGACACTATATCTGAAACCCTAGAACCAATAAATTAAAATGAATTGTATATCCCATAGGAGTGAGATTGAAATAAAAAAAATAGGTAACTTATTAAACTCTTAATTCCCAACATTGGAATTGAAATTTAAAACATCTGGTCCATTAAAACTTAGAGCCTAAATCTGATAAATTAAAATTGATTGAACCCTTAATCGCCAATTGATAATTCAACCAAAACTTAAGCAACTAACTTATTAAACCCTTAATCCCCAACAATGGAATTCAAATTGAAAACCCTTAATAATAAATTTGATACCCTACAATAAATTAATTTAAATGATTTGTATATCCCTTAGGAGTGAAATTGATTCCACAAAAAAAAAAGACAACTTCTCAAAGCTTTAATCCCTAAAAGTGGAAACAAAATTGTAAACCCTTCACAAAAAAATTGAGAATCTATAACTGATAAAATGAAATGAAGGCGAAAAGCATTAACAATCACTTTGAAACCATTAAGAAGATAACTTATTAAACTGTTAATACACAACATTGGAAGTGAAATCGAAAACCCTTAATAGTAAATTTGAAACCATACACCAAATAAATAGAAAATAATTGTATATCCCTTAGGAGAGAAATAGAATCCAAAAAATTGTTACAACTTATGAAAGCCTCAATCTGTAATAGGGGAAATGAAATTGAAAACCCTCCACACTAAAATAGAGAACATAAAAATGATAAAAAAAATTGAATATGGAAAGCATTATCTATCACATTGAAACCATCAAGCAAATAACTTATTAAACTCTTAACCCCCAACATTGGATTTAAAATTTAAAACCCTTCACAACGAATTTGAAACCGTACTAGGCAAATACAAGCCCAAACATAGACAACTTATTGCAAAATACAAAAACCTGTAAAACACAAAAAATAAAAACCTGCCAAACCCAATTTGTCGAAAAACCTTCAAACTAGTAAGACTAAAAATGTCATTGCCATACATAATAAATGACACATAAATAACTTATCAAACCCTTAAACCCCAACATTGTGAAACCCATTTACAGTCATTGTCAATTTGTAAAGCAAAAATCTTATTAAACCCTTGTGGAAGGTGGTCCATAGGTGAGCATATAATGGCGACATTCTGTGTTTGCAAGGTTCTCTGCCGAGCACATTTCAGCTCCCAACTGATGGAAGACTCTAGAACAGGTGAAAATGAAAGGAATGTTAGGTGTCTCGATCGCACAAAATAAGGCATGATCAATACTTTTGCGACAATGACTATCCATCATGCGATGGCCCCCGTACTAGAACCTATTACTAGACTTTGCACATACATAGCGCTAACGATACGTATAAAGAAAGATTGAAATTTAAATTAAGTAAAAATAATTTAATTTTTTTTATATATTATAAACTTTTTTACTATGAATCGACAAGGAATGAAGGAATATTACATAAGATCTTTATAATCATATTAGTAAATAAAAAATTAATATATTAATATTTTAAAAAAATTTTAATAATATTTATATGTTTAATTTTTAAATTTTTATTATTTAATCATTATTATATTATATGTTATTTAGTGAATTTATTAAATATATTACATAGAAATTTTAATAATGTTATTATTTAATTTCTAAGAATTATTTAATACATATATAGTTAATAATGGTTTATAATATCCAAATTTAAAAAATGAAGTTAAAAGAAAAAATAAGAATAAAAGTGATGCAGGAGCATCTTGGGTTTAAGAGCAATCTTGCATCACCCAAAAATATTTCTATTTTTTTTATATTCAATAAGGGCTATTTTATGCAGAGCTGCTATTTCTGAAAAGTTACTATTTTTGGTAATTTTCGTATGTGCTCAGAATGATTTGATTTCTTTCTTGGAGGTTCATTTTGATCATATAAGCCTGCCAGTAAAGTTTCATTGCCAGATCAAGTGTATATTGGAAGATATTGAAGATTTTCGGTATTGGCAGCAGGGTACAGAAACTTTGAACTCAGTTTTGAAGGCTTTAGAGGCCCCGGATGAGGTCAAAAATTTGGGTGATAGGTGCTTGCATTGGTCAAGCCTGTAGAGCACTTCGTGGCGTTTCCGAAATGGGGTTATAATAGCCGATCGGGTCAACTGGTGATGACTTATGGTCTTCGGAAGTTGGGCCACCCGAAATGGCGAAAAATAATTTTCTTCAAAATTTATGTTTGGGTTTCAAAGGTTATCTTGAGCCGACTATGATGTAATAAAATGTAAAATAAAATAATTCTAAGTTTGGTCGGCCTTATTGGCTAAAATTCTAGAACCTTCCAGGCGGTGGAAAATTGCCTATATAAGGAAGGCTGTATTATTGTCTTAGGCAGTTCAGAATAGTTCTGGGTAGTAGATCTGGGTAATAGCTCGAGGCTTTGTCCTACAGAATATTGTAAGGGAATGCCCATGTGGCTTTGCATATTGTAATTCTAAAAGTTTGTAATTCCACATTTGTGGAGATAATAAGAAGCCAATTTTTTGTTCTTGCATATTGTTGTTGTTTCTCTATTTCTGTTATGTGTTTGTGGTATTAAGGGGAGCACCCTTCATCAGGTGGTATCAGAGCAGGAGTTCTTGAGTGTGTAAACAGATCGCCGACCGTGAGGCAGTTTGCACCAGGACCGTGGCTAGGGTTTCAGCGCGCATCACGAAAATGCCTCCACAAAGGGAACGTGGCGGAAGAGCTGGTGTTGTAACACCTGAGGTTAGAGAGCTGCAGAGACAAGTGCGAGCATTGCAAGAAGAGATTCGCAGAGGAATGAATCTTAATGTCAGAGATGAAATCGAGGATGAAGCCGAAGAAGAATATCAAGAAGGAGAAGTTGAAATTGTGAACCAGGAGGAAGAAAGACTTTTTCGGGCCATTTCTAAGATTGGGAAAAGACCTAAGATTGAGGTTCCTACATTTTTTGGAAATCTTAACCCAGAAGAATTGATCGACTGGATCAACGAATGTGAGGAATATTTTGAGTATGAAGATGTTGAGGATCCTGATAGGGTCAAATTTGCGAAAGCCAGACTGAAAGGTCATGCGAAGATATGGTGGCAAGAGATTCAGTTGGAGCGAAATAGAAGGGGAAAGGAGAAAATCACGAGATGGGATCGGATGGTGGATAAATTGAAGCGGCAGTTCATTCCTGTTGATTATGAGCTTGACCTACTGAAGAAAATGCAGAGTTTGAAGCAAGCAGGAAGATCTGTTCAGGAGTATACAGAGGAGTTCTATCGACTTCTCATCAGAACAGGCCACACAGAAGCTGATAAGGAGAAAGTTGCCCGATACCTTAATGGGTTAAGGCCAAGCATTCAGGAGGAGCTGAATCTGGTTTGAATGAACAGTATTGAAGAGGCATACCAGTTTGCCCTAAAAGTAGAGGAAAAGCTGAACAAGAAGTTTGAGAGCAGACAAAATGGAAGAGGTCACGGTGGACGATCTGGTGGACGGTCATATGGTGGCCGAAATGAGGATCCAAAAAAGAAGGATGAGGTCAGTAGTAGTCAGAATCAGTGAGGAAATAATTCCAATCGCTTCCAGGATCAGAATAATAGAGATCAGAGAGGAAGAGGAAGAGGACAAGGATCTGGAAGAGGTGGCTTCCGTGGAACATGTTTTCATTGTGGAGAAGAAGGTCATAGGGCATTTGAATGTCCTCAGCGCCAAGGTAGAACAGACAGGAGAAATGAAGGCCAGGCCAGAGTTGCACATGTAGATGAAGATGCCAGATCATCAAATTTTGAAGATGCTGAAAGAGGAGAAACGTTGATTAACAGAAGAGTCCTGTTGAGTGGTGAGAATGAACCTGAGCAAAGGAGGAGCCTGTTTCGCACCAGGTGCAAGTGTGAAGGTAAATGTTGTGATGTGATTATTGATAGTGGAAGCACTGACAATTTGGTGTCAGAAGAGATGGTGACAAAGTTGAAGCTCAAGAGACAGAAACACCCACATCCATATCGGATTGCCTGGGTACAGGATGACCACAAGGTCATGGTCAATGAACAATGCCTGGTGAAGTTCAAGATTGGCGGATACCAAGATGAGGTATTGTGTGATATCATATCTATGGATGCATGTCATATGTTGTTGGGTAGACCATGGCAGTTTGACAGATGTGCTGTACATGATGGTCGTGCGAATACCTATTCCCTGACAAAGGATGGAGTGTGACATAAGCTAAAACCATTGAAGGAGACTGAAGAAAAGGTATGTGGTAATGCAAGGATAACTTTTGTTGATGGAAGAAATTTCCTAGATGGTATGAGGCATGAGCATGTATGTTTTTCTTTAATTCCAAAAGCTGGTAAAGAGGAAGTAGAAGATGTTCCTGTAGAAGTTGCAGATTTGTTGAATGAGTTTCAGGATATTGTATCCGATAACGTGCCTGATGGATTACCACCAGTCAGGAAGATCAGTCATCAGATGGACTTGATCCCAGGAGCGAGTTTGCCGAATAAGGCAGCACACAGAATGACACCTGCAGAAAGTGAGGAGTTGAACAGACAAGTACATGAACTGTTACAGAAAGGATTGATTCGTGAGAGTCTGAGTCCCTGTGTTGTACCAGCAGTATTAGCACCAAAGAAGAATGGAGAATGGAGGATGTGTACAGATTCTAGGGCAATAAACAAGATCACAATCAAGTACAGGTTTCCATTGCCAGGAATGGATGATATTATGGACTGTTTGAGTGGAGCTGTGTATTTCTCAAAGATAGATCTGAAAAGTGGATATCATCAGATTCGGATCAGAGAAGGAGATGAATAGAAGACTGCCTTCAAGACAAAGGAAGGACTGTATGAGTGGTTAGTCATGCCTTTTGGGCTAACCAATGCACTGAGCACTTTCATGCGGCTCATGAACGAGGTTCTGAAAGAATTTCTGGGTAAGTTTGTCATTGTTTACCTAGATGATATTTTGATCTTTAGTAAGACATTGGATGAGCATATGATGCATATTCGTATGGTATTTGAGAAGTTGAGAGAAGAGAAATTGTTGATTAATTTGAAGAAGTGCAGTTTTGTGAAGAAAGAGTTAGTGTATTTGGAATTTGTAGTTTCAGCAGAAGGTCTAAAAATGGACCCAGAGAAGGTACAGGCTATCCTTGAATGGCCTACTCCAAGGAGTGCTACTGAGGTAAGATCTTTTCATGGTCTAGCTAGCTTTTACAGAAAGTTTATCAGAAATTTTAGCAGTATTTGTGGACCCTTGACTGAAATAATGAGAGGGGATAGAAAAGAGTTTAAGTGGACTAATGGAGCAGAAAATAGTTTTCAGTTGTTGAAACAAAAAGTTACAGAACAACCCGTTTTAGCACTTCCAAATTTTAATAAGGTGTTTCAAGTAGATTGTGATGCTAGTGGTACTGCAATAGGAGCTGTTATGAGCCAAGAAGGTAAACCTGTTGCTTATTTCAGTGAGAAGTTAAATGATGCCAAGAGGAAATATTATGTTTATGATCAGGAATTTTATGCTATAGTTCAGGCATTAAAGAAGTGGAGACATTATCTGCTTCCTAATGAGTTTGTTTTGTATACTGATCATCAAGCTTTGCAATATTTGAATAGTCAAGGAAAATTGAATCAAAGGCATTTGAAATGGGTTGAGTTTTTGCAGAGTTATACATTTGTTTTGAAACACAGGATTGGAAAGTCTAATAGGGTTGCAGATGCTCTTAGCAGAAGGCAACTATTGCTGACAGAAATACAGATTGAAGTGGTTGGGTTCAAGGAACTCAAGAATTTATATCCAGAGGATCCTGATTTTGGTGAAGCTTGGAAAGCTTGTGCAGAACCTGTTACTCTAGACAGGACAAAATGGTTGGATTTCATCATCTAGGATGATATGCTATTCAGAGGGAATCAGTTGTGCATTCCACGAAGTTCTATGAGGGAGAATCTCATCAAGGAGAAGCATAGTGGAGGATTGGCTGGACATTTTGGTCGTGATAAAACCCTTGGTCTGGTTAGTGAGAATTATTATTGGCCACAGTTGCAGCAAGATGTGAAGAAGTTTGTACAGAGTTGTAGAGTATGTCAGATGGCGAAAGGAGTGAAGCAGAATACAGGGTTGTATCAGCCATTACCCGTACCAGAGAAGCCTTGGGAGGATATCAGCATGGACTTTGTTCTTGGTTTACCAAGGACTCAGCGGGGACATGATTCAATTTTTGTGGTGGTTGACAGATTTTCAAAGATGGCACATTTTATTCCCTGCAAGAAGACTAATGATGTTGTTCATGTAGCAGAATTGTTTTTCAGAGAAGTAGTGAGACTTCATGGTTTGCCAAAGACCATAGTTTCAGATCGGGACACTAAGTTTGTTGGATATTTCTGGCGTACGTTGTGGAAGAAGTTGAAGACAGATTTGAAGTTCAGTTCATCACATCATCCACAGACTGATGGACAGACAGAGGTGGTGAATAGGAGTTTGGGAAATTTGCTGAGATGTTTGGTTGGAGATAAGCCAACAGGATGGGATTTGATTTTACCACAGGCAGAATTTGCATACAATAATTCTGTCAACAGGAGCACTGGTAAATTAGCATTCCAGATTGTATATGGAAGTAGTCCAAGAAATGCATCTGAATTGAGGAAGATAGATAAAGGAGAAATAAGTAGTGCTGAAGCTGAAGATTTTGCAGAACACTTGAAGAATATCCATGAAGAGGTGAGGAAGCATATTACCAAGATGAACGCACAGTATAAGGCTAAGGCAGATGAGAAAAGGAGGTATAAGGAATTTCATGTTGGTGATGAAGTCATGGTTCATTTGCTGAAGGAGCGGTTTCCAGTTGGTACATATAACAAGCTGAAAATGAAGAAGTTTGGACCATGTAGGATACTGAAGAAACATGATTCAGGAAATGCATATGAGGTAGAATTGCCTACTGAGCTAAATATTTCACCAATTTTTAACATTTCAGATCTGACAGAGTATCATGAAGGAGGTGTTGAAGATGAGATCACAACAGCACAGTGGAGTATTCCAGCAACTAGTTCAGACACTAAGGAGATCGAAGATATACTGGACAGTCATGTTGGTAGAAGCACAAGGAACATGACATATGAAGAATATCTGGTCAAGTGGAAAGGACGACCTGTTGAAGATTCATCATGGTTGACAAAGGAGGAGGTTAGCCGTCTTGGTTTTCCTCTGCACACCTGAGTCGTGACAGGGTCACTTCTCAAATTACCCTGGGTGTCTGATGCAGGAGCATCCTGGGTGTAAGAGCAATCTTGCATCACCCAAAAATATTTCTATTTTTTTTATATTCAATAAGGGCTATTTTGTGTAGAGCTGCTATTTATGAAAAGTTACTATTTTTGGTAATTTTCGTATGTGCTCAGAATGATCTGATTTCTTTCTTGGAGGTTCATTTTGATCATATAAGCCTGCCAGTAAAGTTTCATTGCCAGATCAAGTGTATATTGGAAGATATTGAAGATTTTCGGTATTGGCAGCAGGGTACAGAAACTTTGAACTCAGTTTTGAAGGCTTTAGAGGCCCCGAATGAGGTCAAAAATTTGGGTGACGAGCGCTTGCATTGGTCAAGCCTGTAGAGCACTTCGTGGCGTTTCTGAAATGGGGTTATAATAGCCGATCGGGTCAACTGGTGATGACTTATGGTCTTCAGAAGTTGGGCCACCCGAAATGGCGGAAAATAATTTTCTTCAAAATTTCTGTTCGGGTTTCAAAGGTTATCTTGAGCCGACTATGATGTAATAAAATGTAAAATAAAATAATTCTAAGTTTGGTCGGCCTTATTGGCTAAAATTCTGGAACCTTCCAGGCGGTGGAAAATTGCCTATATAAGGAAGGCTGTATTATTGTCTTAGGCAGTTCAGAATAGTTCTGGGTAGTAGATTTGGGTAATAGCTCGAGGCTTTGTCCTATAGAATATTGTAAGGGAATGCCCATGTGGCTTTGCATATTGTAATTCTGAAAGTTTGTAATTCCACATTTGTGGAGATAATAAGAAGCCAATTTTCTGTTCTTGCATATTGTTGTTGTTTCTCTATTTCTGTTATGTGTTTGTGGTATTAAGGGGAGCACCCTTCATCAAAAAGTTTTTATTTTTTTCAATAGACATTGAATTATTTAGCCTTGAAATCAAATATAACTTTTATAAACATATAATTTATTGTGATATAAACACTTAACACTAATTGCATTTAGGTGATGGTCAAGGAGTGAGCCGCTAGGCCTTCCTAAAGGTCACCTATCCAAGGTTACTATCTCATTTAAAATCTTGAATGTGTTATACCTAGAGAGAGAGAGAGAGAGAGAGAGAGAGAGAGAGAGAGAGAGAGAGAGAGGGGGGGGTCTTTAACAAATATAGTTATTTGTAAAAATATTTATTTAATTTTATTAATTTATATTCTTATTTATTTTAATAATTACTATATTATGACATATATGATATATTATATTATAGAAAATATAATATTTATCATATGAAAATCTTAATATAATTGCCAATAAGTATATTATAACTCCTCATTTCGATTGCCAATAAGTTTGAAATAGTCTAGTGCTTCACCAACACTAACCAAGGGGGACACTTATGTTTTTTTTTTCAAACACTCCTTGTAAATTTTAAGGCATTTTTTTCCAATTACGGTTTAGTCATAGATACTCAGGGAGAGGCATAATGAAATATAAGTGTACTCTTCAATTTATTTTTATAATGCTACATTTAGTAATAATACTATAAGTACATTGTAATGTATACACTTTTTATTATAATATAATTTTTAAAAATTCATAGTAGGAAATATAATTAGCTTTTAAAAGTATCTATTTTAATATTTTTAATAATAAATTATATATTATTGATAAAAAATAATAAATAGTATATCTAATTTATAAAATTAATTCTTATTAATATTAATAATTATTATATTATGTAATTAGTTGATTTTAAGATATATATTGTATGAAAATTTTAAAATTTTAAAATTATTTATATAAATAAGAATACAAAATAAAACATATAATTTTTTAAAAATATACTTATTAAAAAAAATTAGTATTATTTATTCATATATATTTAAACAGTTTAATAATCAATTATATATTTAAATATTATAGAATTTATAATTTTATTTCATATATATTTTAATATTTTAATATTAAATTATATATTTAAATATTATAGAATTTATAATTTTATTTATTTTGATAGTAAGTATATTATAACATATATTTTAATTATGTATTATTAAAAATAAATAAATTATATTAATTTAAAATAATTATATTTATTAAAAATGTATAATTGTTTATCTATATATGTATTTTTAAAATTTAAATAATGTTTCCATTAAATAGAAAATGAACAATTGTTCTCCCTTTAATTATTATTAGTACTTGCCGATAGACTAGGCAAGTATTATTGCATCTATTTTTGGATTTCTTCCATTAACTAATGATTAAAAAATCACATTTCTACCAATTAAAATTATTATTTTTATCAAATTTGTTACAGAATTAATAATTTGTATAGTATACATGCACATTTTGTATGTTTATAATTCAACAAAATTAATTTTTGATCATCTCATTGGATGAATGCATTTGAAGTCTTATTACAGACCAATTAAAATTTACCACGTTTGTTATTTATATGAAAATTATAAATTGTTTACAATAAATACAATGAAAACATATAATTTAATGGTTAATGTGAAAATTAAAGAGTTTTATTTTTTCAAATTTTTTTTATTAAAATATAAACTATTACAATATACCACATAATATAATATTGTAACTTTATTGATCATATATAAATTAAAAATATATTAATAAAATATATTAAATTATAATATAAAAACTATATTATTAATACAAACATATTAAATTAATTAAATATAAATTTATATTTATTTATATATTATTGAATGTAAAATTAATTTTATTAGATTTTGATTAAATTTTTCAAAAGTGTATATTTAGACTATATATATTTCGCAGAAGGATATCTAGGTGCATTATTGTATTTATCTAAAACTATTTTCTACATTATTTATTTATAGCTTTAACCTTTTCCGTGACATTATTTATTTATAGTTTTATTTATATACTTTTTATATTAGAATATTTAGTTCTTTTCTTTTAAAATATACTAGTAAAATATAAATTTGTATTTTAATTAAACTTATGTCAAAACTAGCTAATAGTCTATGATTAAGGAAATTTCAATTAATTGCATAAGACAATGGATAACTAACAAATGAGTGAAATTTATTTTATTTTAGAGAATAAGTGCTGAGAATACAAATACCCTGCATAAATTACTCCTTAAAGAATTATTAACTCAAACTATTCTCAGAACAATTATATGTATATACCCAACATTTGCTAAGAGTATAGAGTTTTATATATCTTCTTAAAATAAATATTAAAAGAAATTAATTGTAATGGAAGTTACAATTATACTTAACATGCAAAGTTCAACTCTAAATAGTAAAACAAATAAAGAATGTTGAATGTTGTATTTGTGTAATTTAGTTCAAAGAGAGAAAAATAAAATAAATAGGATAATATATATTTTAATATACTAATTTGTTTTCTTTTTTATATTCATTAAATTTTCATACGAATATATAAAATTCATAATAATGATAATACTAATCTTAACCTTTTATTTTGTGAAACCTATTTTATCCTATTGCGAGCTCTATCTTATCGTATTCTTTATTATCCGTAACTAATTCATTTTTTCTGGCAACTGCTGCTTGTTCTATTGTACACTTGTTCAGCCATTTTCCCATATTCTACATATTCCTGCCATTTTATCGATATTTTCTTTATTTATTCCAATCTTTTTTTTTAATGGCTTGTGGTTCTCATCACATTTCGATTAACCAGGTACGCTAAATGATTTTTTTGGCCCGTCTTGAATTTTGGCTATCTGATTTTGAAATCTGTTTCTTCAATAGTTTCCTCTTTGCTTAAATTTTTGTAATAAATTATTACATTTCATGGTTTCAATTTATTGTTTAATTCACACTTCTGTGTTTTTAGATTGAGGAACTACTAGAAGGTTCAAAGATGCAGTTGTCATTTCTTTTAGTCTCAACAAATTTCTTCCTTTTTATCTTCTATTTTTCTAGGACTAGCTAAAACCTAAGCATGACAGTGCCCATTGCCATTCTACAGTCCTCTCTTTATAGCGAGCTAGCTGGTCTTTTAACTAAGGCCCTTCAGAAGACCTCTGCCTTAATAGGAGAGTGAAGTACTAGAGTTTCCACTACTGGTGCTTCTACAAATAATATAGAGGAACCATTAAATAATCTTTATTAACAGAGAGAAAAGAAAATAAAGCTTATAAACAGAAAGTAAAGAAAATACAGTGTCTTGTTTTGCTGTTAGTCCCTTCCATTTTCATAAAAGGCTGCTCCGATTTGATACTGGCTAAACATAAAAATAGGGAAACTTTGCTTCCTTTTCCGAGCTAGAAGTTTTCCTTTTCCTTCTTTTTGTCTGTAGTCGATAAATTAGATGGGTTTTGGCTCCCTACATTGGGCGGTCTTCTGGAAGTGCAGAAGTTGACATTTTTTTATCCAACGGCGTTGGATACTCTATGCAGATTCTTATTTTCTCTTTTGTTTCACCTTTGTTTATTTTATATATCGCTTAAACATATCATTTTGATTTTTGCAGATTCTTCTTCTCACTTTAGTTTCTTCTGTGTTTTTCATAATATCTGCTTTATCATATCGTAAGCCGTAATGCCCATCATTAGATGCCAAGAGAAATTCTTTAGGAGCTTCTCAACCTTGAAGCAAGAAGCTTTAAAATTCTATTGGAGATGATTTTTTTAAAGATAATAGTATTGTAATCTAGGATAGTGTACAATGCTTCTTTTTTGTATAACTTATTTTATGGTTTTTTGTAAACATAATTTTTCACCTTTTTATTCAATATTTGGTCTTTTTTCTGTGTTTTAATACTCAGGTATTTGGTGTTTATCTTTCTTTCAGTAGTATTTCTTAACAACTTAACTTCTCCTTTATTGACTTTATTTTTTTACAATGACCTGTTCATTTCGTTGAGTTGTTTTGTTTTTTAGCTTTGCAACATAGCAGTTGTTTTGTATTTCAAATCTCATTATTAATCTAGTATATTTTGTTAAATTGGAACAGTGTTATAACACAACCTCAGTCATACAATACAAGTTGTTCGATTGACTTTACACATTCCAAGTAAGTGCAATTCTTTTTACCCTTACTAGAATTGTTTAATACTACTAAAATGACCAATATTATTAATGTTGACAGTTATACAATAGTTCAAATTGCACACAATATGCATGAAAGTGGGTAAAAAATAACTATCTCATTTTTAGCATGTATGAAAGTACATTTGTTTGAACGTATATGAAAATATATTTATTTTTTATATTTTCCAAACAGAGAATTTTACCCCTAGCATTTTGTACTAGAACCTATCCTATGAATCTCCTACTTTCCTATCTAGAGTCTCTGAGCTAGGTTCAGGGGCATCTGGACTGGTTCATGGATTCTTAAACATCAAACAATTTAATATCAAGCTAATTTTTGTTAATAAAATAAGAAAATTATTTAATAAATGTGAGTTTTATATTCATACAATTAGATGAAAATAGTTTTATACAAAATATAATTATTTATCTTTTTTAATATAAATTAATTTAAAAACAGTTATTAACTAAATGTTAAACTGTTCAATATTTAAAGACAATACTATAATTTAATAAATCATATCCTCAAAAATTGTATCATATACCTATTAGGTAGAAGAAAATTTAAAACAAAATCCCTTTTCATTTTCTTTCATAATTTATCATGGAGATCATGCCAAACTTGTTTTATTGAATTTGTTTTTTTGTCGTTCTCTAGCACGCCATAATGTACAAGAATGAACTAAACATGAGCATCCCCACATATTTTTTAATTTTAAAATTTTATATATTATTAATATTTTAAAAATATATAATTAAAAATATCAATAAAATTATTTTTCTTAAATATAATTATAAATTTTTAAAATAAAATAATTTATATTTATTTTCTTCTTATTTTTTATGTGAAGTTATCTTGGAATCATCTTTTTTTTAGGAATATTAATGGATGTAATAAATTAGTGAGAATCAAAGATTAAAATAAGTTGATTAAATTTTGTAAATTGTATATTTTTATAATTTATTTCAAAATATTGAATAAATTATTTATTTATTGAATTAGTATGCTACAATATTCCTAATATGGAGAAAGTTACTTATAATTGGTTAGCTTTTTTAATTCATTTTAACATTATTAAAAGTTCATAATGTATCATATTGATCTATTAAAACTATTTGATACTAATGCTCATATTATATATACAATAATATTAATCATATGTAATAAAAAATATAGTAAACGATTATTATGAATAAAACTAAATTAATATCTTTAAAATATAATTAACATATCTATTAAATAAAAGTAAGATTGCCTCAATTTTTAACCTTTTCAATTGTTTATAAATTTAAATGTGCATAATTAAACTCCTTTAGCATTTTTGCACTCTTTTTTATCCTTCTCTTATACTCCCCTATGTTTACAAATATGATAATCAAATGATATATTAATATATTTTTGTAACATGAAAATTATAAAGAAATTATAGGAAATATCTTTATAATAAAATTTAAAAATTGAATTGTCTAGCCAAGAAATTTCCATATGACTGTTGCAAATTTGATGGACGAGTAATATTTTAATGTTTAAAAGAATATAATAGTATATTATTGTAAGTTGTTTTTATGACTTTGGAACAATTTCTTATATCTGGATTGTTATATATTTTTCTTCTTATTGTACAATTCTTTTGAGAATTGCTTTTTAATTGTACAAGATTATATTTATTCAAAATTAATTACATTACAATCCTGATTCATACTGCTATTAGAAAATAATTTTTAATTGAAACTATTTTGAAACATAAACTTTGAAAACCTTTATTGATGGTGCAACACATAGATTACATTTATTTGAAAAATAAATACAATCAAATAATAAAAACACAAATAAATAACTAAATATGCCAAATAAAAATGGAAATACAATTGATGGACCCTACAAGCTAAGAAGAATACCTACAGATCTGATGAAATCTAAGGGCATGGGCAAATGGATAGATAATTTCTAGCCTTTGACATAATTTGGAAAACACCTGAGCATATGTTCAACTCTCCACTATCTAAATCTATATAAATTATAGGGCTGACACAACCATTTCTTTCATGAATCAGCCAGATATAATCACCCCCACAACAAATCACTTCAGAAGGGAAAGAATAGGGCAGTACAATTGCTCCATGTTCAGATCTCCACTTCAAACCCAGCTCATCAAACTTATAAAAAATCAAAGTATCTGTAGATGTTGGGAGATCCTTTTTCCTTTTACAAACCATTGTTATTCTGCCCCTGTACATAACAATTCCCAAGGCCCGGTGCATTATGCCCATTATCCCCAAATTGTAATGAAACCTACCTTTGTTAGCTCCATCCATATCGTATGTCCCCATGCTTGCTCCGTGCTAAGAAAAACACTAGATTATTTCATTTTGCACAAAAATCTTAGGGAATATTTTAATTGTCATGCCTAGTCCCCTAAATTTTTCTACCACATTAACACTTCTGATTTCACATTCCTGTGCTACAGACCTGTAAAATTATTTTTTATTATCTAATCTCTATGTAACTTATAATTTGAGTTTTTATTCAATCCTTGTTTTTTTCTATAATTTTCCCATATGGCCCCTCATTCACTGCACCCCTTGCTTCCTTATTTCCTTCTTTGTATATATGGTTTATAGTTTTGTCTTCAAAGTATTACAATACAACTCACTCTCATGACATACAACCTATAGTAAAAAAAATGCAGCAAAACAGTCGTACTAGCTCCCCCATAACCTATTTGACCAAGATTTCAACCACTCCAACCCCACTACAATAGAATTTTATAAAAGACATCTGTATGAACTATAAAGGTCCACTACTATTACGGATCCAAGGCTAAGGAATGTTTGTATGTAAATGAAGAAAGAACATAACTCTTATGCAACTGCTATACATTCATTTTTAATTTATTTATTTTTATATTTAGGCATCTATCAAATTTAATTTAATTTAGCACTAACACAAACATTAAGCATATTACACTGTCAAGATGCAAGCTCATGGTTTGACAAAACCAGGCTTAAGGTCACTTCAAAAAGACAAGTTGAGATAGTCTTTTCATTGAAATTTGTCCAGGGTGGACAATGTTGAGTTGGATTAGTCTACCAAATTTAAATTCTTCTACCAGATTATTATTGAATTTTATCAATTGTTTCACCGTCTTAATCATCCTTCATTAGGTTCGATTCCTATCCATAGTTGTTCAATTTTGAAGCTCATACAAAAATATGTTCATACCTACCTCCAAGAACTTCAAATGTTAGTTTAAAAGAGTCCTATTCTTGTAGGGAACACATAATAGATGATAAAAAATACCAAAAGATAGTTTTAAAAAAAAAATCAACAACAAAAACTCAACAATTCAACAAAAACTTGCAACTCCCAACAATAGGAAAATTTAAAATTAAAACAACAAAAGCCATACTGTAATTTTGTCGTCTGGGAAAGGAGGGAGATATTCAGAAACCAATGATCATTTTATATGTAAAAATTAGTTTTTATTATCTAATCTCTATGTAACTTATAATTTGAGTTTTTATTCAATCCTTGTTTTTTTCTATAATTTTCCTATATGGCTCCTCAGTCACTACACCGCTTGCTTCCTTATTTCCTTCTTTGTATATATGGTTTATATAGTTTTGTCTTCAAAGTATTACAATAAGTTTAGTACTCTTCCTAGCATAGAATTTAATTTCCAATTGGGTGTCCTTTCAATTCTAATTGTATTAATTATTATTTTTAATCTCCTTCAATTTCTAATTTTTTAATCCCTAAATCCTTACATAAAATTTGTCCTTCAATTAGGGCTTCTATTTCAACTATGTTATTTGAAACCTTTCCAATTGGGCTTGCTAATTTGGCACATAATGTCCCATCAAAATTCAATTTATACATGACATTTGATAGATTCGTATTGCAAAAAAAAACTACTTTTAGCATCATTTCTTTGCCAACAATAGATAGCCACCTTCCCTTCCAAGACATCATCTTCTAATCCATTCTATTACATATTGGGTCCAACATCCTTTTTTGAATCCTAATGTATTGCACATTTTAAAATATTAGAATTAACTATTTACAGTAAGATTTAAACTATTTAAATTATAAACATAATAAAAATATAAATATAAATTATAACTTGTGTGAGGTGGGACACCATTTTTTTAGTTCTCTTTTTTTCAATTATTTGATGCTAGTTTATCAGGTTTGATGAAGTTTCTTATTTTTTATATAAAAATATATGTAATAATATTCATAATTATTATTTTTAATAGTTAAATTTTATTTTTTCTTTAAAAGAAAATAAATTTCACTCATTTGTTAGTTATCCATTGTCTTATGCAATTAATTGAAATTTCCTTAATCATAGACTATTAGCTAGTTTTGACTTAAGTTTAATTAAAATAGAAATTTATATTTTAATAGTATATTTGTTAGAATGTAATTTTTACCATTCAATTGAAAATATTAAATAAAAATAATATATATTAACATTATATAATCTTTTAAGATAAATTATTATTATTATTATTATCTTTGCACAACATCAATTCCTTTGTATTTCAAATATCATGATTAATCTAGTATATTTTGTTAAATTGGAACAGTATTACACGAGAATCAGACTCATACAACACAAGTTGTTCGGTTGAAATGACCAATCTTATTGATGTTGAAAGTTATACAAAACTAAAAAAGGAAAACACAATTGATATTGATACTATTTTGGCAAATGAGAACTTGTTTAGACTAGAACCATTTCATTATATTGTCGGAGATTGCTTGTTTGATAGTATTGAAGTTTTGCTTCATTTCTGTTATACCTCAACTGAACTTCGAAATGGTTTTATTGACTATTTCATCTTGTTAGTATCTCAAAATGACATAGATGCCTTGCAAGCATTTCAATTTGAATTACAACCAACTATATTGCAAGAGCTACATGGCTTACAAGATGTAACAAACTATCTTTGTAAAATGAGGTTATCTGCTTTGCCTTCTCTACCAGAGAAACAATGAGGACTTTGGGGAGATACATTTTGTATATGATGGCTATGTAAGTGGTTAAACATATCGATTGCACTATCGTCAACAACTAAGAAAAATAAATATTTACACTTCAACAAATCAAATACACAAACGTATTCTATTTTATTTCATGACGAGTATCCTCTGTGTGGTCATTATGAACCATTAATTTGCAAGAAAACTAGTATAAGTTACACCAATATAGTGCCAAAATACCTTTCAAAATTTTGCAAAACATTACAAGTATGTTCGCCAAATATTGAACAACTAATAATGATTCATGGTCTACAAAATAAAGAACCACCAACAACAGATTGTGGTGAAAGTATGTTTAATGCCATATGTAAATTATTGGGTGGCGAATTTGACACTCAATCTTTAAGATTATACATTGCACAATCAATTTGCAATGTAACAAAACATAATCATAACAATACAAACAACATACATAATTACTTAACACAAAACTTACTGCCACAAGTCTCATCCATTACTAATTGGAAAGATTATATTATGCGATTGGCAATACCTTATGAAAAAGGCAAAATAGAAGGTGGCACTTTTTGTCTACAATGGCTACCAACAGTTTTCAGTACGAAGATAGTTTTATGGTGCTCAGCTAGTGGGCAAGTCAAACATGTCTTTGGAATAGAAAATAATATCAACAAATCATTCAACATTATATCATTTGAAACAGAAAACTTGCACATACACTATGAACCACTTCATCCAACACATGTTATGACACCAATTGTTAAAAAAAGAAAATTGTACACAATTTCTTGTGAAACTAATCAATTAAACTATGAAAACAATATAAAGAAAAATACAAAAAAATCCCTGCATGAATTAAAAAAAACATTAAGAAATAATGAAAAAAAAGAAGTGATTAATAATATCAATTTTTAGAATCACATGAAACATAAACAAGAACACTTTCCAACCATTGATATTGCTTTGAAAACTAAAAATTTATTCAGGTTACAATCATTCTCTTACACCGTAGGAGATTACCTATTCGATACTCTTGAAGTATTACTTCATTTCCGTTATACTTCAAACGACTTGAGAAAAGGGGTTATAGATTACTTTTCTTCATGTGTGGAAAAACATGATATCGATGCATTGCAAGCATTTTCATATGAATTGCATCTAGATATCTTAAATTATTTGCATGGTATACGTGATGTTACTACTTATTTAGGTAAAATGAGATTGTCAGCATCACCAACAATTTCATATACAAAAAGAGGACTATGGGGTGATACGTTTTGTATCAAATGGCTTTCCAAATGGTTAAACATATCGATTGCATTGTGGTCAACTACTACAAAGAAAAAATATCTACATTTCAATAAGAAGAAACACAAACATACATACTATATTCTATTTCATGATGAAAACCCAATTGGTGGTCATTATGAGCCTTTGATTTGTAAACAAACTAGTGTACCAAGTCAAGTGTCATCAAAATATTTGACAAATTTTTGTACATCGTTACAAACCTATTGGGAAAACATTGCACCTGACATAACAAAAAAAGGTCTTCAAATGAAGACTATTCCAACAAAAAATTGTGGGGAAAGTCTCTTCAACAGTATACAGTACTTGATGAATGAAGAATTTGAAACTCAATGTTTATGCCTATACATTGCACAATCTTTCTACAATTCAATGAAACAAAATTCATCAAACTTAAAGTATTATTTGGATCGTTACTTACAAACACATATTACGTAATCAAATGTATCCAATGCAGATTGGAAGGACTACATTATAAAATTGGCAATGCCATATTGTCATAGTAAAGTTGAGGGACGAGACTTTTGCTTACATTGGTTGTCAAAAATACTAAAAATCACAATCAATTTATGGTCACCAATAACTAAACAAATTGTACACATTTTCAAAAATGAAGAAAATACAGAAACCGTATTGAACATTGTATCATTTGAAAAAAATACTACACATGTACATTACGAACCACTAGTACCAATAACAAAAATAGAAACAACGAAATTGAACCATCAAAAATTGAAATTATATGATATGGAATCAATTAATAATGGACTTACAAAACAAACACTAGAAACACCTCCATCAATAATTAGTGACATCATTGACAAGACAACAAGTAAACCAATAACTTGTAAAATAAAACTACATTGCCTACAACAAATAATACGTACCCAAAACCCAAAAAAAGAAAAATCTCTCCCTAGAATGAAAAAAACTAAAACTAAGAATCCGACAACAACATATTTAACAACAATTAAAGATACACCTCAGCATGAATGTCACATTTGCAAACGATTAGACTTCTCTCATAAATTGAAAAAGCTAAATGAAAAAGAACAACAGATGTACTTGAAATTCACAAATACTAATCATATAGACGACATCATAAATGTATGCAATCATTGTAAAGTAATGTTGCACAATGGTAAGTTACCATCCTTTGCCACTCCATCATTTATAAGATGAAATAAGTGTCTTCCTTCCTTGTCATCTTAATCTGAACTTGAAGAAAGACTAATATCACCACGACTTGCTTTTGCATAGATAAGACAATGGGGACACAAACGATCACAATTTGGATTAACAGGGTCAATTATCAATGTTCCCAGAAATATAACCATAATGCAAAGATTGCTACCTTGACCAGTAAATGAGACAACCACAATTGTTGTTGCACTAAAATGAAAACTAGAATACAAGACATCATATCAAGTTGGAATTGTTCGACCTGAACTAATAATGAAATCATTAAAACTTTTATCCGAAAAGCAATTGTACAAAGAAGAAAACATTATAATAGACAAAACTTGGCAAACAAAATTAGAACAAGACAATACTATTTCCAAAATAGAAGACATATGTACTGACACTCACTCAAATATTGAAGATATAGAATCTGGCAATGAAATAGAAATCAAAACTGATACACTTGTACATGGATTTACAAAATCTCGATCTATTTATGACATGAACGATAAAATTATTGAAATAGCACCTGCTAAAGGAAATCAGCCACTTGGTATTTTCAAGGATAGATACGCAGAGGAAATGAACTTTCCTACCCTATTCTTTGGTGATCCACGAGACAAAGACATAACAAAGAAATACAAATACCAAAAAATTGCACAATGGGAGGTTCTACACTCTAGTGGTGACTTTGCATCTCACACCACTAATATTTTTTTCAAAGCAATAAAGATTATCATTGACAAAATTATGTCGAGTATATCAATACGAATTCGTAAGGGTCAACTAAAAGGATGAACCCTTCTTGCAAAAGACGTTAAAAATAATCCAAACTTAGACAAAATTCTAAAATCAAACATTGGATACATGGATTTCAAACATATCTGTATATCTCCAGATTATCTACATCAAACAAAAAAAAACATTTTCGCAATGATTAGACAACTTGGACCTCCAACATTCTTTTTGACATTTTCAAGTGCAGAGCACATGTGGAAACCATTAACATCGACAATCACAAAATTATACCAAAATCACCCAACCAACGAACACACTAAACATCAAATGGAACATGACATTGACTACCTTATTAGAAAAAGTCCTGTCATTTGT
Organism: Chamaecyparis obtusa; assembly: GCA_027943335.1. NCBI lineage: Eukaryota > Viridiplantae > Streptophyta > Pinopsida > Cupressales > Cupressaceae > Chamaecyparis > Chamaecyparis obtusa. The sequence continues at coordinate 854,106 of BSBK01004664.1, forward strand.
AGCCATTATTATAGACATAAAATAAGTTGTCTAAAAAAACTACTTACTACAGATGATACAATTCTAGGTCATGTGAAAGATTTCTTTTTCATTACTGAATTCCAAAATAGGGGAAATGAACATGATCATGCATTGATATGGATTGAAAACGCTCCAATATATGGTATATCAGACAAATTAGAAATTCAACAATTTGTAGACAACTATATCACATGCAACACAAAAATACTAAATCCACAACTTGCTAAACTACATCGACACTATCATACGAGAAGTTGCAAAAAAAACAAAAGAACACATTGTCGATATAATTACCCTCTCCCACCAATGCAAACCACAATAATACTTGAACCAATAGAAACAACTGATGAGAAAATCATAAGTAATTTAAATAAAATATTTAAAACTATACACGAACAAGAGTATGACGAAACAATTACATTTGAAAGTTTCTTGGCCATAATAAACATATCTGAAAATGATTACATAAAAGCAATACAATCAAAACTGACAAAACCAACAATATTCCTGAAAAGACATCCAACAAATATTTGGAATAATAGTTTTGCAAAGAAAATACCCCCATTATGGGAAGCGAACACTGATGCATAATTTGTGCTCAATGCATATGCAACTACAATGTACTGCTCATCGTACATGACAAAAGTAGACAAATCTATGACAAGAACATTTAGAAAAATAAGGAAGGACCACGAGACAACAAAAATTTATGCCATACAAATGATTCATCATCTAGGAAATACTTTTCTTAACCTTCAGCAAATGTCTACCCAACTTGCAGTGCACATAATCTTATCACTACCCCTAAATTCAAGCTCTCGACCATGTGTATTTATAAATACATCTCCACAACAAGATCGTACTTTCATTCTAAAATCAAAATTGCTTCTAACCACTGAGCCCGATGAGTCAAGTGAAATAATGTGTAAATCACTTATAGAACACTACATAACTTGACCAATTGAATTGAAAGACATTTTCCTAGCCCAATTTGCATCACAATATAAAATTATTAAAAGAAAAATAGTGAAGCAAAACAAATTTACTATAATTAGATTTTTTAAGTATAAAAAGCACCTCGATTACGAAAATTATTATAGAGAGAAATTATTATTGTATCTACCTTTTCAAAATGATGAAAATACAATAACAAATGGGTTCACAACATTTCAAGAAGCATATAATCACTATGAAAATGAAATTAAAGGAAAATGAAAAGAATTATACGTACAACTTCAATTCAATATGGGGAGATATAGACAATGCCATTGAACAAGTTCAAGCAGATGAGCTTGAAAATGAAAATCATTCCAACAAACAAACAAAAAATAATACTAATATAGAAACATATGACCTCGCTTCAGACTTATCATACTTACAAAAAAAACCTCATATGAATAGATTTGATATGGGATTTCAAATTGTAAAAAATCCAAACCTTGTTGACAATAATATATATTATAAGCTAAGACAAAACCTAAATCGAGAACAACAAGCTATTCTAAAAGACATTGCAATTAAAAAACAAAATGACAAACACAAACCATTGTACCTTTTCCTCATAGGTGGTGCAGGAACAGGCAAAAATTTCACCACAAAAGAAATTTTCCAAATGTTATTACGAGTATACAACTCCACCCCATTTTTGGATCCACTAAAACAAAAAGGTCTTATCATGGCTTACACAAGAAAAGCAACATTCAATGCAGGAGGAACAACAATCCACTCTGCACTGCTAATGCCCTTCAACAAATCCACATTTACTCCACTTAGCAATGAAACAATAGACTCTTTGCAAAAACATTACGAAGAATTACAAGTATTGCTTATAGATGAAGCATCCTTAATAGGCAGTCATTTTTTATATTCAATTGACAAAAGAATGAGAGAAATAAAACATAGCCCAACCAATTTTTTTGGTGGCATTGACGTCATATTTAGCAGAGACTTTTACCAAGCACAACCAATACAAGATAGTTACATGTTTGAATCTCCAATAGTGAACAATGAAAAACTACCATACACTTTTTGGACAGATATGATAACATGCTATGAATTAAAAACAACAATGCGCCAAAAAAATGAAAAGTTCATTTAAATTCTAAACAAAATACGAACTAATTCACAAAGTGATATTGATATAGAATACATCAATAATACTTTCTATCGCAACCCACCTAATGATCCAAGATTTCCATATCTTTTCTACACAAATAAATCTGTACAACAACACAATAACAAAATGTTATCAATTGTAAATAGTGAACCAATCATTATAAATGCAATCGATGAGGAAGAAGATAATTATGGAAACACAACAATGCATACAAAAAAAAATCTACCACAACAAATAACACTTAAAATCAACATGCTTGTCGAATTATATGCAGGAAACTATGACATAAATGATGGACTCGTAAATGGAGCTGATGGAATTTTTAAAGCATATACAACTATAAACAAAACTGAAGTAATCTGGATTGAATTCAATGAAAAAAATATTGGTCTAAGTCAAGCATCAAAATTAGGACATTTGTTCACTGACAACATTTCAAAACAATGGGTACCAATACTATGAATTACAAAGCCCCTATCCATTAAAAAAAATATGACAAAAATAACAATTCGAAAATAATTCCCCATACAACTAGCATGTGCATGAACAATTCACAGATCACAAGGACTTACATTAGACAAACTTGCATTTGATCCATTTCGAGTCAATGGTCATGGACTAGTATACACTGCATTGTCACGTGTTCGAGATATACAGTCCCTATATTTACTTACTCCACTAACACAAAAAAATTTCAAAATACACACTAAAATTATTAACGAAATGCATCATCTACGCACAGAAGCAAAGTGGGAATTCACAATCCCAAAACATATAAATGACAGAAATTTAACAACTATTATCTCGCTAAATACAAGAACATTAAACTCGCATATCGATGATATTACAAATGACTATGATCTATTAGATGTCAATATAATATGCCTACAAGAGACACATAATCCGCAACTCACTGCTTTGCAAAAACTCAAACAATTTTAATCAATTACAATGTACCGTCATCATGGACTTTTGACTTCAACTAAAAAACATATACAAATTACACATTCACAAGAATACTATTCAAATACAATCAAAATCCTACAAACAGAACTACTAATATCTAACATTCCTATTTCATTATTCAACTTGTACTCAGCACCAAATACAAGAGTCTCATCAATTATAAGCATTTTACAGAATGCCATGAAAAATACTAAACCAAATTCAAATAATATAATTGTAGGTGACTTCAATATCAACATGCATAAAAATAATAAGAAAACAAATAAACTACAAGCATTTTTCAACACAATGAATATTACATTTTTGCTAGACAAAGATAGTTTCTTACAAGAATCACTAATTGACCATGCCTAGTCAAACATTAACAAAACATATTACAAAATCTACAAAACAGATGCATACTGGAGTGATCATAATTGCACATGTCTAATTCTCAACTTATATAAAAAGCACACAATGTAAGTACCTTAACTTTGACTTTATAATTGATGCATCCATAATTATTAATTTTTCCCTTTTTCCAACTCTGTACAAAGTATCACTTACTCTTACTATGATGCAGGTATGAAGGCTAACAAAAGGATTGAAGACACTAAAAAAAAATAGAGGGACAACAAGTAAAGATGTAAGTATTTTGTAATTCATACAATTTTCATACACAAACATTTGTTAACAGACATATCATTACTATCATAAGCAATGCTACTATTAATATGCAATCTTCATTATTGTAGAAAAAAAAAACTATTATGCACCTAATGCTGCAAGTGCGATGATATATTGTATAAGATTGTACTAAATCATTTTCCTTCCTTCAATATTTTCAAACAATCCTTCTATTACCTTGTACAATTGTAATAAATGTATAGTACTTGTAACTAAAACATTGCATTTCAATGCTACTATTAATATGCAATCTTCACTATTGTAGAAAAAAAAAACTATTATGCACATAATGCTGCAAGTGTGATGATATATTGTATAAGATTGTACTAAATCATTTTCCTTCCTTTCATATTTTCAAACAATCCTTCTATTACCTTGTACAGTTGTAATAAATGTATAGTACTTGTAACTAAAACATTGCATTTCCCTTACAGACTTAAAAAAGAAAACGCAAATATAGTTTCAATTGATGAACTCAACTTACACAAAAGTGTAGAAATCTTCAAAGGTGATGTAATTGTTACCTACAAGACTCATCTTGACAAGGCCAAAAATGCAATAGAAGTCTTCTGGGCAGACCTCACTGACAACAAAGGAGAAATGACAGTCACTCTTAATCTTACAAAACATTTCATTTAGATGTTTGAAAAGAAAATCTACCCTGGAGCAAGCATTCATCTCAAAAACTTTGAAATCTCCCTTAAAACTAATTATGACCATGGAGACTGTGATTGCATTTTGCTCTTGACTTAAACAAATACAATTGAAAACATATCTCAAGTTTGCCAACAAAAATTGTTTATTCCGAGCACCACAATTCAACTTCTTCTTGAAAGCACAGAACAATACACAGTAGGAACGTTGGGTGCCATTGTTGTAGCTACAAAGAGAAAACCATACATGAATATAGTGGATATAAAAGATGAAGACACAAAATTCGACCATGCACAGGTAAAATCCTCTAACCATCCACCTCCAAAACAATACACATTTTCTTTTTTCTAATCACTAACAATGTATAATAAATATATAATTTTTCTAGGTAGCTTTTCATCCAAATATGCTACAGCAATATCTACACATTGAACATCTTGTCCAAAGCAAAGACCACCCACTTATCCTGTTAAAAAACATAGTGAGGAGAAGTAATACTAAGGAACAAATGTTTTACACTAGCCAGTCTACATTTATTGGAGAGCTCACACACAAAGAAACAAAAGAAAGTCTTCTCAAATTGTTGAACACAACATATGAGGTAAGCTTCTTAAAAATCATTCAAACATCTTCCTAACTATGCATATCATTAAAATAGATTTGTAGTTCACTAATCAATCACGCGTACCTTATAAATTAACTATTTTTTTAAATTTCTCACACAGGTGCACAAAGTACTTCAAGTTGCAAATGCCTTCTCTGTACCATTTCAACCAACATGCTCTAAATGCAACTACAATAGCATAGAATTTTCCACAGTAAAAAACAATATGGCTCATTTCATCAAGTGCAATGAAGAAATAGAATACACCTACACACATTGCCTACATTGCATTCTCACCACCGAAAGCAAAAACCAAGTACAATGTACTCTACATAAGGAAATGTTTGTTACAATGTTTCCCCGGCTGCAAGAAACTACCCATGAACAATACATACAATAGAAGACAAAAGATAATATTTGCAGTGCATAGGTTACAAAAAGAGGCAAAGTACACACTCAATCAAGACAGCGTCATCATTAAGTTTGAAGATAATAGTATGCCTCATATTGAATCATCAAACCAGGTATGGAAGCTATTCTTTACTTATTTATGAACAAATTGTAATTCACTCTTTTGCCAAATAATACTAATAATATTTCATTAACTTTGTAGATGATTCAGATCTAATTCAAACTACATCAAAACACTACCTTCCAGAGAGGATGAAGTACAACATTGTACATATAACAAAGTTATAACTTTTTGGTTTCTTTCTTGCTTCACTACTTAGTCATAGTTTAGGACAGCTATATAAAACATTGTACATATAACAAAGATACAACTTTTATACTATGCTTTGCTTTACAAACATTGCAAATTTATGAGACAATTCTGAATGTTTTTTGTTTACAAAAAAATGCATCTTGTATGCCAACATAAGTCATGACAGTTATAGAACACATTTAATTAATTTGTTTTTTATTACGGTAAAAATAGGTTTTGAAGGGGCCCCGAAACCCTTTAACAATAGAGACAAAAGATAAGCATGAGATCCCTAAGAACAACTAGTTGTCCCAAAGAAGGGAACAGATTACAAAGGGTCAAAACCCAAATATTCAATAAGCTTGTACACAACAAAAAAGCAAAAAATGTTGGACAGAAAACAAAAAAGAGAAGACCACCAGCACAAAGATCAAGACATAGTCTTCAGGAAGCCCTTGGATTCCTCCAGCTGGGCCTGCATGATCTTAACATTATCTTTCAAACTTTGAATGTCCTGATCCGCAATCTTGAGCTTCTTTTTAGTATTAGACCTAGTCCTGGTGCCAGGTCCCATCTGCTGACTAGGGTTAGTCAGGTCAATTTTGTCACTCAGGGGGGTGTCTTTATTTCCTTCCAACATTTTGCTTAGCGTATTCAAATTCTCCAGAGTAGACTTCATTCCTGTATTAGCCAGGCCTAGCAAATATTTCAGCATCTCCTCATTCATGCTTGTCTTCTCATGGATAGGGATCATGTCAGTCTCAACTGCTTTTTTAATTCTATCATCCAAATCAGAACCGTAATAAAAAACACTGACATTAGCTTTGAGAGAAATCTCCTTCCTGATTTTGTCAATAGTTTCCTCAATAATAAGATTCTTATTTTCCAGTTTGATACATCTGTTCTTCAGTTCAACCAGGTCATTCTGCACCCACTTGTCCAGATTATAACTGTAGATCGATTTGTTCTTAGCAATTTCTAGGGGGGTCATAATAACTATTCTTTTTACCTACAAATCCATCTTTCTGATATCGTCCTGAAGAGAATGGGACCTATTACAATCAAGGGTTCTCTCACTGTCATCCTTCTTGTTCTCCTTCCGGGTGTTGGGGGAGTCATGGGAGTCCAAATTTTCCTCTTCCATAACCCTAAAGCTGTTGTTCCCCGAGTCCTCAGCATTGTTGTCAATTAAGTTTGTATCATCCTCTTTGCCATCATTGTCATCAACCTCAACCTCAATCTTGGAAGTATCTTTGTCATCAGTATTGTTAATCTCCAAAGCTGAGATAGGCTTGTCCCCTCTATTCTGATTATCCTGGCCATCCTTGGGGCTACCCATGGCATTAGAAATGTCAGGATCCTCCAAGTCCTTCTCCTCAGGGGTCTGGGTAGTGGGATTAGGCTCAACATTTTGACCCATCTGGGTATTCTTCTCAACCTCGGTCACATTATCCTAAGGATTCAACTTAACACCTTCAGACTTCGACCAGACAGGGCTAGCAGAGGGCTCAAAATTAGTTTTGTCAGAAACAGAGGCATTGCCATCACTCGAGTTCTTGACATTCTTCAGACCATCCGAAGACTTCGAGGGGGCCGACTCAGAGGGGGAGAGAACTTTCTTAGGTTTCTGTTTCCTAGGCGAAGAGCTGATTTTCTTCCTTTTCTTGACATGGGCAGGGATAGGTTCAGGAATGTGATCCCTCGCATAATCAACAATAAGGAGGATGAGCCCAACATGGAGGATGGGGAAATTCTTCACTCTATAATCAGTAATGGTCTGATTGAGCGAACAAAGAAGAAAGTAGGGAAAAGAGATTCTTATGTCATGTCTAAAATGATTAACTAGGGCAAAATGGTAATTATAGACCCTAGAAAATCTCCCCTCAAGTGTAAAATATTCCATAATGACCTTGATAACAGAACCCCAAATGCTATTAATATTATCCATTTCAACGTAATCTTTCTTACCTTTCACCAAAAGAGCCCTCTCCTCATTAGTGTCAGGAAACTTCTTGTAAGCTCTGGTTCCAACCTTAATCTCTTTCGAATACTTCAAACCATCCAAAGGGAGACCAGTTATGTTTGAGAGGAGCTCGAGGCTGAGGCTAAAAGATTTTCCAGCCAGATTCATTGTGCCCTTATCCCAACCGTCTACAAAGGCTTTAGTAACATCATTGTCGAAACCATGGAGTCTTTGGAGAAACCGACGGACATGGCCTTTTTTCAAAATGCTCTAGACTTCCTTATCCTGCTTCCACTTGCATTCCACCGGCTCTTCTCTCCTGAGATCACCACCCATAGCCGAACACTCTCCCTGCTATTTTTTCATATGCTTCTTATGCTTAGACGGAGGAATCCTCTCAATTTGGTAATTCTTTAGCTTAATAAATCTGTTAGACTGGTTCACTGTCCTATTCACATGCGTGGACTGGCAGCAATTACTAGTAATGATGGCAACACACATCAAATTTTGATCTTTCATAATGGGTGGATAATTTTGCATCTTAGAGATGTACTTAGCTTTATTTTGAGTGACATTCAATATCACCCCAATTTGAAAGGAATTAAATACTATCATTAATACTCCTATTAATGACTCCTTCCTTGTGCCTGATTTTATCATAATTAATAGATGGGGTAACAACATCATTACAGATTGTATTTCCAATCCATTTTTGAATCTCCTCGCTTTTGGCTCCTATATTGGCAAGGCAATCAGCAACCTGATTGGTCTCCCGGTAATTGTGAGATATATGGAACCCCTCAAAGGATTGGGCTATAGTTTTGATTTTAGTAATAATGTGATCAATAGTCCAGGAGGGGGTATTGATATCTTTAATATTATTTATAATATTTAAAGAATCACCTTCAAGCTAGACTCTTTTGAACCCCAATTCTTCCACCAACACGTTTAATTAATTTGTTATTTTTGTTATTTTTGATATTTGGGAGTCTTTTTCTATAATATTATCCATGATTATATTATTCTTTTTTCTGAGGTAGTTATAGATACTTGGTTTCAAATAATTTCAATATATTAATTAATAAAAATTTCAATATAGTAATTAATAACAATTACCATAGGATAGTATATGTTTTCTATATTATAGAATAATTTGTGAATTTGAAAAAATTTATGCCAATAAATTTTAAATTAACATGAGAGAATACACCAATAACATTGCAACTTGTACTTTGTTTTAGTTTTACTTGCCTGCAACTTGTACTTTGTTTTAGTTTTACTTGCCTACAACTTGTACTTTCTTTAAAAATTTTACATCCTATGAAAATGATATTACTAGGTATATTTTATATGGATTTAGATATTATACATACTTTATAATGTTATATGATTGTATTCAAATATAGTTAAGTTTTAATCATTTTAGTTGATAAATAGTAAACATAAGACACATAATAAAATGATGTTACTAGGTACAATTTTATATAGATTTAAATATCATATATGTTTTAAAATGTTATATAATTGTATTGAAAAATGATGAAACTTTAGTCACATTTAAATACACTAATATTATTTAATGAACTAAACATAGGATAGTATATATATTAAGTATGTCATATGATTTTATATATTAAAATAAAATTATTAATAATAAATATTTATTTTAATATAAATTATTTTATATATTTTTATTCTAGATTATAAAAATTAAAAATTTTATATTTAATAATTATATTTTTTTATTTTTACAATTATGACTATTGAAATAAAATTTTGAAAAAAATTATGATTTTTTGATTAATTTAAAAATAAAAGAAAATAAAATTTCTCTAAAAAGTATATAATAAAATATTTAAAACTAAATGACACTAAAATGCTAATTTTATTAAAAATTAATTAATATATTACATATTACACTTATTAATAATATTATTATATAAATATAACCATTATAAAATCTTACTATTGTACATCATATAAAAATAAAATATAATTATTATTTTATTATCAAAATTACTTTTAATGATAAATTATAATTATAATTAATTATAAAATTAATTAATGACAAATTATAATTATAGTTAATTACAAAATTAAAGGCAAGTGCTTGGCTACTACGTGGCACTTGTTAAGTATATATGTAAACACAAGTTTAACATAAAGGAAATAATTTTTTTTAGTAGTTTACTAAAAGATGTGAAAATTAAAGGTAGATACTCAGGAGAGAGCTGCATATTTAGGATAAGATTATTGTGTTAGTTCAATTTTTAAATGTTCTAATTATATAAAAGTATAATTAAATGTAACAAATTTATTTATTTTTAAAATTCTTTCCTTAATTTAAAATTTTACAATATATATGAAAATATAATAATAAAATATTTTGTATAATACTTTTTAAAATTAATAAAAAAATAATAATTTTTTTTTAAAAAATTTAAAAATTAAACAAATTAAATTATACCTTATTGGAAAACGTCTAAACAACAAAATTGAAACACATATCTTACCAAGGGGGACACTTAGTGTTTTTTACAAACTACCAAGGGGGACACTTAGTTTTTTTTACAAACTCTTCTTATAAATAATGCGGTTTAGTTGGCTGCATGGGTATCAAATTCCATATTGGATAGCCATTGTTTACATTTGCGATGTTAAAAGGTGTCCCCTTAAGCGAAATTAAGGTGAGTTGATGCATAGTAAATGTAGTTGCATAAGGTGGTTCTGAGAAATATTGGTGACAAGGGTGGTGGATAGGGTGGCATTGTGGTGAAATGCCACACGACCACCCCAGTATGTATGCAATGCAAATCTCCTATGTTCGCCTCGGTCACTGCACACATCTTGGTCGCACGCACTGAAATGAGAGGTTTGGCATACCTTCGACCAATGGTCGCACACACTGAAATGACTTGTTTTGCCTACCTTCGACCAATGGTTGCACGCACTGAAATGACAGGTTTTGCCTACCTTCGACCAATCGTGTTTGTACATGTGGCGAGGTGCGGAAAAAAAAATAGATGTAAGGTCCACGTGACGACCCACATAGACCCCGAGATTAAAGTGTGCCTCTCCCCCAAAAAAAAGCGCAAAAACTCAAATAGAACTCATTGGTGATGTTTGTCTTTTCTAGCCTTCTATAGTTAAGTCCCCGAAAGTTACCTATCTTGATTCAAAACACACATCCCCTTTCTGACCGTACTTAAGTGAAAATAAAAATTTAGAACTCTTTTCAAAGCCTGCCAAGTTCCAACGGACCACCACTTTGAACATTCAAAATGAAAACGTGAAAAGGACGGATAAAAAAATTAAATTCCACCGGAAAACAAAACGAAAAATCAGAACAATAAATGTATTTTAATTTTTTTACAGGCCCGTCAAATAGGATTTGAAAAACCCGAATGACTAGTATTTAAACGGCCCTGGATAGTCCGCCCTTTGTTCATTCAAATTCCTGTGCAAATATAATCGGCTATATTTGTTGGTCTCTCTCTTTCTCTTTTTTTTGCTCTGGTCTGGTCTGGTCTTCAGTCCATTAATCTGCATATCATCTGATTGGATTGAAGGGGGATTTGCACCATGGCCACCAACATAGGGATGATGGACGCTGCTTACTTTGTTGGAAGGAACGAGCTTCTTACATGGATCAATACCACTTTGCAACTCTCTCTGACCAAAGTTGAAGAGGTAAGACAGTTTTTCTTTTGAAAGCGAGCACTATTTTCATTTTGTTTACCTAGGTGTTGAGATAGGAGCAAGAAAATGCAATGGTGAAAAAAATGCAGACACCCACTTTCTTCCTTTACATTCTGCCAATGCAGTATTTTCTAGTCCTTAGCTAGGGTTATCTGGGTGCCCATTTGATCTATTCTTCAGAGTTTCTTTGATCTGGAGAAAACTGATGCAGGATTTCTTTCCTTCTGTCAACTTTAATTTACGAATGTGTTTCCTCACTTAGGGTTGGGGTTTAGGGCTTACAAAGGCGGTTGGGATCTTGCTTCTTTAAAACATAAATAAATAAATAAAGTTTATATCGGTTCTTCTAAGGGAAACCCTTAAAATCCAGTGCCTTTTTTCTTCTTTTTGGGTATTTGCTTTGAAAACACAGAAGCCCTTATTTGGTTTCACTTTTCAGGCTGCTTCTGGTGCTGTTCACTGTCAACTAATAGATGCTGTACATCCTGGCGTGGTTCCAATGCATAAGGTTCCTTTCCTGAACGTGAACAATTTTTTAAGGTTAATGCTATGGAATCTGGTTCTTACGACTTGGGGGCTTATTTGGTATCGTTGCAGGTGAATTTTGATGCAAAGACCGAGTATGACATGATCCAGAACTACAAGGTGCTTCAAGATGTTTTCAACAAACTTAAGATCAGCAAGGTTTGATTCTGTCTCAATCTCTCCAAGCATTTCGTTTAAGGAAAAAGATGGTCATTGGTTTCTGAGTTTAGAATCTTTACCTCAGATTAGGGCCTTTAGCTTTAACATGCCTTGATGGATGCGCTTTTGATACCAGTAATGTTCGAGCAATTCGTTACTTGACTCAATTAGTTTCTATCAAATATCCAAAACTAATATCATTTTCTTTGTTTCTTTGTTTGAAACCACAAAAAGTGTACAAAAAAGCTACACATAAGTTATAAGTTGGCTTCGAATAATTATCCAATGAATTTCCTATTAAAAAATAAAGCATCGAGGAATATGCACAGCTATAGTGTGCAATAATATCCCGGACAAAATCTCAGGCATTAAAGGCCTAATTGCTCATCACTTGAATCTGCAAAAGCATCTCATCAAGTGACTAACAGTCACCTCACCTTCTTTGACCTTTACGAAGGTGTACCTAAAATACCTACTCAGTATTCTTCCTGTTCCTAAAGTTATCCTTCAACTCAGAAAACTTTTGCATTCACTGAGCCTTGCTCTTGCTGCAACTGCAGTTGCAACTCTTTCCCATCTCTGAGGCGTGTCTTTTGGAAATGTCTTCAGTGCCTGAATAAGAGATCTTTCCTGTACAGAAGACCAGGATTCCTGCTCAATGGCTGCCACTGATCCATTTGAAGCAGACTGGACGCTTCCGCTAGTAATCTCTTTTTTATCAGCATTTTGACTGCTACCACCACTTGCTTTCTGCTCAATTGTACATTTTTCTTTTTCCTCAACACCCATAGCATTGCCACTCTCATTTACAGGAATGCCTACAACTTCATCTCTAGTTGTTAAAGGGGATAAAATGGTATTTACAGGCTTCCGCTTTTCAAGGAAAGAATCAAATACTTTTGTAGAATCAGGCTTCTGCAAAAGAACAGTCTTTATAACTTTAAGAATCTCTTCCACTGTCATCCTGGTGCCAATATAATTTGCTAATACTTCCCACCTTTGCAAGGTTCCCTTAGGATACTTCTGCAATACCTTCCGCAATAATTCAACCTCTTCCCTGCTCCAAGGTTTTACTTTCTTCTCATAATTATCAAGCAAACTTTCTGCTTTTGCCTGCCCTTCTACCCCTTGACCAGTGGGCTTTTCCTGTAAAGAACCATTCTGTTGCACACTCTTCTCCAGCTTATTTCCACCATCATTATTTGCCAATGCATCTTTCAATAGTTGGTCTTGCTCATGTTCTTTGTTCTGTATTTGCTCACAAAGATGTCTTATCCGTTCAACTTCCAAGGATGAACATAAACTCTCAACATCATCTTCTGAAATGCCAAGAATTTTCTTAGAGAAAACTGAAGCAGAAATAGTTTGTAACCTGGACCTTTCTTTCCGTAAAAGTCTCTTTTCTTTCTCTTTTGCCTTTTTCTGAGCTAAAGCTGCTTCTGCCACTCTTTTGTCCTCCTCTTTCCTGAGTCATTCATCCTCTGCAATTTTTGCTGCTTCTTCTTTTAGCCTCCTTGCTTGAAATTTGGCTTCTTTCTTTCTCAAATTTTCTGCCTTCTCATTTTCTTTCCTCCTAAGTATTCGAGGATCCTTTCTATAAGCATTCTCAACTAGTGTCATAATATTCCTCCTTCCTGGCTTTTTCTCGAATCTTCACACTCTGTTTTTCCATCCATCTTCTATGTTCTTGAGACTCAGCCTGCTCTAGATCAAAGTCATCTTCTTGAGGAAATTCTCTCCTGCTTTTGAAGATAAACCAGTAATCATAAAACTTGTCAACTTCTTTAATGGGAGTGTTTTCATCCTCCAACGATGGAACTGGTTGAATCACAGACCACCGGCTGATCCTCAAAAAAACAGGCCCAAACACTTTAAAGAAATCTTGCGGGGCGCAATCAGATGGTACTTCATCATCGAATTCATCAGTGGAATCATAAATTCTCCTCTTTACAGGATCTATGAGAATTTCATATGCCTCCTGAATAGCCTTTAAATGACTTTCAATTTTGTCCTTCTTCGCCTCTTTTGCTTCCTCTGTTTCCTCTGCTAGAAGAAGTGATGGCAGCTTGATTTGTCTTGATCCTGCTTCTATAAAGCTCTTTATTGTGATTAGATTTGATGTTTCTGTAACCAAGCATAATGCCTGAAGGAGGAGAAGAGAAAAGTACTTGGAGTACCGGAATAGTTTGAATTGAGCAATTGTCTCTTGTTATTATTTATTTTTCCTGCATTTCATTACCGTGATATCAGAATTTGAACAAGGTGTAATGATATGCAAAGGCTCTCACAGTTCTTTCTTTTGAAGAGAATTATATTTTATATAGGTATGTCTGGTTATATCTATTTGATGCCAAAATTAGTCTCATGCATAAGCTGTTAAGATTAAAAAGTAGAGTTTGGTTATCTGTACGAACGCACAGACTATATTTGTTAAGAACTTTAAATGTAAGCACAAGCTTAGCTTATTTTGGTTTGTATTATGTTAGGGCGCTTCTTAAAACATTTCTAAGGTTCTTTAGCTTTTATTATGTATGGTTTTGATGCCACCTACACATTTTGAATCCTGTACTTGAACTGGCTGTGAGTAAAGAGTAAATAAGAATATGGTTTTTGTGCTACTTCAGTAACTGAACCTGCATGCTTCTAGATGATTGTATTTTAATTTTTCCATAGATCTGTTCTACACTTTCACTCCTTTGCATTACTTGTCAACGTGTTTGTAATATCTAAATCTAACTAGCATTTTTCAATATTGATACAGACTATCTCTTATCCTTGATTGTAAGTCATTAAGTTTCTTGATGGAAATATCTTTCTCTGTGAATTCACTTTTCTTGCTTTATTTATTGCCAAATTAATGAAATCAAATTTTTTTTTCTTTATCTGTGGTTCATCTTTCAGTGTTATTTTTTAACAACCAATAATTTCATCATTTAAAGTTTATGTTCTCAAGTTTCTGAGGTTTATGTTTTCATCAGTATTTGAATCTCTTCCAGAAATTTGACCTGGCATCTGATCTCAATTTTTCTGCTTTTTAAACGTTCAGTTTAGCTTATTTGAACATTTGACATATTTTTACAAGGCAGATCTACTTTTACACCTGTCAGATAGCAGACGTGACTTAAGAACTTGCAATGTGCTTTGTAAAATGAGGCAGATTAAGCAAGTTGTTTGATTAATAGGAGTTAAGGATTTTCAATAAGTGAATTATACATTTATATAATGTGGGTTTATTGCAGTACATTGATGTGAATAAGCTTGTTAAGGGTCGCCCATTGGACAATTTGGAGTTTATGCAATGGTTGAAGCGATACTGTGACTCAGCAACTGGAGGAATCATCAGTAGGTAGCTTCTCCTAATTTATTATTTTTCCACTTTGTTTTCAATTTTTTTTCCTTCTTTGTTGTAGGATTGCACGTTGTGAACTTTAGTAGTGCTTAATAAGTGCATTTGTATGGGGATTCTTCAGTTACAATGCCCTTGAACGAAGAGATGCTTGCAAAGGAGGGAAAGAAGTCAATAAGAAAGTAGCTCCAGCAAACCCTGCAACGAAAGGTGCTTCAGCTGCGGCAAAAAATGCCCCAGTTGCTAATTCTAGGCGAAATGACCATTCAGTAGCTGTTGTTCCCAGCACAGGAGGGACTAAACCTTCTAAAGCAGTGTCAGTTGCTCTCAGTACAGGAGGCCGGTCTGTTCCATTCCAGAATCCATTGCCTGCATCTGGTTCTTTTAATTCGTCAAATATTGTGTCTGTATCTCCATCTCAGTTTCAGGTTCTAAATGAGCAGGTAATATATGCCCCATCTGAAGAATATATAAGTTCTTTAATTCTAATTTTGAATTTTTGATCAGATTGACTTCTATCTTGACATTTATCATAAGTAATGCTATCGCCATTGTCTGACCATTTGTAAGCTATTTTGCAAGGCCAATGAGCTATTGCGACCTTAGGGAACTAAACCAAATAACATTTATTTTCAGAAATCTAGTTTGAAGTCGCATGCTTTTCCTTCATCTCCTTGTCTAATTTCTGGTGCTCAGATCACAGAGTTGAAGCTCTCAGTTGACAGTTTGGAGAAGGAAAGAGACTTCTACTTTGCAAAGCTAAGAGACATCGAAATACTCTGTCAAAACCCAGATATTGAACATTTTGCTGTATGTAAAGATTATTCTGTCTGCACTTCTGTTTATACAAGTTAAGCTGAATAGAAGAATTTGACTCCGGTTTGTGCAATTTGAGCAGGTTGTTGCAGCAATACAGAGGATTCTCTATGCGGCTGATGATAGCCCAGCTGTGATTGCTGAGGCACAAGCATTGATATATAAATCGTTTAATCCATCTGATGAAAATGACGAGAACAAGGCAAGACGGGAGATCAACAAACGTAAACCTGCTGGGGCACCAGAGCTGGAAGATGCTGTGAAGCCCAGTCTTTCCCCTAGGCAGCGAAGGGACTCATATGGAGGGTCCAATAATGCAGATATCTCCCAGACAACCTCACCTTTAAAGATTCGTTAAATAGACAGATAAATAAAAAATTCTTTCTTCATTGGTATCAGGAGGTGTTCTTTAAGGATTTGTATTGATCCATACAGGGAGTCCTCTTGTCTCACTGAATGGAGCTGGGCTGCAAGGATGGGTAAGGTTCTTTTCTGAGTGAACATTATGCTCAGTAAATTATCTATTGTTAGCACTTCCATTGCAGGCTAAAAGGTTGAGTGCAACATGGTAACGATTCTAATGGTTAACAAGGGACTGAGGTGGCTTATGACAATCTGCTTTGTAGATAGTTATTGAACTCAGAATTTGAGTATGAACTAGTTTGAAAGTAAGATTACTCTTGCAAATGTTGCTTATGGACAATCATACTGTACTAGTTGCAATTTGTTTTTTTGACTAATAAAATCATTGCCGTTCTATTTTAAAATTTAGTGATAAATCAATGTTCTATCTGCTTTTAATATAAAAAATTTGAATGTCTGCTCCAAGTTTTCTGGAAACATATTGTATCATTAATCCCTGGAAGTAAATGTTCGCAATTACAACAATAAAGATTATGATAGTGGTTGTGGATTTCAAATATAGGATTATTCGTGTATGTCAATAGTACAGAGCCACCTGCTGAATCGGTGTTAGTGATGAGAATTTGATAAATTGTAAGTCTGTTTATGTTAGGATATGTAAAACATTTGGCCAGGGCATTGGCATTTTGTTAACTTGTAGAAATTGAAGTAGAAGTTATTGAATTCAGAATTTGACTCTGAACTAGAATGAAAGCAAGAATACTCTTGCAAATGTAGCATGCTTGTAGAAAATTATACTGTATTTGTTGCAATTTTTTTGATTATTGGAATCATTTACATTCTATTTTAGATTTAGAGATAATCAAATTTGTCTGCTTTTGATACTAATTCTTTTAATGTCTATTCAAAGTTTTCTGGAAACAGACTGAACCATTAACCCCCTGGAAGCAAATGTTCTTTATTACAACAATAAGAATAGAATAGTGCTTGTGGATATCAAATTTAGGACTAGTATTATCATTGTGTATGTGGATATACAAAACATTTGAACAGGGCAGTGGCATTTTATTAACTTGAAGAAAATGTATAAGCTGAATTTTATGGCAATGGCTATGCAGGCATCAACAGGATACCTGACAAGACCATTCTGAGTTTAATAATTAATCTAAAATTTAGAATACAGATTTGTTTTGATTTTTAAATTAATAATTAAATTCAGAAATTGGTATTGTCAGGTATCCTTTTGATGCCTGCGTAGCTGCCCAAGCGACTGGATTTGTCGCTCAAGCAGCTAAGTGACCTGACAACAATGCGCTAAAAAAAGTAGTGAATAAGGAGTTGCCACATCAGTACTCAAGACTTGCTAGATCTTGACACATGGCAACCATGGATTGGCCCATTTCATCAAAAGTGCCACACTAGCTGTACATACACAACATCAATGCCCACTCAACAAGGCTGTCCCATTTTTTGTGACACAGGTTTTCATGTGTCTAAACTTGATGTCCATTCAGATGTCATTTATAGAGTTATCATCTTTTTGCTATGACGTCCATTATGGCCGTCAAATTTATTCATGAGTTTTTCTAACATCGTCATGGTTTGAATTTTCTCCCCCTTCACTTTTGAACATTTTGATTTTGTAGTTCAACTTTAGAGGGCCATATCTTGCTCATTTTGACTTATTTTTTTGAGTTTTTTTTTTTGATTTTAGGTATAATTTCTTGAACTTTTGAGTGGTGGTGTTATTCTCTGATTTGGGTGGCAAGATTGATCAGAAATTGCATTTTTTCATGATTGTACTTGTCTAACCCTTCTTTTTGCAACTTCCAAGACTTTGTTTGAGCACATATAATAATATTTTTAGGTGTCATTTTTTTTAAAGTACATGATTTTTTGTCTACTTTTTAGATCTACCATCAGTCTCTAACTATTTGAGTAGACATATCACTTTCATCATTTGGATCTTTTTGGGCTTATTTAGGCTCTTGTTATACTTGGATCTTGGTTTTCTATTTTACATTAGTGTTTTGAAGGGGTAATATGTTATTCTATTATGCTCTTTGGTTGTATCATGGATTTATCAAAAGTTGCACTCCTAACTCCATGCAATTATCATGAATGGAAAAAATTTATGGAGACTTTGTTGTTACAAGTGAGATTGTATAGAATCACTTTTGGTTAGGATCGTGTTGTAGAAAGGAGAAAATGGTTTGATCAAAAGGATAAAGCTTTGGACTCTCTTAAATTATCTATCTCTCCTGATTTGCTATATCATATTGCATCTTGTGCACATTTTCATGACGTTTGGACTATTATGGAGGGATTTTTTGGTAAGCCATATAGTATGAGAAAATTCAAGTTGGAGGATGAGCTAAGAAGTCTAAATCCTAGTGATTTTGATAATATTCGAGACTTTTCCTCTAAGTTCAATTCTATTAGATTGAAGCTTTTTAATTGTGGGATTCCTAAAGAGGACGAACAATTGATTTTATCTATTCTTTCCAAGCTAGGTCTTGAATTTTCAATTTTTATTTCTACATTATATGCTACTATGGATGCTCTTGGCAGTGTATACAAAATGCATTCTCTTGATGAATTTGTAGCTCAACTCACAAGGGAACAAACAAAGTTGGCTCACATGGGTCAATTGAAGCCTTCAAAGTCTCATGCATTTCTTGCAAATGAATGCATTCCAAAGGCTTCCCATGTCAAAGGAAAGAAGCAACATGCTTTTGAGTCCAAGTCCTCTTCAAGATAGGAATTGTCTAGAAGGAAGAAGGTGAAATGCGCATATGGTGAAACTAAAGGACATGATGCGTATAAATGTTTCAATAAGAAGATTGACAAGCTCACTCAAATTCTTCAAAAGAATAATATTAAGCTTCCCTCATCATTGTCTCATCCTCCTACACATTCAATAACTCCATCTACATCAAACAAGCATACATAGTAGTTTGCATACGAGATACCTAGGAGTTTGCACCTATATTTGTACATGGTGTAGGAGAAATTACACTTTAGGTGGTGATAGTTGTTATCACATTCCACTTTATGTGTGAAATCCACCTTTAGTGCACATATCCCATTATCATCCTCCACATGTTGCACATACTTCATTGTATAATGGAAGATGATCCATCTTTGGTTGACATGTGATTCCTCCTTGTAAGGGTGATAACTTATCTACATAATGGAAGATGATCCACCTTTGGTGAATATGCGGTTCCACCTCGTGTGGGTGATAGCTTATCTACTCCTTATCGTTGTCTCTTATTGCCTTGCCTATATAAGAAGGCTCATCATGTACATTTTGATTATGTCCACTATTAATAATATCATTCTTGCATCTTGATGCAATTGTCTTGCCATTCTCTTGTGGAAGTTATCTTGATCCTTCATTTGATCCTAGGGGTGTTGCAGAGTCACCTAAATTCTAACAAGAATAATGTAAAAACTTTCTTAGATATTTTTTTACAATTATAGAAACTTAATAGAAATAAACATAAGGATAAATAAAATTCATATCACAACACAAATATTTACGTGGGAAAACCCTTTGGGAAGAAAAACCTCACACTCCAAAAGTAGCCCAATATATTATTTAACAATCAATAACTTATTACAATATACTTGAAAAGTAAGCTTCTCTTAGGAGTATCATTGATCTAAGATGAAGATGTATCTAGAAAGCTATAAGACTCTTACACACAACCTCCATCTCATGCACCTACTATATAGGAAATACAATACAAGAAACTACCAAATGATATTACAAAACCATGGGCTAAAACCACCCAATAGGTGGCGCCCATCTTATCTCCAATACAAGATGAGTGATGATGGGTCAATACACACACCAACATGTGTAACTCCTCTTTACAACTCATTTACATGTTTGATGCATTTTTACATTTCCTATTTTAGAAGACCCAACTTACAAAGGACATAACTCTTGAACCATGTACCTATTTTTTTTTTTTATTATAACCACTTTTTGAAAACCTCTCAAAGCACTCTACAACTGGGACTATGAAGCTTAATCCCTAACAAGTTTTGACCCCTTTTTGGAGCCTCTAAGACTTCCAAAATTGAGTTTGAATTTTTTGCAAGGTTAAGACACATTTTCCCAAAAATCTCTCACTTGACGAACACCTTGCAAGAGAAAAGAGAGTATCAACACCATAATTTAATTGCTAGGGGCCGTGGGGCCCATAGACTCTGAACACCATCTGAATTTCTCTATGCTCACAACTTTTGTTAATGAATCTACAACATTCATCAAAGTCTCAGCCTTAACCAACTTAACCCTTCCATCCTCAACCATATCTCTGACAAAATAATACTAAACATCAATGTGCTTGGTTCTAGCATGAAAAGTCAAGTTCTTCATTAGACAGATCACACTCTGATTGCCACAATAGATTTTTACTACTCGTTTTATTCCAATGTCTGAAAATAGTCTCTTAAGATAGGATTCTTTACAAGCATTAGTAGTTGCCATATACTCTGCTTCATAAGTGGACAAAGAAACCACAACTTGTCGCTTACTCATCCAACTAATTGCACCACCAAACAATGTAAACACATAAGCATTGGTGGATCTTTTGTGATTGATATCACTTCCCCAATTTGCATCCACATAACCATGAATATCAAGGGAAATTTTGTCTCCTATCATATTACCATGATAAAAAAAAGAACACTCTGAGGTACCCTTCAAATATTTGAAGACTCTTTTGATTGCATCCCAATGAACTCTACCAGGATTAGACATATATTAGGAAATAACTCCCACTGCTTGGGAAAGGTCTAGTCTAGTACAAACCATAGCATACATCAATGTTCCAATTGCACTTTGGTAAGGTACTCTGCTCATCTCTTCCATCTCTGATAAAGATGTAGGACAATCTGAAGTAGATAATTTTGTTCCAACTATAAAAGGAACACATAGTGGTCTACTATCTTGCATGTTGAACCTATGTAAAACTTAGTCCACATACTTGCTCTGCCCTAGCCATAGATTTTTGTTTAGTCTATCTCTTTTTAATTTCCATCCCAAGAATGTGATTAGCTAGACCAAGGTATTTCATTTCAAATTTAGAAGTAGGTTGAGACTTCAGTTCTACAATCATAACTTTCCCTTTACCAATGAATAATATATCATCAACATACAATGCAATGTACATGAAATGACCACCACTAGATTTATAATAAACACAATGATATGATTTAGAACTCTCAAATCCCAAACTCAACACATATGTATCAAAATTATGGTACCACATCCCAGGACTCTTCTTGAGGCCATACAAAGATTTATTCAATTTGCAAACCAAATTACTTTTACCTTTTATCATGTAGTGCTCTGGTTGTGTCATGTAAATATCCTCCAAATCACCATGAAGGAAAGTAGTTTTCACATCCATTTTCTCAACCTTTAAATCATAAGAAACAACAATAGAAAGAAAAAATCTAATGGATGCCATTTTTGCAATAGGAGAGAATATCTCACTATAATCAACACCCTCAACCCTAGAGTAACCTTTTGCAACAAACTTTGCTTTATACTTCTCAATGCTTCCATTTGAACCAATTTTTTTCTTGAACACCCATTTGCAACCAATAGGTTTTCATCCTCCAGGCAATGGTACAAGATCCCATGTATCATTATTTTTTAAAGTAGTCATTTCTTCATCCATATAAATATTCCATAATTCTTCACCATTCATACCTAATACCTATTCTATAGATCTAGGTTCATCAACACTAGTTTTAAAAGCAAAAGTACATCTCCAATCATTAGGAGAATACCTTTTAGGTGGTTGTCTCTGCCTTGTATATTATAAACAAGATGAGTTGGAGGTTCTTCCTCCTCTTTTGAAGATTCAAAGCTAGATGAGCTCTCCTCAACTTCTTGTCTATCCAGGGGTCTCGATTCAACTTTCTCAGGCATAGAAGCTAGTTGAGTCACATCTTCCTTTTAGTTTGTTCAGGCTACAATAACAAAAGGAGGCTTAGTTTCTCTAAAAATAACATTTCTACTATGAATTACCTTTTATGCAATAGGGTCCCAAATTTTGTATCGTTTTACACATGACTATAGCCAATGATGATATATGTCACATCCTTTCTCTCCAACTTTATTCGCTTCCTTTGGCACATATGCATATTCCTCACAACCAAAAATTCTAAGATGTCTCATTGAAGTCTTATGATCCTATCTTGATTCCATAGGTATTTTATCAAAAAGCGCTGATGTAGGAGACCTATTAATTAGGTAGCAAGGAGTGGCAACAAATTCAGCCCAAAAAACTTTGTTCAAGGCCAACACCACTCAACATACTCCTATCCTTCTCCATCAATGTCCTGTTTATTTGATCTACAACTCCATTATGTTGTGGAGAATACAGAGTTTTCTTTTGTCTATGAATGCCACAATCTTTACAGATTAATCTATCAAAATCATTAGAGAAAAATTCACTGCCATTATTATTTCTCGAACATTTTATTTTCCTTCCAGTTTGTAATTCAACCATTGCTTTAAATTCTTTAAATTGACTAAAAATAACATATTTACTCTTAATAAAATATACCCATGTCCTTCTATAATCATCAATAAATGAAACATAATATGTAGACTTTCCAATAGAAGGAACATCTGTATGACCAAACAAATCAGAATGAATAAGATCCAACACACCACAAGATTTATGAGAACTCGAGTAAAACTGAATGCAATTTTATTTTCCATAAATGCAATGGTCACAAAAATCAAAGTCAAGATTACAATCATTCAAACCTTCAACAAAGTTTTTCTTTTTCAAGGTCCAAAGACCCTTCTCTCTAATGCAGACAAGTCTAGTGCCATAACATAGTCTTATTTTTGGGTAACTTTGATTCAGAAGAAAAAGAACCCTTAGGTACCCAAAATCCATTACCATTTGCTATAGGTGAAAACCTCACCTTATCTAATGAAGTATCCATAGATTTTGTCTTCACAAAAGTACTATTACACTAAGCAGTATATGCATCCATATTATACAAAGTTCCAATTCTGACACCTCTAGAAACCACCATAGCACCTATCACCATTTTACATCATGCATTAAAAAGACCTCTTGCATACCCAAATCTATCAATTTTCTCATAGACAACCAATTTGGTCTTATACCAGGGAGATGCAACACACTATTAATATTTCTTATTCTACCATTAGATAACTTGATTTTAACTTTACCACAAACAATAATATTTAAATGAGAATTATCACCCAAGTACACCTTACCTCCATCAAATTATTCATACTCAAAAAACCAATCAACCATGAATCATCACATGCATGAGTGGAAAAAGCTACAATGAACACATCACCATCTTCCTTCTTGGACTCAGAATCGTAATCAAATTTCTTCTTATTCTTTTTATTCTCTTCTTTGTAATCTTTACGAACGTGTCCAAGCTTACCAAAATTCCAACAAATAACTCTGGACTTTCCAGGAGATTCGGATCTCCCAATGGATTTGGATTTGTTACACTTCTCATTCTTCTTTCCTTTTTACTTAAGTCTTCTAAGGGCAACTAGGAATTCCTTGGAATTGATGGATACATTCCTCCTCATCTCTTTAGAAAAAAAAGAACCAATCACATCTTCTATCCTCAAAATTACATAAGTACTACCAATGGCCATAACAATAAAATCCCATGAATCAAGTAAAGAATAAAGTATGATCTAACATTTCTCTTCCTCATCCATCTTGACACTAACAAATGCCAATTGAGCCACCAACATATCAAATGCTTCCAGGTGGTCTATAATTTGTCCATCTTCCTCCATTCTCAATAAATATAATTTCTTCCTCATGAAAGCCTTATTTATTGAAGATTTTTCTTGATACATTTTATCAAGCTTCTTCCATTAGCTTTTTATAGAGGATTCTTCAAGGAAATTAATTAAAATAGAATCTGGAAGGAACAATATGATTAGACCCTTGGCTTTATGGTCCATAAAAAAAATTTAGAAACATCATTAGGATCTATAGGTTTCATGATAGCCTCATTAACAACCTCCCACAAATCTCAATCTATTGACAGATCCTCCATCTTTAGCTTCCACATTTCAAAATTATTTCTAGAAAATTTCACCACCTCTATTCTTCTTGATGAACTAGCCATTTGAAATTCTTGCAACAAGATCACAAGCTCCTACTCAAATATGGATTAGTTCAACAAATCCAACAACCCACAACTGAAACCAAAGGTGACCAAACTTTGATACCACTTGTAAGAAAGTTAAGTAGCATAAAAAATTCCTACACTAATCTTAAGGGGAGAATAATGTAAACAATTTCTCATATATTTTCATAGTTATAAAAACTTAACATAAATAAACATAAGGATAAATAAAATTCATATCACAACAAAAAGACTTATGTGGGGAAAATCCTTTCGGGAGAAAAACCTCACACTCCAAAAGAAAACCAATATATTATTCAATAGTTAATAATAAATTAAAATATACTTGTATAGAAAGCTTCTCTCAGGAGTGTCACCAATCAGAGATCCAAAAGTATCTAGAAAGCTATTAGACTCTTACACACAACCTCCATCTCACACACCTACTATATAGGAGATACAATACAAGAAACTATCAAATGGCATTACAAAACCAAGGGCTAAAACCACCAAATAAGGTGGTGCCCATATTATCTCCAATACAAGATGATTGATGATGCGTCAATACACACACCAACACATGTAATTCCCCTTTAAAACTCATTTCCATGTTTGCTGCATTTTTACATTTCCTATTTCAGGAGACCCAACTTCCATAGGCCATAACTCTTGAACTATGTACTCAATTTTTGATTATAACCACTTACTATAAACCTCTCAAAGTTCTCTCTGATTGGGACAATGAAGTTTTATCCCCGACGAGTTTTGACCCTGTTAGAGATTTTTCTTGGGGGATCAAACTTGGTAAATATATGTGCTGGGTTTTCAGATTATGAACTCTCAAGTTTGCAAGAAAGAGTCTAATTAATGAGGATTGGATAGAATCCTCCTTCTGCTTTGAGCTCCATAGGACTTAGGCGGGTGTTGCTTATATAAATTACTATATTGCAAGTAAACTTTGAATGGTGTATTGTGTTCTTTACTGCTATGCTATTTATCTTTCAACTTATCTCAATAAAACATCACTACTTTGCAAACAACCCAGACAATCCTGATACAGAGAATAGCAATAGAAATCATAAATGTGATAGCATAGACTAGTGGTATAAGGACATTCATCCTTCTTCTTTTCTTGAGTTCAACTCAAGGAAGGGTAACCTTTTGATTCTCTCTTGAAGGAATCACCACTATGAACTATACCACATGGATACAATTCCTCTAAAACATGTTAAAAAACTCTTAAAAGGTAAAAGTACTGGTAATGAAATGAATTTTAGTTTTTCTAAAGATCATGGAAAGACAACTTGCAAGAAAAAAATACTAAAACCAGTGCCTAATCCAATGGGAAAAAGAGTTTAAATGCAAATCCACAAGGCTATCTTAGAAGAAAATACAATAGAATGCCTTACAAGCTTTCTGCAATCTGAATAGAATGCCTTACAAACTATTTTGTCAATCTAGTATTATTACTATCAAAACCTCTATAGATACATTTACTCTCTGAAATTGATAACAAGGATTTTAATTCTCTTCTTGAGAGAAACTCATAACCAATTACAGAAGTTGCTTAACAACCAGTATATTTTAGATGCCTTACACATAAAACATACAAGAGCAAATATAAAACTAAAGAGACAACAATAATAAGGATAGAAATTGCAGTGTATTTGTATTAAAATGGACCTGTAAATTACATATAAAAACTCATGCTCAGAAGGTCAGACACAAAATTTAGAAGTCTGCTCTGTAGCAATTATACTCAGTTTTTCTATTATCTTTCCAACTATCCCCTCAAAATGAGGTTACAACTTATATATATAGCTCCACCATCTTATAATTCTCTTAGCAATGAGAATGCAACAAGCTTCAGATGGCCAGATCCCTAAACCTAGAAAGCACATAAGACAAATTACAATATAAGCCCTTAGGCGGTGGAAAGACAAAAATATTTTGGACTATTCTATTTTTGGCTCGTTGATAACTGACACCTTTGTCTGTAGATATTCATGATAGCTTCTTGAGTTGTTGCGAGACATGGTGACCGCCATTCCGACTAACTTACACCATTCTATCTAATAGCTTATCATCCTTGTGCTCTGAGGTTAGGTGTCAGGTACTCCAAGCATCCTCTTTACTCATCATCCAAAATATTGAAGTCAATTGCAGTAGACTTTATCTTCTTGGGCCTTGTAAGCTCATCCCACACAGTTACTTCTTCCTCTCTCGGCCATTTATAATTTTGGACATGCTTTAGTTGTGCCTTTTGTCTCTCCCATCCAGTGTCTGTTATCATCTTGACATCTGCCACAAACTTGGTGAGCTCCATCTCTGCCTTTATGGCTTCATCCAAAGTTTTATTAAACCTCTCCATATCTACTTCACTACTTTCATCAAGAAATGCCTCTTTCCTACGCAATAAAGGATAAAAATATGATCTCCACTGGTCGAGACTCTTCATTGCACCATCTCCATCTTTAATAGGAGGAATGAACCTATTGAAATTTGAGCCGAGAATGGCTATCCTAGCCTCAATTTGATTTGCCTTACCTTTAAAAAGTGGCAATATGGCCTTAATTCTGTTTATTTCCTCACCTACTTGTAGAACTACCTTTGGAATATCATTTCTTAAAGATTGCACAACTGCCAATCTTTCAAAAAGTGTTGCTCTAGCCGACCAAGTTGCATAATAACCATTCAAAATTGAAACACAACTATTCACCTCCACTTGCAATTCAGGTAACTTATTGTAAGCATTGAAAACCAAATCAGATTTATCTTTTAATACATCAATCCTGTGCTGTAAGATTTTTAGTAAGGCTTGTAGGATAGCCTCATTCTTTTCTAACTTTATTTTCTCAATCTCTGCAGCAACCTCTTCTTCACTTACACCTTTATTTTCAAGTAGTGCAGGCTATTCAGGTGGTGTAGGGGTAGCTACAAGAGTATTTATTATTTGTTGCTCTAAATCTGCTAAATATTTTTCCAATGCCTTTTCTTTTATCATCTGGACATCCCTGTCATTCAAAAGTACACTATAGTCCTCTAACAAGGAACCATACCTCTCTGATAATTGCTTTGTCTTGTCATCATTGAGCCTAGCAAAATGAGTTAACACTTGAGATATCTCAAGGTCGCTTGTATTATGGATCGACCTTACAATCTTGTCACCATCCATTTGCTCTTTGACATTTAGAATTAATGGCTTCTTATCCTTAGGATATAGGCTCCATAGAGCCAATGTCTGATTCCTTGGGCTATACCCAAATCTTTTTATAATCTCCCCCACTTCTCATGATTACTATGTTATATCCTCCTATCTTTTGATCTGATCAATAATGAAATCAGAATATAAATTCCACCCAGGTACTAGTTGTGTGTGTGAAAATTGTACCTGATCTGTAGACACAACACTTCAGTAAAACATTATAGGTTAGCAAAAATCAAAATCGTGCAATAAATTGAAAGCTAAACTAACCAGGTGATTTACTGCCTTCTAATAGGTGTGAGATTGATGTTCTCAGATTGTTATCGAGATCAGTGACCTTGACGACACCTAAACGAAAGATTTGAATGCAAAACTGATATGAAATATGAATGCAATTAATCTATATTTTTGATATTTTCTATGCAATGATATGAAAACTTGATATGGAATCTATGCTAATATGAAAATTGATATGCTAAAATGATCTAACAATGATATGAAAAAGAATCTAAATGAATGTAAAAAAAACAAATTGATCTCACAATAGCCTTGATTCGTAATAAGCTTTGATTCTCCAGATTCCAATTCTTCAAAATAGTTGTGCAATTCGTAGACGACTTTGGCAAAGTAAGCTTGCAAAATTATGAGATTCTGTGGATTTGAGAGATGATTTGTGAAGAGCTAAAGCCTCAATTTATAGAAATCTAGGGCTTTGGAGGTGCATGGATAAAAGCCATAAATCACTCAAATAACTCAGGTTGATTTTTGAGTTATTTTTAAATAAAGAATAATTAACTCACAAAAACATGCAAAAGCAAAGTTTAACTCAAAGTAGAGTTTAGCTTTAATTGATAATTGATAGTTGTCTGCTTTTCTGATTGTGCATGTTTTATTTATGAATTGATTTAATAATAAAGTGATTTATTTCCAACTTAACTGCTTTTAAAAATAAAACAATTGATTTATGGGTTAATCAATCATTTAATCAAACTTTTATTAAAAACTATATTATTAAATAATGACAACATGCTTTAATTAATTAAATAAGAATTTAATCAATTATTCATAGGATATTGGATTTATTGTCAAAATTAAATAATACAATTAATAATAGATAGAATTAAATTTAATTAAATAATTAAGTGGCAAATATTAAATCTAATTAATTAAATATGAAAATATTCAATTAATCAAACTTTAGGATAAATATGATTTATCGCCAAATAATCATTAAATTAAAGGTAATTAAGATAATTAAGAATATTGCTAGGAATATTCCCCGATGTAGAATTTAAGATAATCAATTAGATTCGATGATGTGCAGATGTGCCTTAGGTTAGGACTTCTATGTCGATTCATTTGATTTGAGGATGTAGGAGGTTAATGAACATATAGCCCATTTTTGGGGTATTACATTTTGCCCCTCTTTGAATTGCTGTGCGAAGCGCAATGGTTCAAAGACAGTCTGTGTTTGATAGAGATATGAAATGGATTCGAAATTGATAATTGATATGAGACAGAAGCTGATTGATATTGATTTGATATGAAGATAATAGGTCCTGAATGACCAAAGATAATGTTCACTGTAGCAGCGATGAACTGAGGATTGCGAAAAAAAGTGTCAAAACGCTTGATTCCGAACCTTATGATTGCGAAGAAGTGAGTGACTGGTTCTAGACTCGATTGTCTTAGTAGAACTAGCAGGTATCACATCCGAACCCTTCAGTTGCCGCAGAACCAAGGAAAGAACACTATGATCCGATGGTTTCAAAAACTGATACAGTTTACAAGATTAGGAGAATACCAGATTGATATGGATCTTGATGAATTTGATATGCCCCAAGTGATGATAGATTTTCCCCGAGCGATGAGGTCTTTTTTGATGAATCAATAACTAGACATGGTTGTTGTCTTGATTACTGAGGAAGATATGATTTCAAATTTGATTACAGACTTCGAATGATGTGCAATACCATGCCCCCTTCGGGATTAAAATTGAAATCTGACAAGAGAAGTCAGCGTTAAATGGTTTAGAAGCATGTTAATTGATTTGAGAAGTGGTTATACACGTCTGAGAATGCATTCTGCATTGTTTAGAGGTCCTGGAGACCAAGTTTGACTAGGTTTGACTATGAGTTGACCATGGTTGAAATTTTGATAGTTTGATGGAAGATAATTAGTTAAGTTGAATACTAGATTTCTGTGATGATTGAAGGTCGAATATGCAAGCAGTAGACCGTCTTGGGCCCAAAATTTTAAATCACAATTTTGACATAATAAACAATCTCAGATTTTGATTTTGATCCCAAAAAAGGATTCTACTTGCTATTTTGTTGGATGAACCTTCGTGTGGGATTCAACTCTTGTTAGATTGGAAGAGGTGATTGAAGAATCTTTTAAGTGTTCAAGCAATTTGTGAGATCATGCAAAGTGCAAAAATGCAAAGAAACATGCAGGATGAAATGCAACCTAGGACCTAGGACCTACTCACTGATCATGTGTCGATTTGTTATCATCATTGAACTTTTAGGTAACCAGATAAATCAATACAATGCCCACTAGTCATGAAACCATAGACATATGAATATTGATTTGTAATGCTCAAGAACCAATACAACACCCACTGGTCAAACAACCATGGACATATGAATATTGGTTTTATTTTCAGAATGTCAGATTAGATACAAGCACCAAGGCACAAGCGCCAAGATGACCTAAGTATCATGTCCATTTTGATATAGCAATTTGCATTTAACATACACATCAAACAGTCAAGAGATCATTCTAAATCCAGTGTGAATTACCCGTAGTGACCCTTTATCGTTCACATCCTTAGGTAAGATCGCATTTCACAGTAGGAGAAAGAACTTACTCAAAAAGACAATAGTGAGATCAAACTTCCTTGAATTTTCTAGGTATCAATGGTTGAGGTACGCATGGCCATCCAATTCGAGATAGAGGCTCTTATAGTCGAACACCATTTCAATCCAGAATTTCTAAAGACGTTAGA
Organism: Chamaecyparis obtusa; assembly: GCA_027943335.1. NCBI lineage: Eukaryota > Viridiplantae > Streptophyta > Pinopsida > Cupressales > Cupressaceae > Chamaecyparis > Chamaecyparis obtusa. The sequence continues at coordinate 885,097 of BSBK01004664.1, forward strand.
TTTTCACATACAAGCAGAAGACAAAGAAAAGATTATGCCCCTAGTCATCACTCTCTAAATCTTATAAAGGACATCATCGAAGAGCTCGAAGGGACACAATATGCAAAAATCTCAATGCGAATCAGTAAGCATACAAGGAGATAAAAGCATGAAAAGCACAGATTGTCTTCAGTTTGTGTTTGATTGTTGATTGTAGATGCAAAATCTTTTCTGGAGACGAGACAGACTTGACTGACTCAAATGAAGCTTCAAAGGACTCTGACTAGATATGATACGTCTAAGATATACTGGAGGCCATAAGATATAACATTGATTTCTCCTAAGTGTTAAGCATTGATAGGATACAGACACTTGAGCGGAGTGGTGTATAGACTGACTTATTGAAAATTAGAAATGCAGAAACAAACCGGGAGATATGTACAAACTAAAGAAAAATTGAAAGCTGGGAAAGACCAAGATTGCGCTGATAGATGGAGCATTTTGAAACAAGTGGCACCCATTTTCTGGGTTTTCACAATCTTGGTAGAGATTCTATTTTTGCTACCAAGGCGCCTATTTCTAGGTTTTCACCAAGGCACTTTTTCTTTTTTTTTTCATTTTTTTGTATTTTTCATTTTTGAATTTTTTTGAATTTTTGATATTTTCTAATTTTTTTGTGAATCATCAAGGCGCCTATTGCTAGGTTTTCACCAAGATGTTCATTTTTTCAGGACTTTTTCTGATTTTTATAATTTTTTCAGGACATTTTACTATAGACTGAATGCTTTAGGCATAGAATTTCTTCAGATGGAGAACGTTGATTGGTTCTCGGAGCTGTTCTCCTTCAGTCATTGAGAGTTGATAGGAACTAGAGCCAAAAGTAGCAGTGATAACAAAGGGACCCAACCAGTTGGGTTCAAACTTCCCCTTGCGTTCTTGATGTGATTGATTTTTAAGATTTTCTCTCAAGACTAGATCACCAGCCTAAAATTCTCTGTGTCTGACTTTCTTGTTGTAGCCTCTAGACATTCTCTTCTGATATACTCTGAGATGATCATACGCTGCTTGTCTGTGCTCATCTATTAGTTCAAGTTCTTGTGACCTAGACACTCTGTAGTCATCATCAATTACTAGACCATGCATTTTGATTCTTAGTGATGAGATTTCAACCTCAATAGGTAGTACCACTTCAGACCCATAAACTAAAGTGAAAGGTGTAGCCCTAGTAGGTGTTCTGATGCTTGTTCTGATACTAGTTCTGATACTTGTTCTGATACTGGTTCTGATACTGGTTTTGATACTTGTTCTGATACTAGTTCTGATACTAGTTTTGATACTAGTTTTGATACTTGTTCTGATACTTGTTCTGATACTTATTCTGATACTTGGTATACTTGATAGCATCTTTTTCCATTTGAAAACTCCCAAGCAAGATCATATCATGCAATCCCAATGTCTATCAAGGTGGAGAACAAGAGGGATTGGCAATCTGGTGGAAGAGATGAAAGACAAGAGAATGAAGGAGAATGAAGGGAAGAAATCCTCAAGGGAAAACTCCTCAAGAATACCCAAGCTAGGGAAAAATTTTCATGTAAAGGCACTTTTGGACAAGCAATGAAAGGCCAGCATAGGATAAGTCACAAAAGTGTAATGCCAAAGAAGGACAGGATGCAGTCCAAAGGAGTAGACATGTCAAGAGGTTTCAAAGCATCGTGTTCTACTTTTTTTTTTCTTTTTTTATTAGATCAAGACCAAAGGGGAAAATGATGGCGATAGACAAAAATGAATGGAGTAAGATGGATATGAAGGCTAAACATGGAAGGAATGAAAGCAAGATCATCGTAAGATAGCTCACAAAATAGCCAAATGTTCGTGTATAGATCAACATTGTCAAGATCAAAGAGAGAAGATGAAATGGATGAAATATGTAGAAGAACTACGCATGATGCCTGATTGCCAAGTTTTCGTCATGGTACTTATCCAAGGTGCCACAAGGGAGTGGTTTTAACCATAGGAAAAATTTATTTCTCTTTACTTTTGCTACCAAGGTGCCTGTTTCCAGGTTTTCACCAAGGCACATTTTTAATTTTTTTTTTTTTTGGAAGAAGACAAACTTTTTAGATAATGCTCCTTGAAAGGATGAACCATGATATGCCAAGGATTCAAAATGATATGCTCAAAGATGCTGATAGGGAAAGGAAGATGGAAGAGAAAATAGAGGATAAGGTTTTATGTAAAGCGAGTGAGGTTGGAAGATAGGAGGAATAGACAAATGAGGAAAAAAAATAGAAGGTAGAAGGATAATGAATGGAAGGATCGTAAAAGGGTCGATGGAAAGGAAGGCAATATCAACATCAACACACACCTTGGAGGGTGGTGAGAGGATGAAGGAAACATGAATGAAGGAATACGTGAAGGAATATGGTGAATGGATAGAAGAGGTTGTGGTTTAGGCACATGGAATGGAGGAATATTTATGGAAGAAGATGAAGTGGAAGCCTTTGGAAGCTTGAATATCAATTTCACTTTTTTCTCAACACCAGACTCTTTCAAGAGAGACTTTGGAATCCATATAGCCATAGGTTTTTTATTTCCTTTTGATGATTTGGAGAGAATATCTTCAATGATGAATTTTGGAACCCATACTTGTCTTGTAGTTTTTTTCTTAGATATCTCTTTTGACTTTATGTTTCCATGTCTATTAGAGGAGACATGGTGATCTCCTTTTTTTGATGGATTCTTGTATTGCTTTTTTTTCTTGTATTGAACATTCAAGTTTCTTCCAAAGGACTTGGGACTTGTGGAAGAGGGAGGAGATGACTGGTTTAGATGGGTGGATGGATGAAAGGATTCAAGGGTATGCATCTATGTTGATCTTGAGGAAAGATGGGAGATGGAGGGATGTAAGGACCCAAGATGGATGACAAATTAGGAGAGTTAGGAGGGGAAAGTGAAGGGACATAAGGACCCAAGATGGAAGGCAGACATGAAGCCCTTAGTAGTGGTGGAGGAGGTCCAAGGATGGATGCGGAAGATGCAAAAGGATAATCAATAAGCTCATCAACATCTATATAGCAACCAAGGATATCAACATCTTTAGAGTGAGCATTAGGATTTTCAATAGAATCATGGATATCTTGAATATGAGCACCTTCTTTGATAGGATTGTTCAAAGCTTGCAAAGACTTAGGAAGAATAGAAAGTGGAAGTGAACATGGAGTGGTAGAATAAGAAGATGGAAGACTTTGATCTTGACAAGGATCTTTGGATAGCATAAGCGTATAATTTTTCTCTTGATTTTCAATAGGTTTAACATTGGAAGGAACAACACCATTTTTACCAACCTTAATGGAAGTATCATCTTTGGAAAGTGAAAGTGTAGTAAGGTTATTTTGATTGTCAATAAGCTCAACAGTGTAAGTAGTAGCTTGATCTTTCTTAGGAGAAGACTTAAGACATGGTGGAATGCATGAAAAAGGGTGTGCAGGATCAAAAGAACCTTGAGGTGATAAGAGACATCATGAAAAGGAGTGGACAACATGGAGGGTTCTTGATCTTGATCTTTCTTTATGTTCTTTTTTTAATCATTTCTGGAGTCCTCTTGACATGGAGCCACTTTTAAGGACAAGGAAGCATGTTGAGATTGTATGGAAGACTGTTGCAGAGATGGTGAAGGACTAGCTAAAGTAGGCATTATAGCATATAAAGGCTCAGGCTCTTTAGTTTTAGCATTATTGAAAGTATTTGCAGCCAAGTGAAGGTTAGCTTGAGTTTCTTTGAGAGGTAGCCTTGGAAGATAACTATAGGGAACCGCATGAAAAGTATCAGGGCTTGTGTTCGATGAAGGTTCTGTGAAAGATTTGAAAGACTCAGAATCTTTAGGAAATGTACGGGTATTGGAGGAAGTAGGGGATGGAAGGGAACCATCACAAGATAAAGGTACAACATTAAAATGATCTTGCTTGAGAGTGTAATCTTTATTTTCAGCCTGAGAATTTTTAGAGGAGAGATCCTTATAGTATTGACGTTTCAAATCAGCACGGTACATTTTATATTCCTCAATAGAAGTAGATGTATCATCTAGATATTGTCCACAAAAGCCATCAAAATCTCTTTCAAAATCAGAATCATATGGATCACCATCACAATCTATCCAATGTGACATCCCATTTCCAGTAAGCAGGAACACACGATCAGGACTCTTAGGAACAGAGGTGTCATAGGTATCATTATATTGTCCATCATCATAGTCATCATAGTCTCCAAAGATGGATGTGTCACTCTCCATGGAAGAGGTATCATAAGGATTGTCATGTTGCTCATATTCTATCCGGGGGCATGGTGACATGTACAAGTTTTTATCAAATGGAAAAGGGCATAGAGCTTCCATGGAGAACTCTTTAGGTTCCTTCTCTTTCTCAAGTTTGTTAAGTTTGACTTGCATAGCGTGGATCTGTTTCGTCATAGTTGAGATTAGAATTTTTTTCTCATGTGTACTAATTTTTTGAGACATGTGTACTGATTCTTAATAGCTACTAATCTGTTCCTGACACAGTGATTTATTCGACAAATTCTGGAAATAGGCTGAAAAAGCTAAATATCTGGCAATTTTGATAATTTTCTGACAACTTTCAAAAATTTCCCAAACGACACTCTACAGACTCATACAATAGTGGGTATACTATGAAACAACAGTTGAAAAACTCGCATGATAGTTGGTAGCTAATCATACGACAGTTGAAAATATCATACGATAGTTGCAAGCAGGATTTTGACTTTTAGAATTTGACTGGCAGAAAGACTCATACGACACTGGGTCCCTTATCATATGACAGATGGGCAATAATGAAATGACACTTGAAAAAACTCGTATGAATTTTTGACCTCCTGAGATGACTTTTGACTCCAGAAAGGAATTTTACTTCAGATTTAGATTGTTTGCAAATTGTACTGTCCAGATTTGAGGATTGTAACAGATTTGTTCATTTTCAATAACCAGATAGATAAACAAGTATGCAAAATAACAAGTAAGTGATTTCAAGCATGTCTGAAAACAATGAACAAGGGCAAAAGCAACCTTGTGCATGAACAATCAAGTGACTTATTCATTTTAATCCTTAGAAGCGCTAATTGTGTATGTTCCAAAAATGTTTTGTAAGAACGCACATATACCTAAAAATGAAAATTTGGCCTCTCTAAGGTTTTTAGTAATGGTTTGACTCTGCAACTTTTATGATCCAAAGGGGTGAACTCCAATCCCGACGCACTAGGGTTTTTACACAGTCTGAGAACTTAATCTTTAGGAGCTGCTAGGGAGATCTGACAACCCAACAATGAACCATACCCGTGGAGATTTCTTCCACAAGTACATTTATATAGCGACTGTCACTACCATGATGAAAATGGCTATTACTGCTTGAGGTTCTGTCAATGCAGTTTGCCCTGTGAAGGGAGTGTCCGCTATGGTTAACCCTCTCTAAAGGTGACTCACAATAGTATACCACAAGGGGACTTGGCTCCAGATCCAAGGGTTTGATGCCTTTTCACTTTTAACCCAAACAAAGCAGGCAGATAAATTCGACACGCTAAGACAAAGTTTTGCTTCACCAAGGTCTATGATGTCAACTCCACGTGATCTATCAACCTCTCCAGGGAGAGAATGTATCGATCAATAAGAGAAGGTGCACTAACCAATTTTGATTCACCAAAGCTTGTGATGTCAACCTCACGTGATCTATCAACCTCTCCGAGGAGAGAATGTATCGATCAATAAGAGAAGATGCACTAACCAAGTTGAATGTGAAACGCACTAAGTATCCTCCCTACCTACAAGGATTCTATCGTCAAGAAGGATTTCACTGGGAATTCAATCTCTCCAGAATCACGAATAGTGTTCATAGGGCCTAATTACTATGTGAGCACAGATGTATGTTTCCAAAAGCAAATCTACCAAAAAGTACCCAAAAAGCAGAAAGAGGAACACTTAATGCTTAAAGTGAATATGAGATGAGTCCACAAGGTGGAACACTTAACACCTCACACAAGCTGAAAACAAGTCCCCAACTTAGAAAACAAGTGAGTTCCTAAAAGCATAAATGGGTTGCCAAGTGGAACACTTAATGCTTCTATCCTATTGACCCCTCCCCTTTAATGTGGCGCTGACCTTGCAACCATGGGGTGGAAAAGGGGTCAGCAGATTAGGGAGTCCAATAACCCAAGATAGCAATCAAGATCAATCACAAGTATCTAAGACTACTTAATGAATTCTTAAGGGGTCACAACCTAGTATCAATTATGCAAGTGTGTAGAAATAGACAAAAGCATGAAAAGATGCACATAAGCCAGACACATAAGAGATTTATTTTATGTCCAAATCGAAATGTTATTAGATGAAGGAGAATACCTGGGATCCTCAAAATGTGCTTAGTAGATTTTAACTGATTTTTAGTAATTCTTGTTGAGCTTTTCCATGCAAGCAAGTGACGAACTCTCCAACAAGCAAACAAGCAAACAAGATATGCAACATATATTCAACTTGTGAAAACCATAGGGTTAGCTCTAAAAATCAATTATTATCAACAATAATAACTAGCAATTAACCCAAATGACAACTCATATCATTCATTGAACAATGTAAAAAAAAAAAGTGCATACCCATCACAAAACTTTATTTTTTTTTGCTGCATTTGACCTAGTCAACAAGATCTGATTTTTTTTTATTTATGATTTTGGCCACAAAAATAGAAATTCAAAATAGAGACCCATGCTAAAAAATAGAGAGCTTTCCAAAAATGTAAAAATTTTAGAAAAATCTTTTCATTTGTGCCCTAGAGACCCGTTTTATCAAAATAGACCAATTTTTGTAAATTGACTATTTGAGCTATTATATTACATCCAAATTTAAAACACAAAGAATGGACCCCCTGTAGAATTTAAAGAATTTTCCAAAAATATAAAAATTTCTGAAAAATATGTTGATTTACATCAGATATTAATTTTTTTTGGAATTTCAAGAAAAACTTATTAAAAATTCAAAACATCTCAGAAAATTCTAAATTTTTTACTGTAGCTTCTCTGATATGTTTCCAACCTACAAAAATTTTTTTAGAGAAAAAATCTAAGCCGTTTGGGAGATAAAATTAAATATTTGAAACTTTAGGGTTTTAGCTCCCCAAAAAAATCAAAACTAGCATGTAAAGGTGGGTTGCCCCATGGTGGGTGCCAGAAATGTGTGTGAAAATTGTACCTAATCTGTAGACACAACACTTCAGTAAAACATTAGAGGTTAGCAAAAATCAAAATCGTGCAATAAATTGAAAGCTAAACTAACCAGACGATTTACTGCCTTCTAATAGGTGCTAGATTGATGTTCTCAGATTGCTATCGAGATCAGTGACCTAGACGACACCTAAATGAAGGATTTGAATGCAAAATTGATATAAAATATGAATGCAATTAATCTATTTTTTTAGATTTTAGATGCAATGATATGATGAAAACTGATATGAATCTATGCTAATATGGAAATTGATATGTGAAAATGATCTAACAATGATATGAAAAAGAATCTAAATGAATGTAAAAAAAAAAACAAATTGATCTCACAATAGCCTTGATTCGCAATAAGCTTTGATTCTCCAAATTCTAATTCTTCAAAATAGTTGTGCAATTCGTAGATGACTTTGGCAAAGTAAGCTTGCAAAATTATGAGATTCTGTGGATTTGAGAGATGATTTGTGAAGAGCTGAAGCCTTAATTTATAGAAATCCAGGGCTTTGGAGGTGCATGGATAAAATCCATAAATCACTCAAATAACTCAGGTTGATTTTTGAGTTATTTTTAAATAAAGAATAATTAACTCACAAAAACATGCAAAAGCAAAGTTTAACTCAAAATAGAGTTTAGCTTTAATTGATAATTGATAATTGTCTGCTTTTCTGATTGTGCATGTTTTATTTATGAATTGATTTAATAATAAAGTGATTTATTTCCAACTTAACTGCTTTTAAAAATAAAACAATTGATTTATGGGTTAATCAATCATTTAATCAAACTTTTATTAAAAACTATATTATTAAATAATGACAACATGTTTTAAGTAATTAAATAAGAATTTAATCAATTATTCATAGGATATTGGATTTATTGTCAAAATTAAATAATACAATTAATAATAGATAGAATTAAATTTAATTAAATAATTAAGTGACAAATATTAAATCTAATTAATCAAATATGAAAATATTCAATTAATCAAACTTTAGGATAAATGTGATTTGTCGCCAAATAATCATTAAATTAAAGGTAATTAAGATAATTAAGAATATTGCTAGGAATATTCCCTGATGCAGAATTTAAGATAATCAATTAGATTCGATGATGTGCAGATGTGCCATAGGTTAGGAATTTTATGTCGATTTCATTTGATTTGAGGATGTAGGAGGTTAATGAACATATAGCCCATTTTTGAGGTATTACACTAGTAGCATATTGCTAGCTCTGACCAGTTATCTAGCTTCTTCTGGGGTGATTTTCTCAGTCTCAGGGTCATACTCCCTTAGTGTTTGTATTGCTTCATCAGGCACTTGACCCTCTTTAGTGATCTGAACACTTGATGTAACTTGTTGTTGCTTATGCCATATTAAGAAGCTCTTGAATTCATCTGACTCAATAAAATTGTCATCTTTCAAGAATGCATCTTGCTCTATCATTCTCTCATCTTGGCAAAGGGCCAAGGGAAACTCAACATCCTCAGTCTCAAGTTTATGTTTTCTTTTCTCATTTCTTATCTTCTTCCTCAACTAGTGATCATGGACAACAGTTCCAGTGAAAAGGCCCCCTACTCTGTCCCTCCTCCTTTCTATAGTCCTTATTTGGGAAGACTCTCCAATAAATAATCTCTGCTTCTTTATAGGTGGTTCACTTGTATCTTGAGAACTATGTAGTTCTGTCAAGTCAACAACATACTCACCATCTTGATGTTTTTCAGTTATTATTTTCTCTAGAGCAGGGATGCTGTGCACCGAGAAGCCACCATCACTGTCTTCATCACATTCTGACTCTGAATGGACATTTGTCTTCTTTTCTGTCTCATCAATCTGATCTTCAAAAGTCTTCATTAAAGTATTGAATTGGGCCATCATTTGTTCAAGCCTTTGGAAATAAGGTAGATTGGGGAAGAAGCCACGGAATTCCAATTCTTTTTGTTTTAACTATTTCTCCATGGCATATAATTCATTTATTTGGTCAGCTCTTCTCACCTCCTCCTCCTCTTCTATTATATTTTTGATCATATCCTCCTTAGGATATTCTTCATGTCTTTTGTTGAATGGGATGCTAGGGATGTAGTATTTTCTAGCAGCAACCATGAATCCCTCCGTATCAACATATCTATAGGAAGCAACATGCATTCTGAACTATCCTAACCAATCATTCACCTTACTGAAGGCATTGTTGCCTATTGTGAGACTATGCACTCTAAAGTGCCTTGGAGTAAAAGTTCCTTTTCTATGTGAAGCGAGGTGCTCCTTATCGGCCATCATAAGCTACCAGATGAACTCTAAAAATGCCACCCTAGGTGGAACAAAGAATGGTAGTACGTGGGGGGGCTGAGGGCATCCATATACTCTAATCAAAGTGTAACCCTTTTCATAGTAAATATCTCCCCAATTGTGACCCTTGGTCCACTTATCAACAAATTGTTGGGGCCTTATTAGATGTAGAACCTTAGTGGACAACCTTGAAAGATTTAATCCTAAACTAAGAAGGATAGGCTAAACTATCCAATTTTCAAATGCACAAAAATCACATCTTGAAGAAGGATTCCAACCTCTGATCCAAACTTGTACTGGATTTGGCTATCCCTTATACATCATTTTTGGCTCGAGGCCCTCCAGGTTCATGATATCATGATTAAAGTATAGAATGAGATGCATCAACAAAGAATAGTGCATAAGCCTAGGTGTAGAACTAGACATGTGACTCTTCAATGCCTGTAAACCCTCATGCATTTTGTCTATTACATATCCTATGTAATCATATCCTCTCGTCACATGAAGACTCTGGGAATCCAAAACCATCATCAGGAGATCTGCGGTGATCCTCTCTCCACCATCAACCCCTAGAACTTTGCATAATCCATATGCAATATATTTTATATAGAAACAAAGATCCTTATAGAAAAATGGGGTCATCGCGGCCATTGGTGCAATGTAATTTAGGTATTCTCCCGGGGAACATGGTTTTGAATTTCTTTTGCCACCACAATAGAATCCCTAATATATCTATTGGCTACGACCTGCAGATTAATTTCTGTAGCCATAGGGACCTGGATACCAAAGCTCTCATGAATGAATTTCAGTCAAGGGTGACCAAAGGAGAACCATCACCCCTCCTAATTGTTCTGGATAGGGGATCATAGCTATGAGACAAAATAATTAAGACATCTACGTCCAGGAAAACCTCTGGAACAATCAATTTTGCTAACCCTGACGTCCAAGGGTTTCAGACGGGGACCAGACTATCAAAGTTCTTGTAAAAATACTTGAATAAACACATGCATGTGACATCTAGATTTCTTGCATCCCTACAATAAGCTCATCAATAAAACACTCATCACTAACCATTTTGTTCTGTGATGATCCTGGCAGTAAGATGAGGAATTCATTCGAGTAGCTTTCGTTAGCTTTGTCCTTGGTACCTTTACTGGTAGAGGCCCCACTGACTGATAATTGGCTCATCCTTTCTAAGAATTCAAACTCCTCTACAAATTCTGAATGTACTAAACTTTGGAATTGCTCTAGAAATCTCAATAAATTCTATCACTTTGGCTCTTCTGAATGCTTGGTAATTCAAAATGAGTGATGACCAACTATATTTATTTTGTAGAATTGAATGTAGTAACCCATTAGAGATCAAAAAGATGAAAATAATGTCACTTTTGCCATTACTTGGCACGCTCAAAACTCAATTCACTAGCCGTAAGCTGAGAAAATGACAGGTAATCAAATTCTAAATTTCTAGCGACCTAGCGACTACAACACATTCTCATAATCGTTGAAAGATTTGGCACCTCCTTTACATTCTTGGAGATCTGGTGACTAAAGGAAAACCTTAGTCACTAAATAATTTGAACCCTTTTGATTTTATCTGGAGACTAGGCAACCTTATGTTACTTAAATTTTTCCATTTTGAGACTTGGCGACTATAGTCATTCATTTAGTCACTGTAAAATTATCTCCTTTTAATTTTATCTCAAGTCCTTGTGACCCAAGGCTATCAAGAGATCCAACGACTGTAATAAATCTCCTAATCACTGAAGCCTGTTGACTTTTCAAAATTTTTCTTGAGACCTCCCAACTCACCCATTTGGAGATTTAGTGACTATAGTCAAGTCCGCTGACTTGTTTATTATCTTCTTATTTTGTGAACCAATCAGGAAGAGACACGTCACAAAATCTGGCAACTGGATGCCCAAAATTTTTCAAAATTGTAAATTTGGTCAACACTTAACCTTGAATCATTTGGTGATTAGTTGAATGAAGACAGTCTCCCAATCACTAAGCAACTTACTTAACTCAAGTTTGACCTAGAGATTGGGTGACAAGACAAATCTCAAGGTCGTTGGAACATTTTCTAACCCATGGTTTGATTCTGAGACCACGTGACCACCACTCGATCAAAATTAAATCAACGGTTGAAAACAGCTATCTAAAAACCTTTCTCTTAACTCACCCTCATATGGAAACCACGTGATTGAAGAAATCTCCTTGTCGCTAGATATTTCCTTTAACTACGGTTAAGACTGGAGACTGTGCAAAAACCTTCATTCTCCAAGTCGCGGGAAGATTTACTTAATCTTGGTCAAGTAATGAGATTAAATTATATCAACCGTTGGTCTAATCTTCATCCAATGGTTCCCGCTGAGTCGCTATATCTTTCATAACTTAACCACTTCATTAGGAGAATTAGAGATAACCGTGTCACTAAATCACTAACTGCTTGAGACATAACCGCCAGAATCATGAGAACAAGCGACCATTGAAATTGCCAGGTTGCTGGATAAAAGAACTAACTGTTGAATAACTTGGAGATCTGATGACCTGCATAAAATAGTCCACCACCTTGCATTTGGAGACCCAACGACCAATCTGAGAACCTCATAATTGTTGAATACTATATCAATTCTTTATTTCTTTTAGAGATCACCCGACTAAAGGTATTTTGATTCGAAATATAGTGACTATAGTTGTTTTGCAAAAAAATATCATAGCATTCTCTAGATCTCATAAAAATCATCTAGAGACTCGACGACTAAAGGCAACCGTTGAGTCATTTGAAGATAAAGAATATTCTTCCAACCTAAGGAGACTGCTCGACAAAGGGATTCAGGTAATCACTAGTTAAAAAAGAATATGCCAAACTGATTAGGAGACTAAGCGACTAACCAGGAAGTATAAAGCGCATATGCTCCAAAAGGCCATTTAAGTGAAAAAAGATAACAACCAAATAGACTTGGGTGAGCAAAATTTTAGGGCTTTTTGGATTTTCAAAGATAATTAGACCTAACACCTAGGGTTTTTAGATTTTTAGACAAATTTGGAGTTCTGGGACTGAAAAATATTGGAGACCAAATCATGAAACTCAAAGATAGACTTCAAAAATCAAAATTTTGAAGGACAACTTCTAAAACCGGGAAACCAACCAACAGTGGCTCTATCTAAGGATGTTTAAATGTGAGTTTAAGGAAGAACCACAGATCTCAGGAAAGCAGACCAAAACTGGCTAACCTAAAGCAGGAAATGAAACACACAACTTAAGGGAAACAAACTTATACATAATCTACAAGAAATTTACATGTGCATAAGAACCAAAAATTTTAGTTGAAAAAAGGTTTTAAGAATTTCCCATGCACTGACAACTCAAAAATTTCTCCATCCATATTTTTCAACAAGTAGGAATCCTTTCCAAAACTTTCATGGATTATGTAGGGACCAAGCCATAATGATTCAAACTTCTTATGCTTTCCTTTATCTTCTGCTCTCACATTCCACTAAAGCACTAAGTCATCTGATTTTTTGGTAGTAGCTCTCTTATCAAATAGGTACTTCATTTTTTGCTGTAACTTAACATTGCTCTTTTGACTATCTCTTCTCATTTCATCCAGTTCAGTCAATTGCATGATTTTGTCCTGCATTGGCTCTGAAATGTCAAACTCTTCATCCTGGATGAATTTGTATACATGCATCAAGTCATTGATAGGAAACCTTGGTTGTAATCCATACACAAGCTCAAATGGAGACTTTCCTATAGCTTTCTTTACTGTAATCCTATCTGCCCACAGGGCAAGCTTTAACTTTGAATGCCAAGCTCTTTTATTCTTCTCCAATATTTTCTTTAGAATTTTCAAAATACTTTTGTTACTGGATTCAGCTTGTCGATTTGCTTGAGGGTGATAGGGAGATGAATAAGAAGTTATAATTCCATTCTCTTTGCAAAAATCCTTGAACTCATCTGATCTAAAGCACATTGCATTATCAATGATTAATTTTATGGGGACACCAAATCTAGTCAAAATATTATCTAGTAGAAAATCAATCACTACCCTACTTGTTGCCTTTTTGGTGGGGATAGCTTCTATCCACTTTGTGAAGTAATCAATTGCAACAAGTATCCAATTGTGTCCACCACTAGATTTCTCAGTAAACTCTCCTATGAAGTCCATTCCGCACATGGAAAATGGTGCTTCTACAACTATTGGATTTAGCAACAATGCTCCTAAATATTTTAACTTAGAAGCAAACTTCTGACAGGCCTCACATCTCTTAACGAATTGGAAAGAATCTTTGAATAATGTGGGCCAAAAATAGCTAGGTCTTAAAATCTTATGGGTAGTGGTCCTTGTAGAATAATGCCCCCCACAAACACCAGCATGCATTTCATTCAAGACCTTCTCTGCTTGATATTTGTCAAGGCAAAATAAAAAAATTCCATCTCTATTTTTCCAGTACAAATCCCCTTGTATTAATATGTACTTCTGAGCTTGTAATCTTAAGGCTCTCTTTTGATTATTAGTCATATGCTCTGGACACCTGACATTTTTAATATGATAAACAATATCAGCATAATATGGTTGCATTTCAATACTTGTTATTGTCAAATCTGATATCCCTTCATTGTTAACTTGGACTAAATCCATGTTTTCCTTAGTCATTAACTTAGCCAGACTTAGTCCTCTTACTAGCTTGGTAATATGAATTTCCAAATTGAATTCTTGGATCCTAGTAATCCATTTACATCTTTTACCAGTAACCTTAGACTGTGTGAGAACATCCTTCAATGCTGCATGTGGAACATATGCAATAACCTTAGCACACACTAGGTAAGGCCTGAAAGATTTTATAGATTTTACTAATGCATATGCCTACTTTTCCATCATCTCATAATTTAGTTCAGCAGCCTACAAAGACTTACTGAAGAATGCAATTGGATGTTCAAAATTTTCTTCATCCTTTTGTAACAATACAATAGTAATAGTGTGAAATGATGCAAAAGAGAATAATGAGAAAGGTTTGCTGTAGTCAGGAGACTTCAATATAGGTGCCTCTTGAACAACCTCTTTAATTTTGTCAAAAGCATGCTGAGCTTCAACAGTCCATTGGAACTTAACATCCTTCTTGAGTAGCTTGACTATTGGTTTGACAATTTCAGAAAAGTTGGCAATAAACCTTCTAAAAAAATTAATTTTCCCTAAAAAGGATTGTACACCCTTGAGATTTTTTGGTGCAGTGACTTTCTTGATGGCCTCTACCCTTTCTGGATCAATTCTTATTTCTTCCTTTGATACAATGTGCCCTAACAACTTTCCTTCTCTGATTGTAAAGTTACACTTTTTTGGGTTTAGGGACACACCATACTCTAGAGCTTTGTTAAAGATTTTTTTGAGATGAGAACAATGATCTTTAGCCTTCTTGGAATAAGCAGTCATGTCATCTTGGTAAACAACCATAAACAAATCTATATACTCTTTGAATGCAACATCTATGGCTCTTTGGAAAGTTGCTCCAACATTTCTAAGACCAAATGACATTCTGACATATACATAGGTTCCCCAAGGCATTGTGAATGCAGTCTTAAATTGTTCAAACTCTTTCACCAACACTTGGTTGTATCCTGAGAATCCATCCATCATAGATAGTAATTCACAACCAGTAACTTTATGTAACATTGCTTCCATGTTGGGCAAATAATAATTGTCTTTCAGAGATGCAACATTCAAGTTTCTAAAATCCACACACAACCTAATATCACCATTTTTCTTCCTAACTGGGACTAGGTTAGATACCCAAGTTGAGTGCCTTATAGGATGAATTATCCCTGCATCACTCAACCTGACCAGTTGCTACTGCATTTTGGGAGCCAATAATGGATTAATAGGTCTTTGTTTTTGTCTAAATGGGTTAACATCTTGGTTCAATGGGATCTCATGTTGGAAAAGGTCCTCTCTATAGGCTTTCAGGTCATCATAAGACCATGCAAACACATGCTTGTGTTTTCTTAACAATTTTATCAAATTGTATCTAATTTGAGGATCTAACCCCTTTCCAATATAAATCATTTGAGGTGTGTTGTACGATCCCAAGTTCACTTCTTCTAAGTCTTCTATCTTAGCATTACTAGTCTTTAACATGTGATCATCCTAGCTACTATATAATGCTTTTAGTTTAGTTAAAACTTTAGGAATATGATTTGTATTTAACTAGATAACCTCATTTCCCAAGACCATATCTTTACCATCCATTTTCTCAACCAAAGTATTACAATCTATGAGCTGATCTTCATAAGTGTCAAGGCATTGAATAAACTTTAAAATGTTATGGTCGTCTTCAAAGACCTACCAATTGTAAATGTTATCTGGAACAACTGGCCTACTCTTTATTTCCACTAGTGATACTCTAGACAAAGTTACATCATCTCTCTTTAAAGCAACATTAGCTAAAAAATCAGCCATAATGTTTTTAGACCTTTCCACCCAACATATGTTGAAAGCATCAAATAATTCAATCTGATCCCAAATAGCATGTTTATACAATTTTAGTCTATCATTTTTGACAACATACTTGGATCTAACTTGTGCTACCACAAGCTCAGAGTCACCATAAACTTTTAAACACTTTATCCCATCTTTTATGGCAATATTCAATCCTAAAGACAGTGCTTCATATTTAGCAGTGTTGTTTGTACATTGAAAATTCAATCGGAAAGAGTACTTGAAAGTGGTACCTGATGGTGATATGAATAAGAATCCAGCTCTTGAGCCTTCTTTTGAACAAGCTCCATCAAAATACATCTGCCATAATCCATTTTGTTGTTCTTTCAATTCCTCAATCAGTGGGTCTGCATCTTCTTCTTGTGGAACTCTAAAGTTTTCCATATCAACATCCAC
This sequence comes from Chamaecyparis obtusa, assembly GCA_027943335.1. Taxonomy (NCBI): domain Eukaryota; kingdom Viridiplantae; phylum Streptophyta; class Pinopsida; order Cupressales; family Cupressaceae; genus Chamaecyparis; species Chamaecyparis obtusa. The sequence goes on from BSBK01004664.1 coordinate 901,520, forward strand.
ACAACAATTCAAATCATTAGCATCAGTTACTTAAATCATGTGTGGGGTTCTACTTTCTCTGGATACTTTGACATTATTTCCATCGATATTGAAGGTTGCAAAAGACAAATCACACTAGATAATACCTCCCATTGAAGCACTCCATTTTCTAGATAGTAGCATTCCATACTGAGGTGGGATGTCAACCACCAAAACACTCATAGTTAACAGCCTATTTGGGTAAGCTGCTAACTTGTAAGGTAATGATTTAATAGTACCAATAACTGGTACTTCTCTTGAGTCCATGACCTGACATCTTCCATGAGGTGTATCCACTTTCAATCCCAGAGACCTCATTACTTCTGCAGACATAACAGTATTAGAAGCTCCTGAATCAATCATGCAATTTTTTAAAAGCTTCCCATTTACTACTAAAGACAGAAAGAAAGGATCAACTATTCCTGACACAGTGCTAACAATATTTGTATCCAAATAAATTTGAGGAATCTCAGAAATAATTTCCCCATACTGATTTTCATTTGAGTCATTTACTGAGGCAATCAATTTATCAACCTTAGTGGCACTTTGGGTATCAGTAGGAGTGACTCCATTCACCCAACTTAAGGCTTTCTCTTTGTATTCCTCTATTCTCATCATTTCTAACAAAGGAAATTTGACAGTAATTTGTGATAACAACTTACTCATATCAACCGAAATATATTTTGGGTCAACTATATCTTGTTTGATAACAGTGACCTCCTTGTTTTCTTCATGTTTAGTGAGGCCAAGATGATCCTTGTTTTGGGTTTTAACCTCCTTTTGGGAAGAGATGAAAGTTTCCTCCAGGGGTTTAGCCTTCACTCTGTAAGTCATATTGGGGGTAGCAAAAATGACTTTTTTCTTGATCTTAGTTTTGCTGACAACCTCTGCAGCCTTCTATTTAGCTTGAGACTGTTTCACATCCTTTTCTAATTTCTTGATGAATATACCAGTTGGATTATGATTTTGATCACCTACCACCCTATTTCTTAAATTATAATTACTCTTAGCTTGGGTAACCATATATGCTGTGATTTGTGCAATTTCCTCATCAGAAGGCCTCCTTAACACAACTGATCCATCATATCTCAAAGTGTTACACTGGACTTTATCTAAATGATCATTTTCCTCATCAGAAAAAACTTGCTGATGGTAGACCTCATTCATGAATTGGGAACTACAAACATCTTGACCCTCATCCTCTTCAGCGGAATCTATCTCATCATAAATATATGAAGAAGTCATGGAACATCCTCGATCATCATAAGATTCTTCCTCATCATTATTTTATTGTTCTCCATCTGCTAAAACACTTTGAGAAATTACATAGTAATAAGGGTCATGAGGTGATTGAAAAACAATACACCATGGAACATCATCATTCATGTTCACTGAGTTCTTATGTAATGGGTCAGGAGTTTTATCATTGAGTTTATCACTTCTTTCAGGAAGCACTGGTTTTCCATCCTTCCACTGAGTGTAATAAGGATAGTTTTGCATCCTTGGTAACTTGTTGAAGTTATTAAAAGATGGTTTGTCATTTGCTACTAATCTATTATTTTTATTCTCACCAAGCTTCAAATCTTTTATAGCTTTCAAAATCTATTTCAAACTATCTTCCTCTTTTGGTTTTGTATCAGATTTTCCTGGTTCCTTCCTATTTGAAAATTGAGGTTTATAGTCATCCCTTCTCCCCAATTTTCTTGATATCCTCCTATTGCTTTCTATGTTAATGGCCAATTTATAAGTCTCTGTAAGGTTTCTAGGGTTTTTGTCTCTCAAAAGGTACTCCATCTTTGAATCAAAAGCATTTAAGTAGGTGACCAAACATATTTTGTCATCCAACCTGATAACTTGTAATAGTTTATGCATAGCTTTATGAAATTTGACATTAAATTCAATGACACCCTCATTTTGGTTTTTCTTGATGTTATTAAACTCATTCAGCATGAAACCTTTATTAGTCTTATCACCATATTGTTCTTCAAAACAATGCTTGAAATGTTCCCATGAACTTATGCTAGCATGAGGTAAATGTCTAAACCAATCTCTAGCATCTTCAGTCAGAGATTGAACAAAAAGTTTCATAATTACATCATCAGGTTCTATGTTGTAGTCATCTATTACATCAATAAAAATCTTCAAGTGTTCCTCACAAGTGAATGCATTTCTTCCAGTGAATTTTGAGAGTTTTTTCCTAATTTCATCAGGGATGGGATTAGGGTATCCGAAGATTCCAATAAAAACTAACTGCCCGTGTCTCTCATGAATAGATCCACTCTAAGATGGGCCAGCACCTAAAGATGTAGATGTTTGAATATTTGAAACAGTGGATACCTTATGGCCAATAGATGAAGGGATAGTTTTGGCAGTATTCAAAATATTTGCACCTTGTACTAAGGAAGTGGAAACTGTATTGGTAGGTCCTGAAGATTGTCTAAGAAACTTGATCTTTCTTTTCATCTCAGCTATAGTAGCATCTAGCTTTGCTTTTTCTAATTCTTTAGCCAATAATTCCTGTTCTCTTTTGGCCTTTTCATGGTCAGCATCTAATCTTGTTGCTTGATCTAAAGAGTTTTTGGTAGGATTTGGTTCACTAATTGAAATTCCTACAACTTTTTGTTTACCCTTATCCATGGGGTTTCTTATTTCATGAACTTCTTGGATAATGGGTTGTTCCTTTGTTTGTTCTGATGTGGGAACATAATTTATAGCTTCATAATCCAACAATTGTCTTTTTAATTGTTCAACTCTTATCATAGCATGTCTAATCTTTTCTTCTTTCTCTTTCTCTCTTCTTTTCCTTGTATCAGCTTGCTCCCGGATCTTCCTTTCTAATTCAAACACTTCTTCAAAAATTTCTTCAGAGTCTGGGAGAGTTGTTTCTGATGATGTTTTTGTTGGAAATATAGATGTAGTAACTGAGAGGGGGGGTGAATCAGTTAACCACAAAATATTACCACTGATCCCTTAGATGTCCTATTTAATTATTTACTGCTGACATATAGAGAAATGCTGAAACTTGGTAATTGCAGAGAGTGTTAATTATAACTGTTCTTAAGCATTCATCAGTGATTAACATGCATGAATAAAGAAAATACCATGAACACAAGAGACCAGATTTAATGTGGAAACCCAATATGGGAAAAACCACCAATGTAACTAGTTACTGATTTTCACTCTTCTGAAGTGATGCCCTGTTAGGAGCCAACCCGGTAAAAGGTTACAAAACACACTGTTAAGTGTGACCTTGTTAGAGGATTTAATCACCCGGCTAGGAGTGGCCTTGTAAGAGGTCTTGAAACAATTCAATAGAACTGTCACCTTGTTAGAGGATTTACAAAATGGCTGTTAAACCAACTCGGTTAGGAGATTTTGAAATCACTGCTACAATGGTAAGAAAGTAACAATGAAGTGACTTGAATAGTGATGCAATTGAATTGCTGATTACAGATCTCTATTCTGCTTCACTAGATCCTTCCTGATCAAATATATCTCTACTGCTCTTCAAGGATATCTAACCATCCTTCAAAATTCGCTCATACTATTCTTCTCTTTCTTCCTTTTTTTTTGCTTGCTCCTAATTCACAACTTGACCTTCTATATATATACCATTCAGATTGTCAAGTTGACACTAATAATTATTACAAACATCACTAATCATTACAACAGTCAGCTGGAATAAACCAACTTTATTTCTCAAATTGACAAAATCCTTTACTGGGCCGACCTTACTCGGTAAACATTAATCCAAAAAAGATTTCCTTTGGTCACCGAGAGAACTCGGTAAGTATTGTGAATTCTTCAACATCCTTTGGAGACTGAGTGAACTCGGTAGACACTAACATTCCTTCGATAACCGAGGAAGCTCGGTTAACACTATTTTCCGCCATACTTTTCTTTTGACACCCGAGAGGTCTCGGTAGACACTGGTAACTGCTTTGTTGACCGATTGAGCTCGGTAGACACTAGGAACTACTTTGCTAATTGACTGAGCTGAAAACTGATATGACATCTACGTGACATCAAAGACAACACATAATCATTCCAACAATCTCCTTCAAACAATTGTATCCAACAATTTTTTGGGCAAGGACTTCCTCTTGGTGGTCATTAGGCACTTGGTGGCCCTGTAATGAGGAACCAAGGGGAAAAGAAGGAACAAAGTCTTGTCTATTCCTACTTTGGATCCTAGACCTTCTAGTATTTCCAAGGACTCCTCTTCTATGAGGTTGTGCTCTCCCTCCATCCTTTTCAGAGGGTGAATAATAATCATCATACTGATTTACACCCAAATTAACCACTTCCTCATATTCTAATGTATTTCCCTCTTCATTTTCTTGAACAGGGTCTTCAATCCTCACATTTCCTTTTTGCTACCATGTGAAAGACATGTCATTGTTGTTTCTCTCCCTCCTCATTTGACTATGCCTTGAGGTAGTTGGAAGTTCTCCTTCTAAATTTTCTTCTGGATGTTCTTTTCTCCAAGACCTTGTATTTCTATGGCTCATTGTAAAATAATGAATGTCTTTTTTTTTGACCATTGCTATAGAGATTTTGTAGAGAGTCACCACCCAATTTGGTTGGGAATTTGGATATATTATCCTTGGGAAAGTATATGAGAAAAAATTTAAAAGGACAAGATATATAGAGAGATAAAGGGACAACTCTGATCTTCAATGGTGACTAACTGGTATGGAATAAGCAGGCCATGAGTCAAACTCTACTTGAAACATGCTATATTTATGACTTTGTAAAAGATTTTACTCCCCAAAAGAGTCTCCAATTTGTTAGAGATTTTTCTTGGGGGATCAAACTTGGTAAATATATGTGCTGAGTTTTCAGATTATGAACTCTCAAGTTTACAAGAAAGAGTCTAATTGATGAGGATTGGATAGAATCCTCCTTATGCTTCGAGCTCCACAGGACTCAGGGAGGTGTTGCCTATATAAATTACTATATTGCAAGTAAACTTTGAATGGTGGATTGTGTTCTTCACTGCTATGCTATTTATCTTTCAACTTATCTCAATAAAACATCACTACTCTACAAACAACCCACTAGACAATCTTGATACAGAGAATAGAAATAGAAATCATAAATGTGATAGCATAGACTAGTGGTATAAGGACATTCATCCTTCTTCTTTTTCTGAGTTCAACTCAAGGAAGGGTAACCTTTTGATTCTCTCTTGAAGGAATCACCAATATGAACTATACCACCTGGATACAATTCCTCTAAAACATGTAAAAAAACTCTTAAAAGGTAAAAGTATTGGTAATGAAATGAATTTTAGTTTTTCTAAAGATCATGGAAAGACAACTTGGAAGAAACAAACACTAAAACCAGTGCCTAATCCAATGTGCAAAATAGTTTAAATGCAAATCCACAAGGCTATCTTAGAAGAAAATACAACAGAATGCCTTACAAACATGTAAAAAAACTCTTAAAAGGTAAAAGTACTGGTAATGAAATGAATTTTAGTTTTTCTAAAGATCATGGAAAGACAACTTGCAAGAGACAAACACTAAAACCTGTGCCTAATCCAATGTGCAAAAGAGTTTAAATGCAAATCCACAAGGCTATCTTAGAAGAAAATACAACAAAATGCCTTACAAACTTTCTACAATCTGAATAGAATACCTTACAAACTATTCTGTCAATCTAGTATTATTACTATCAAAACCTCTACAGATACATTTACTCTCTGAAATTGATAATAAGGATTTTAATTCTCTCCTTGAGAGAAACTCATAACCAATTACAGAAGTTGCTTAACAACTAGTATATTTTAGATGCCTTACACATAAAACATACAAGAGCAAATATAAAAGTAAAGAGACAATAATAATAGGAGATAGAAATTGCAGTGTATTTGTATTAAAATGGACCTATAAATTACATATAAAAACTCATGCTCAGAAGCTTAGACACAAAATTTAGAAGTCTACTTTGTAGAAATTATACTCAGTTTTTCTATTATCTTTCCAACTATCCCCTCAAAATGAGGTTACAACTTATATATATAGCTCCACCATCTTGGAATTCTCTTATTAATGAGAATGCAACAAGATTCGGATGGTCGAAGCCCTAAACCTAGAAAGCACATAAGATAAATTATAATATAAGCCCTTAGGTTGTGGAAAGAAAAAAATATTTTGGACTGTTTTGTTCCTGGCTCGTTGCTCACTGACACCTTTGTCTATAGATATTTATGATAGCTTCTTGAGTTATTGCGAGATATGGTGACCACCATTCTGACTAACTTACACCATTCTATCTGATAGCTTATCATCCTTGTGCTCTGAGGCCAGGTGTCAGGTACTTCAGGTGTCCTCTTTACTCATCATCCAAAATTTTGAAGTCAACTACAATAGACTTTATCTTCTTTGGCCTTGGAAGCTCATCCCATGTAGTTACTTCTTCCTCTATCGACCATTTATAATTTTGGACATGCTGTAGTTGTGCCTTTTGTCTCTCCCATCTAGTGTTTGTTATCATCTTGAAATCTGCCACAAATTTGGTGAGCTCCATCTCTGCCTTTATGGCTTCATCCAGAGTGTTATTAAACCTCTCCATATCTACTTCACTACTTTCATCAAGAAATGCCTCTCTCCTAGGCAATAAAGGATAAAAATCTGATCTCCACTGGTCGAGACTCTTCATTGCACCATCTCCATCTTTAATAGGAGGAATGAACCTGTTGAAATCTGAGCCGAGCATGGCTATCCTAGCCTCAATCTAATTTTCCTTACCTTTAAAAAGTGGCAATATGGTCTTAATTCTATTTATTTCCGCACCTACTTGTAGAACTGCCTCTGGAATATCATTTCTTAAAGATTGCACAGCTACCAATCTATCAAAAAGTGTTGCTCTGGCCAACCAAGTTGCATAATAACCATTCAAAATTGAAACATAACTATTCACCTCCACCTGCAATTCAGGTAACTTATTGTAAGCATTGAAAACCAATTCAGATTTATCTTTTAATACATCAATCTTGTGCTGCAAGATTTTTAGTAAGGCTTGTAGGATAGCATCATTGTTTTCTAACTTTATTTTATCAATCTTTGCAGAAACCTCTTCTTCACTTACACCTTTATTTTCAAGTAGTGTAGGCTGTTCAGGTGGTGTAGGGGTAGCTACAAGAGTATTTATTATTTTCTACTCTAAATCTGCTAAAGATTTTTCCAATGCCTTTTCTTTTATCATTCGGACATCCCTATCCTTTAAAAGTCCACTATAGTCCTCTAAAAAGGAACCATACCTCTCTGATAATTGCTTTGTCTTGTCCTCATTGAGCCTAGCAAAATGAGTTAACACTTGAGATATCTCAGGGTCGCTTGTATTATGGATCGACCTTACAATCTTGTCACCATCCATTTGCTCTTTGACATTTAGAATTAATGGCTTCTTATCCTTAGGATATAGGCTCCATAGAGCCAATGCCCAATTCCTTGGGCTATACCCAAATCCTTTTATAACCTCCCGCACTTGGGTCTCTGAAGACAATGTTATATCCTCCTATCTTTTGATCTGATCAATAATGAAATCAAAATATAAATTCCACCTAGGTACTAGTAGCATATTGCTAGCTTTGATGAGTTTTCTATCTTCTTCTGGGGTGATTTTATCAGTCTTAGGGTCATACTCCCTTAGTGTTTGTACAACTTCATCAGGCACTTAATCCTCTTTAGTGATCTAAACACTTGATGCAACCTATTGTTGGTTATGCCATATTAAGAAGCTCTTGAATTCATCTAACTCAATAAAATTTTCATCTTTCAAGAATGCATCTTGCTCTATCATTCTGTCATCTTGGAAAAGGGCCAAGGGCAAATCAACATCCTTAGTCTCAAGTTGTTGTTTTCTTTTCTCCTTTCTTATCTTCTTCCTCAAATGGTGATCATGGACACTAGTTCCAATGAAAAGGCCCCCTACTCTATCCCTCCTCCTTTCTGTAGTCCTTATTTGGGAAGACTCTCCAGTAAATAATCTCTGCTTCTTTGTAGGTGGCTCACTTGTATCTTGAGAACTATGTAGTTCTGTCAAGTCAACAACATTCTCACCATCTTGATGTTTTTTAGTTATTATTTTCTCTAGAGAAGGGATGCTATTCAATGAGAAGCTAGCATCACGATCTTCATCACATTCTAACTCTGAGTGGACATCTTTCTTCTTTTCTGTCTCATCAATCTGATCTTCAAAAGTCTTCATTAAAGTATTGAATTGGGCCATCATTTGTTCAAGCCTTTGGAAATAAGGTAGATTGGGGAAGAAGCCACTGCATGCCAATCCTTTTTATTTTAACTATTTCTCCATGGCATATAATTCATTTATTTGGTCAGCTCTTCTCACCACCTCCTCCTCTTCTATTATATTTCTGATCACATCCTCCTCAAGATATTCTTCATGTCTTTTGTTGAATGGGATGCTAGGGATGTAGTATTTTATAGCAGCAACCATGAATCCCTCCATATCAACATATGTATAGGAAGTAACATGCATTCTAAACTTTCCTAACCAATCATTCACTTTACTGAAGGCATTCTTTCCTATTGTGAGACTATGCACTCTAGAGTGCCTTGGAGTAAAAGTTCCTTTTCTATGTGAAGCGAGGTGCTCCTTATCGGTCAGCATAAGCTACCAGATGAACTCTAAAAATGCCACCCTAGGTGGAACAAAGAATGGTAGTACATGGGGGGGTTGAGGGAATCCATATAATCTAATCAAAGTTTAACCCTTTTCATAGTAAATATCTCCCCAAATGTGACCCTTGGTCCACTTATCAACAAATTTTTGGGGCCTTATCAGCTACAAAACCTTAGTGGACATTGTTGAAAGATTTAATCCTAAAATAAGGAGGATAGGATGAACTATCTAATTTTCAAATGCACAAAAATCACATCTCAAAGAAGGACTCCAAGCCCTGATCCAAAATTGCACTAGATTTGGCTATCCCTTATACATCATTTGTGGCTCGAGGCCCTCCAAGTTCATGATATCATAATTAATGTATAGAATGAGATGCATCATCAAAGAATTGTGCATAAAACTAGGTGTAGAACCAGACGTGTAATTCTTCAATGCATGTGAACCCTCATGCATTTTGTCTATTACATATCCTATGTAATCATATCCTCTCATCACATGAAGACTCTGGGAATCCAAAATCATCATCAGGAGATCTGAGGTGATCCTCTCCCCACCATCAGCCCCTAGAACTTTGCATAATCCATATGCAATATATTTTATATAGAAACAAAGATCCTTTTAGAAAAATGGGGTCATCCTAGCCATTGGTGCAATGTAATTCCTATTCTCCCAGGGAACATGGTTTTGAATTTCTTTTGCCACCACAATAGACTCCCTAATATATCTATTGGCTGGGGCCTGTAGATTAATTTCTGTAGCCATAGGGACCTGGATACCAAAATCTCTCATGAATGAATTTTGGTCAAGGGTGATCAGAGGAGAACCATTACCCCTCCTAATTGTTCTGGATAGGGGATCATAGCTATGAGACAAAACAATTAAGACATCTATGTCCAAGAAAACCTCTAGAACAATCAATTTTGCTAACCCTGACGTCCAAGGGTTTGACACGGGTACCAGACTATCATAATTATTGTAAAAATACTTGAACAAACACATGCATGTGAGATCTGGAGTTCTTTCATCCCTATAGTATGCAAGGTCATCAACAAAACACTCATCACTAACCTTTTTGTTTTATGATGAACTTGTCACTAAGATGAGGAATTCATCCGAGTAGCTTTCCTTAGCTTTTCCCTTGGTACCTTTTCTATTAGAGACCCCACTAACTGATAATTGGCTCATCCTTTCTAAGAATTCAAACTCTTTTACATATTCTAAACGTACTGAACTTTGGAATTACTCTAGAAATCTCAAAAAATTCTATCGCTTTGACTCTTCTAAATGCTTGGTAATTCAAAATGAGTGATGAACAACTGTATTTATTTTGTGGAATTGAATGCAGTAACCTATTAGAGATCAAAAAGATGAAAATCATGTCACTTCTGCCATTACTTGGCATGCTCAAAACTCAATTCACTAGTCGTAAGCTGAGAAAATGACAGGTAATCAAATTTTAACTTTTTGGTGACCTAGCAACTACAACACATTCTTGTAATCACCGAAAGATTTGGCACCTCCTTTATATTCTCAGAGATTTGGTGACTAAAGGGAAACCTTAGTCACTGAAAAATTTGAACCCTTTTGATTTTATCTGGAGACTAGGCAACCTTATATTACTTAAATTTTTCCATTCTGAGACTTGGCAACTATAGTCATTCCTTTAGTCATTGTAAAATTATCTCCTTTTAATTTTATCTCGAGACCTAGCGACCCAAGGCTATCAAGAGATCTAGCGACCGTAATGAATCTCCCACTTGCTGAAGCCTATTGAATTTTCAAACTTTTTCTTAAGACCTCCCAACTCACCCACTCAGAGATTCAGTGAGTATAGTCAAATCTACTCACTTGTTTATTATCTTCTTATTTTGTCAACCAATCAGGAAGAGACACGTCACAAAATTTGGCAACTGGATGCCCAAAAATTTTCAACATTTTAAATTTGGTCAACACTTAACCTTGAATCATTTGGTGATTACCTGACTGAAGGCAGTCTCCCAATCACTAAGCAACTTACTTAACTCAAGTTTGACCTAGAGATTGGGTGACAAGGCAAATCTCAAGGTCACTGGAACATTTTCTAACCCATGGTTTGATTTTGAGACCATGCGACCACCACTTGATCAAAATTAAATCAACGATTGAAAACAATTGTCTGAAACCTTTCTCTTAACTCACCGTTATCTGGCGACCACGTGACTGAAGACATCTCCTTGTCACTAGATATTTCCTTTAACTACAGTTAAGACTGGAGACTATGCAAAAACCTTCATTCTCCAAGTCGCGGGAAGATTTACTCAACCTCGGTCAAGTAATGAGATTAAATATCAACCATTGATCTAATCTTCATCCAATGGTTCCCGCTGAGTCGCTATACCTTTCATAACTTAACCACTTCATTAGGAGACTTAGAGATAACCATGTCGCTAAATCACTGACTGCTTGAGACATAATCGCCAGAATCATGAGAACAAGCGACCATTGAAATTGCCTGGTCACTGGATAAAAGAATTAACCACTGAGCAACTTGGAGATCTGGAGACCTGCATAAAATAGACTGCCACCTTGCATTTGGATACCCAATGATCAATCTGAGAACTCATAATCGCTGAATACTATATCAATTCTTTATTTCTTTCAGAGATCACCCGAATGAAGATATTTTGATCTGGAGATAAAGTGACTATAGTTGTTTTGCAAAAAATTATCATAGCAGTTGCTAGATCTCATAACAATCATCCAAAGACTCGATGACTGAAGGCAATCGATGAGTCATTTGAAGACAAAGAATATTCTTCCAACCTAAGGAGATTGCGCGACAAAGGGATTCGTGTAATTGCTAGTTAAAAAGGAATATGCCAAACTGATTAGGAGACTAAGTGACAAACCAAGAAGTATAAAGCACACATGCTCCAAAAGGCCATTTAAGTGAAAAAAGGTAATAGCCGAATAGACTTGGGTGAGCAAAATTTTAGGGCTTTTTGGATTTTCAAAGACAATTAGACCTAACACCTAGGGTTTTTAGATTTTTAGACAAATCTAGAGCTCTGGGACTGAAAAATGCTGGAGACCAAATAATGAAACTCAGATATAGACTTCAAAAATCAAAATTTTGAAGGACAACTATTAAAATCGGGAAACCAACCAACATACCCCTCTTTGGAGCTTCTAAGGCCTTCAAAATTGAGTTTGAATTTTTTGCAAGGTTAAGACACATTTTCCCAACACTAACGCTATTATATATAATAAGAGTGTGTAAAACCTACATATAAGCCTTGTATATATTGATAAGGTATATTTGGTAGGAAGATAGGATTGAATAACTAACCCTTAAAAGGTGCAAAACTTGTGAGCTCACTAGACAAGTGTATGAGTAAGTGACAAGTATGCTTTCAATAGTGTCTCAAGTGATGATGAAACATGTCTCAATGACATAGGGTAAAAAAAAGTAGAAAATAACTTAATTAAACTTAATCTAAGTGTGAATAGGCTGCTCACTAGAAAGGTTATTAGCTAAATTGTCTAAAAATGACTCCATCTACACTAACATTTATAAGTGTGCACAGGTCTATGTTTTCTCAATTTTGATAAATATATATTTTTAATAAAAATTAAAATGTATATGTATTTAAAACACAACTATTTCTATGGAATGTCACCGTTTTCCTTAACTATTTATCTAAAATACAAAAAATATACAGTCTTAAAGTATATATTTTTTAGTGCACCATTTGTTTTTCAAAATTTTACTACATTTTAATAAATTTTCTTGATGTGACAACCAAACTTGTATTTTTGTAATAATAACCTAATTTTACTAAAGTAATTAAATAATAATTAAAATTTCTTTATTTTAAAAACTACATTTATAGATCTACAAAAGGATATTTTTATATTTGTAAAAATGTTATTTACACGAATAAGAGTTGTTAAAACACCATGTTTTTTGAATAGTTTTATTTTTGTAAATTGGACTTGAAGTTAGATATACATTTGGCGAATAAATTTAGTTTCCATTAACAAGGTTGGAAATACCATTAGTTAGCCACTTGACTTTATTTAAGTATCAATCCTTAGGATTTGTCTGAAAAATGTCATTGTTCATGATCGTAATCATGTACAATTCTATTTTCAAGGAATGTAAGTACATTGACATAATTGACAATTGATTAAAAAATGTTATTAAATAAATCTCCATCCCATATTCCATGCCCAAATTTAATTCAATCATTCACTACTCACTAATTGAATATTTTCCATTAAGTCAAATAATCACATTTTAAGTCCAAATAATATAATTCAAAAAATATGAAGCCTATAAATATAAAATCAAAACTTTATAAGGTCTCATGTAAGATCAATAATAAACTAAAACCAACAAGATTATCAAGTGTAAGGAATGCAACTAGGGTTACAATAATAAGTATGCTTCGCTTACAAAAGTGAACTAGACTCAACAACATTCAAAACCTTAACAATGATAAATAATTAATAATATAAAGTTTCACATGAATGAATCATTCATATAAAACACTTAAATGATTTATATCATGAAAAATTATACTAATACAATGAAGAGAAGATTCACTAAAAAGTTCAACTAGATGATTGCATCATAGTAAATAAAAAAAGGAGGAAATATAAATATTTGAACCAGGGTTAGGTCTTCTAATCTACCAATATTTCATCCCCCTCCAAATTTTAATACAACCTTTTCACATCCTTCCCTAATTAGTCCTTTGTACATCACAACATACAAATCTTCTTGTCAACCACTTGTTCACCAAATTAGCTAGATTATTACTAAGAGAATAATTTTACACACACCACATCACCCTTTCACTCTAAGACATTAGACATTATATTTTTTCAAAGAATAAATTCTAAGGTTGAAGCATACTATCCTAAGGAACTAATTGAGGTAATTTTTGAAATTGGGACACCCTTTCATTTTTCCACTTCTAGATCTAGTTTGAGATTAATGCATACAAGTTATTCAAAGAATTTACGTGTATCCCCAAGTTTTATGGGGTGGCTAAGAGAAATTTGGGGCCGACTGGGTGTGGGGGAGTGATAAGAGATGAGAATGAAAATTGTCTTGTGCCAGTAGTGGCACTTCCCTTGGGAATTCAGTCCAATCACCTCGTGGAAGCCATGGGTGCTTATCAAATTTTGGAGATTTCTAAGCACCTAAATTGCGGAAAGGTTTGGATAGAGGGAGACTCTAATAAAATTATCAAATTCCTAAAGGGGAAGCTAGTGTCTCTTGGACTATTGAAAATATTATTAAGGCCTCTATCAATATAATCTATTCTTTTGAAGTACTATATTGCTCATGCTTATCTTGAAATTAATATAGTGGATGATTTATTTGCTAACCTAGGGGTCAATCTCAAGGATATCAAAACATGGTATGGGGAAGATACTTTAGATTATGAAGTTAAATCCCTCATATTTTATCAAACACATGGAAGATACAACAAGTTGCCAATTAATTATGATGACATATATCAAGTGTGATATTATTATAGGATGTGGTGATTGTCTGAGCTACCTAGATATCATTAATACTCATGATTATTCACACACTTTCTAGGTGGATCTTAGTGTTATAGGGATTTATTTCTCTTTGCTGGGGTGTCGTCTGTGCTTTTAATTTTGTATGCTCTGCTTCATGATTGAGAATATGGGAGGTGATTTGTAGAGGGTGGAGCATGTTAGTTGTGAAGGATGGAAGAAAAATGCTACCATTTGGTATTAATTGAAAAAAGTGTTGGAAATATTCAGGAATTAACCAAGTTACTGAGAGGGGAGGGGTGAATCAGTAACTCCAAATTTTCTTCTAATTTTAACATGTATTTTACTTTTTAACCTTTGCATACAGAAAGCATGAAACTTAAAAGCATTCACAATAATGACACATAGATTTGGTTACCCAGAAACCTTCCAAAAGAAAGTAAAACTGGGGTGGGGATGAAACCCACAAAGCTTTAATACTGCAGAATAAAGTTGGCCGGTTAAGGCTTACAATTTGATCACTTCTGATGATCTGCCCTGTTAGGAGCAATAAGGATTGTTAAATCCACCTTGTTAAAGGATTTACAAACATACAGTGAAGTATGCACTCGATAAAGAGATTTATACAAAGACTGTTAAGTCTACCCGGTTAAAGGATTTAGTACTGATTCACCTGTTAGAATGAAACAGTAGATCTCTGCTTTGCAACTGGATTGCTGATTGAGATTCTCTGATGTACTGATCACCTTCTGTGATGAATTTGTCTTTTCTGAACCTTATACTTCTGAAGCCTTCTGCAATTCGCTTATCTCTGCCTTTCTTTTTTTTCTTTCACATATATTCTTCTTGATTATTTTTCATCTTTTTACAATATAGTTTATATACAAGTCTCAAACAATTAATTACAATTACAATTACACAGTCGGCTTGACAAATAAACATAAGTGCTACTAAGTCGGCCCAAATATGGTTACTCGGTTCCTTCAAACTGACTCGGTGACTTTCTGATACTCGGCGTCCACTGCATTACTCGGCATCGTCATGCACTCGGTAGAAGTGAAGGCACGGTTCATACTGATCACTCGGTAGGTATTGAACTCGGTAAGCATTGGTGACTCGGTAGACAAGATGTTACTCAGTTTACATTGTCCTGATCAGTTTGTACTAACTTGCTCGGTTTCCATTGTCTACTCGGTTTGCACTGTCTGCTCGGTTTGCACTGTCTGCTCGGTTTGCACTGTCTGCTCGGTTTCCATCCAGAATGCAAATAAGTGTTGTCACTAGTGGCAATACTGCTTAATGCCAACAATCTCCCCCTTTGGCATTAGTGACAAAAACACTTATTGGCCAAAAATTTATATACATGAATCATGCTGAGTTTTATTTTGATTTTTCAAAATTTGTCTTTGTTATAGGGCTTTATACATTGTCTCCCCCTTTCAATGTGCTAACTGTTTCTTATACAAATCTATACAGTATACATATCTCTCCTTCCATACATATCTCCCCCTTTTTGACGATAATGCCAAAGGTGCATATACAAGTTATTTACAGAGAGAATCCAAAATTTGATAAGAAATCAGAATGTACCTTCATTATTAGTGCCAGGGTTCTGTCCCAACTTTCTTGCAGAATCTTACATGTTTGTATAGCAATTTGGATTTCTGCAGAGAGTTCAATCATGTGATCTGCTATGGAGAACTGATTGTCATGAATCAATGTTCTGGAATGTTCAATGTGCTTATACATTGTATTCATGATGGGAAGGATCATGTGTTGGATGTCTAGCAGTGTGGACCGGATCCTTGAGTCTTCTTTCAATAGATCAGACTGCATATTGGATAGATGTGAAATTTTCATGTGATGAGCAGAGCTTGAACTTGGTTCAAGTTGCAGCTTCTGTATGCTAATCTTCATATCCTCATCCATTTTATTCATTTTATCTTTGACATCCTTTGTGAACTCGGAAAAATTGCATAGTCTGGCCAAAAGAGAGGTAGCATTCGAATAAATAGACTCTGTGTTAGACAAAACTGAAGACAATTCCACTTGGTTGATAGCTATGTGCTGAGCAATGTGCTCAAGCACTTTATTGTTGAATCTCTTCTCGGCTCTTTCAACTAACTTTTTTGTCCCGGATGAGTCCTCATTGTATTTCTCAACTGCTTCTGCCAATTGTAACAAAACATGCTAGGAAGAGTCTACTTTAATGCCTAATGCATCAGACAAAATGTCCTTAGCATCCTTGATGATTTGATACTCTTTGTCTCTCTCCTCCTTAAGCTTCTTTTGTTTTTCTTTCCTTTGGAGGATCTCACCTATATTCTGCATCTGGTCTGCTGAGAGATTTGCAAAATCTAAAGTAGGAATCTCTATCTCTTCATCTAGGTCTATATCCTCAACTATATTTTTACCCAAAAATTTTATACTCGGTAGAGCCTTAGTCTTATCTGTACTTAATGCTCTTGTAGTAGTGACAGTGGATAAAGTAGGGCTGGCTATTGACACTGGTATACTTTCTACTGGAGAACTTAAAATATTTACACTTGATGATTCAAAAGCTGGAAAACTTACTGGTACAAGAGACTGTAGCTCGGTAGAAGAAATGGTAGCTGCCTCTGATGTTGCTAGGGATGATTGGACAAATGTAGAAGTTGTCACAACCATGCTTGAAGGTGTCTCTGGGCTGGATGTAGAGACTTTCACTGGAGAGGTAGGAAGGGATGCAATGACTTCTGCTGCTATCCTTATAGTATCATCTACCTCAGTGTCTTCTTCTTGCTCATCGCTGTCATCTTCAATATCCTTTATTATTACAGTTTCAATGCTCGGTTGGTGAAGGTGGTATATGTTCTTCCATGTGGCTTTTGCAGCCTTCACAACCGATTCAATATTGTTGATCAAAATCAAACAAGTATTGAACTTTAATGTCATCTTGTTTTCATTTTCTTTTAGTGCCTTCTTTACTTCATCATTGCTCAGGCTCGGCATCAACTGTCTCAGGTTTTGATCAAATATGTCTATTACAGTTTGCCTTGCATTGCTCCATCTCATTCTTATCGGATTCAATAGAACTGCTGGAACCTGTGGGGTAATTTCTTCAGGAGAGTATTTCCACTGTCCCATCTTCTCAACAACAGCATCTTCTATTTCCTTCTGCTCTGCTTCCGATCTGGTTTCATATCTCAAGGATTTTATGTTACTTACTCCAGATCCTGACCCATCTCTGAAGAGTTTGAGCTTTTCTTGAAGGGTTAGAGGAGGCCTTTTGAATACTATGTCTTTATCTTCCTTTTCTGCCTTGTCTGCCTTTCCTCTTGTATTTCTCCTTGTAAACATAGCAGTGGGAGGCATAGATGCCTTAGTGATAAAAACTTTTCCTTTCTTCTTTGCAGGTTCTGGTTCCTCTGTTTTCTCATCCTTTTCCTCTTCTTTTTCACCTATTTCTTCTTTCTCCTCGGTTATCATTTGCATTTTAGCTATCCTTTTCTTTCCTTTGTTTACCGCCTGTGGAAGCTTTATGCTTAGTTCAATTCTCATCTTAGCTTCATCATATGTTCCAAAATATGGGGCTTTGGGATTGACAGGCTGATTTAGAAGTGCTTCAATAATGTTCTTGGTTTCATCAATATTTACCTCATAAGGAAGAGGTTTTGCATATACAGTTCTCGGTTTAACTGCTTGAACATACACATTATCACAATCTACCATAAAACAGATGTCATCTTTGTAATCTTCCACCAACTTCTGTGGAATCCGGAATCTGTCATTCATTTTCTCTTTGAAAGACTCAAAATAATTATCCATGATGCTTTCAAAGTTTTCACCCATTTCTGCGATGAATTCATTAATTTCATAAAGTACTGGCACATCTTTCCTCCATACAACTTTTCCTTTTGAAGGGAAGAATTTCTGAACATAGAAGAATAAACAGACTATCAAGGATCCAAACTTACATGGATTGTTTTTGGAAGTTTTGATGCTTTCCATGTTCTTGTTGAACTGTTTCAACAATAAGTCTGCTAGGTCAAATGTCAAGTTGTTTTTGACCACTTTGTATGCTAGGTCAACAGCTTCACATGAGACACTATTCTGTCGACTAGAACTGTAAATCTTGTGTGCAATGATATGTGTACCAAACTTCAGTTCGGCATCGGTAATGCTGCTAACCTTCATGCCTCTACCATCCCACTCGGCTAGGGTTTTCTTCTCTAGTTCCGTCCGACCTAGGGTTTTGGTAGTTTTCACTTTGTTCAACATGGGAAGACCGGTAACTTGATGAATCATTTTCCTTGTGATCTCAATAGGTTGCTCAAGCCAAATCTTGCCATCGTGTACTCGGCTGAGAATGTACCTAACCCATTTATCTCGAAAGTTTTGAGGAAGATGTGCAATGTGGACTAAACCCTTATCTTCCAGATGTTTGTGCTCGGGTTTCAAAGTACCATCCACACATAGTTCCTCACGCACAATGTCTAGTTCTAGGTTTCCCATTTCTTGAATAGAACAGTTAAAATGATTACGGATATTGTTGATAAGTAGTACCTTAGGAGGAATCTGAGATTGAGCTCCGTTCGGATCTAGGGCTGCCGCAATAGCGGGCACGATCTTAAAATCTGGTGCTTTCCAATCCCCTTGGACTAACATGTCTGATCCTTTCTTCGCTGAGGTGCTGGATGATGCCATGGTAGCTCACAGAAAATTCCTTTCGCAAGAGTATTAAATCGCCGGGTTGCCCTTGAAGTTTTCTGCTCTCAAAGTGCTTAAAGATTCGCGGTGAAGAATGAGTTTGATTACTTGCTTTTTGTTTACAATTCTGTCATTAATGCTCATTTCAAATTAGGGTAGGAATTCTGACAGACTGTCACCCACTAAGAATTAATTGCTTGGTAAAGACTTTGCAGCTCGGTAAACTCGAGAATTCATAATGCTCCGACCTTGCTCGGTAAAGACAGGTACCGACCTTGCTCGGTGAAGACTATACCGACCTCCCTGTGATCTCACTGCATCTTGCACGCTGATTTAGACTTTTCTTTTAATTTCGGTTCTGGAACTGCTTGAGATTGATCTATGAGAGTACAGTTCCAGTGCTTCCTTGGAAATTTAGTTTGAGTCGATAGAGCCATCCATTCCATTACTTGGACTGGATTGCTCGGTAGCTTTAGGAATCCATTTTTGTCTTACCTGTTTCCTGACCTTAGTTGCTTCATTCTTCTTTCCTTCTTCAATTTCATTAGCATTCATGCAGTTTTTGGCTATGTGACCAAGTTTAGTGCATTTGAAACATCTTACGGTAGTGTCTCTTTTCCTTAGATGATGTTTTATGCAATTCATGCCAATGTGTCCATATTCTCCACAGTAATGACATCTACACCAGGTGTTGTAGTCCCATCCAAACATTGCTTTTACAATTTGTTCTGCTGGATTAAATGTCTTGGATCTGCACTCGGATGCCTTGTGACCTTGTTTGTTGCACTTGTGACAATTACCTCTGAATCTAGGTTTTTCCCTGCATTCATTTGCTTTATGACCAGGTTGATTGCAGCTATAACATTTTCCATTGAATTCTGCTTTTTCATTGTTCCAACATTTATTTGAAGTATGTCCTATTTTACCACAATGATTACAAGTAGGTTTTTGATTTCTTTTAGTACCTTGCTTAGAGGATTCGCCTTCTTCTTTGTATCCAAGTCCTGCTTTTCCTTTTTGCCTATGAAGATTTCATTCATACAGCTGATTCAAGTCTTCTTGACTTTTCAGCATTCCTTCATTGATTTGTTTTTCAGCGTTTAGGTCATCCATCAATCTTAGATTGATTTCCTTTTCAGATCTTAGTTCTTCTCTTGTGTTTTCTACTTCTGAACTTAGATTTAGAATTTCTTCATTTGTATGAGAGATCTGATCAATTAGATTTTCTAGCTGAAGGGTTTTGTTTTGGACTTCAATGTTTCTTCCATCTAATTCATCTTTCAACTTGTTTCTCTGTTCCAAGATCTCACAGAATCTTGTAGAGTGTAGTTCTTGTTCTCTTTTCAATTTTCTCACTTCTTCCTGCAGAGACCCATTCTTTTCTAGGAGTTCTTTGATAGCATTGTTTGCTTCATCTGAGTTATTTGAGGGAAGAAGATCTTCAATCTTTTCTTCAATGTAATTCTGATCATTCATCTGATTTGCAAGTTCCTTCCTTCTCCTTAGGGATTGGGAAAGATGTTCTTTTGCTTCTTTGAGTTTAGCTATGGCCATTTCCAGATCTAGCTTTTCATTTTCAATCACCTTGTTCAGTTTGAATACCTCCATTGTCCTGGATCTTTGCTCAAGCTAGTTAAGCTTTGTCTTGAGAACCAATGCAGCTCTGATACCAATTGTTGGAAATATTCAGGAATTAACCAAGTTACTGAGAGGGGAGGGGTGAATCAGTAACTCCAAATTTTCTTCTAATTTTAACATGTATTTTACTTTTTAACCTTTGCATACAGAAAGCATGAAACTTAAAAGCATTCACAATAATGACACATAGATTTGGTTACCCAGAAACCTTCCAAAAGAAAGTAAAACTAGGGTGGGGATGAAACCCACAAAGCTTTAATACTGTAGAATAAAGTTGGCCGGTTAAGGCTTACAATTTGATCACTTCTGATGATCTGCCCTGTTAGGAGCAATAAGAATTGCTAAATCCACCTTGTTAAAGGATTTACAAACATACAGTGAAGTATGCACTCGGTAAAGAGATTTATACAAAGACTGTTAAGTCTACCCGGTTAAAGGATTTAGTACTGATTCACCTGTTAGAATGAAACATTAGATCTCTGCTTTGCAACTGGATTGCTGATTGAGATTCTCTGATGTACTGATCACCTTCTGTGATGAATTTGTCTTTGCTGAACCTTATACTTCTGAAGCCTTCTGCAATTTGCTTATCTCTGCCTTTCTTTTTTTTCTTTCACATATATTCTTCTTGATTATTTTTCATCTTTTTACAATATAGTTTATATACAAGTCTCAAACAATTAATTACAATTACAATTACATAGTCGGCTTGACAAATAAACATAAGTGCTACTAAGTCGGCCCAAATATGGTTACTCGGTTCCTTCAAACTGACTCGGTGACTTTCTGATACTCGGCGTCCACTGCATTACTCGGCATCATCATGCACTCGGTAGAAGTGAAGGCACGGTTCATACTGATCACTCGGTAGGTATTGAACTCGGTAAGCATTGGTGACTCGGTAGACAAGATGTTACTCGGTTTACATTGTCCTGATCGGTTTGTACTAACTTGCTCGGTTTCCATTGTCTGCTCGGTTTGCACTGTCTGCTCGGTTTGCACTGTCTGCTCGGTTTGCACTGTCTGCTTGGTTTCCATCCAGAAAGCAAATAAGTGTTGTCACTAGTGGCAATACTGCTTGATGCCAACAAAAAGTAGGTGTTACTCCTTACCTTGAAAAGCTCCATGGTCATAATGAGAAAGTTACAAGGATTTTTATCCAAGAATAGAAGAATGGTAATCTTAATCTGTTTAGAAGGAGCATGGTGGTTGGTGTTAGATAACTGAGAGGGGGTGGGGAGGGGGTGAACCAGTTAATTCTAGTTATCCTACAGTCCCAAATACTCCCAGATGTATAAAATGAATCCTTCAATTTAATTAAACAACTCGGTAAAACTTTGTCTGTGGTTTTCTATTCATTAATCGAATACCAATAAATTAACTAGTGCACATACCGATCAAACCATTAATTGTAATGTGTAAAGTAAAATAAAAAATCATCACATCCATACACATATAACACTTTATTTTTAATGTGGAAACCCTGTTAGGGGACAAAACCACTTGGGACCGGTACCTGAAATAATTTCACTCTATTGAAGCGAACTTGGTTAAGAGCCAACCCTGTTAATGGTTACAAAACACACTGTAAGGTGTGATCTGGTTAGAGGATTTATCACTGACATTTCTTCATGACCAAACATTCACTATGGGGTCAACATGAAAACAATCAACATTCATTGAATTTCATAATGAAATAATAAAGACTGTTAAGTCCCACTTGGTTAAGAGATTTATCTGTAGCAATGGTTAGAATGCAATAATAGATGATCTAATTCAAATAAAACTTTCCTTTGCAGATTTTTAGATCTATGCTAAACTCAAAATACCTCTGGCCATCATAATCACTTCAATTCCTTGTATCCTCCAACTTTTTTCTGCAAGGTTAATTTCTTTCTCTGATGCTCGGTGTTGTCTGTAGAATTACTCGGTTCTATCTTTAACCTATCTGACCAACTTTGCATGAATGCAATATTCTCATGCGCATCATCATCATAATGAATCTCTTGTCTCCTTTTATAGACATGATAAACCATTTTCTTCTCATCCATAGATTTTTCCTCTTAATCTTCACCACTGATTTTGCCGCTTCAGCCTTCCTTAGAACTTGTGTCTGAAACATGTTTCATTCTAGATCATCTGATCATCCTTGAATTTTGTCAGCTATTTGATCTTCATAAAAAAATTTATCTTTAACCTAGAAATAATCCATATTCATCCAACTCATCACCTTTAGTTGACAGTCATATGTTCCATTTATTTCTTTCACTCGGTCAATACCGTGATGTGTCAGTGACTTCCAACTCAGTTAACACTGTACTTGGTATACACTACACTTGCTTGGTGTACACTATTTCAACTCAGTGTATACTAAGTTCTTCATTTACTGACCACATAAACTTGTACATTCTTGATCTTCAATTCATAACAAAATTATATAATACAATCAATCACTAACATAGTGTCATAGACTCATCAATAAGTTACCCAATGAATACCATATCCATATCTTTCTCAGACATCTCATCTTCATGTTAATATCTCATTCCTTCACCATTATTTCCCTTTTCAGATGTTTGTAACTATCATGATAAGTAAAATCAAAACTAGTTGACATTAATGATAATATAATAACTGATCTAATGTGTCACATATACCTTTGTAGCTTGGTGATCATCAGTCTCCCCCTTTGAAGTATCCAATCAGTTGTCAATCTCTCCCTTAAGACATTCAATCAGTTGTAGTATACTAGTTGATGAGAGCCTCGTGCTAGGGGTTACTAGCCTTTCAATGAAGGACATTAAATTTTATAGAGATAGGAAATTATTAGAGGGAGTTGTGAAGAAATTCTCTAAAATTAAGGAGAAGGAGAAGCTTTTTAAGGATACCAATTATTAGTTTTAGCCAGAGAAGATGAACTCCTAAAGCCTATTATGGAGTACTTTACTTTAGATGAGAGATTCACTAGGGTTTACAGGTATCATCTAGTCAGGCATAATCACTTTAGACACAAGGTGCTGATTTCTATTCCTTTCTATTTATTCTCCTCATTTAATTCTAGTATAAATGACAATAGGGATAATCCTCTTAAGAATCCTATGTTGCACCAGGGTCCCATTCTACTAATTTATGAGCATTTTAAAGCAAGGACCATTGAAAAGCCTTCCAGGGATCTTTTTGATGCTATGGAAGTTGTGGAAGGTAATAGTAGCTCTGATGGAAAAGGATGGGAAATTGAGGAGGATGAGGATGATGCCCCTCCTACCTCAGCAAAAAAAATGAAGATTGTACCCAAGAAAGGAAATGTGGAAGCTAGAAAGGGAAAGGGTTTGGAGGGGGAGGATGTTGTCTCTCCTCTCCATGTTAAGGATGTGATGAATAGAACTAGTAAGGGTAAGGGGTATCCCTCTAGTGGGGGTAAAAATATGGAGAAGAAAGAGAAGGAGAAAGGTAATATCCCAGTCTGTGATGATACTAGAAAAGGGTATGCTAGAACTAGCAAGGGTATGGGTTCTCAACTTGATAGGGGGGATAAGTCTGAGAAATCTAATTTGGGGAAAGGGAAGGAGTAGATTCTTATGGATTATGGGAGCTCTGAAGATAATATTGTTCCCTCCTCCCACTTTGTTTCTATTAACTCTCAGACTCTCTAAGATATTGAGGGGATTCAGTCCTCTTCTATGGATATTAGTGTCTGAGAGCTCTAAGATAAAAAGGAAACTAAGTTTGGAATCTTGTAGATAAAGAAGGATAATTCTATTGTCTTTTTTAGATTGATCAAGTGGGAATTTTATGAAATCAAAATCCTTAATCTTAAGTACTACGACCTGTCTTCAAAATTTGAAGAAATGCAGTCTAAGGAAGGAGATAAAGATAAGTAGAAAACTTCTCCCATGGATATACCTACTATTTTTCCTCAAAAAAATCCAAATGACACCACTAAGTGTAACCTTTGGATTGAGGAGGAGAATAATGTCATGGAGGGTTGTCTAACTAAAAAAAATGAGGCAATCAAGAAGACCAGGGAAATATATAACAAGAAGATTGAGGAGATGAATTAGAAGCTCCGTAAATGTGATACTACCATGAGAAAGATTATGAAGCATAGACACAAAACAATTAAATCCTCAATTGATATCATGAATGTTCTGGTTGCTAAATTGGATAAATTACATCAGGATAGGACCTTTGTGGATTTGGAGTAGGAAAAAGAGGCTGACATGGAGGAGGTTCCAAGTCAGAGTAAGAGGACTAGGGAAAATGCTAGAAAGAGTATTTCCAAAGTGTCTCAGGAAATTATTGACTTGAAGAATTTGGCCTAGAAGATGAATCAACTTGAAGAGGAAGTTGTTGAAACTTTGAAAAACCTAGGATAACTCTATTCTCTTTGTCTATATTTTTTTTTTGTTGGCTCGTAGTTTGATAGCTTTTTGCTGGAGCGGGGCTAGTTTTGTCTAATTTTTGTTACTTTATGCTTGTCTTTTTCTTTTTATGTCTGTTCTATTTTGTTGAACTTAAATGATATATCTTATGTAAGCTCTTTTTAAAGGGTTTTAGGTTCCTTCAAAACCTATTTTTTCCTTAATAAAAAATATTTAACTAAACACAAATATCCAAAGGAGTGGAATTAAAATAGAAAAAAAACATTTTTATTAAGATATATGTATCCTTGACCTACAAAAGAACCATGTTCTAATGCTAGTATTGCATAGGTTTCTGAGAAGGGAAAGAGTGCCCCTAATGAGTGATCATATTTTATTGTATATTGAGGAAAAGGGGGAAGAGGAGATGAATTAAAACATAGGGGTGGCTCACCTTTTCCTAATGCATAATCGAAAGGAAGATGACCCAATAGGCTCAACTAGGACTTAAGTGCTAAGTGAGTGTAATGATCCTTTGTGATAATGTATAGAATGATTTGTATTTTAGAGGATATGATATGATGATGTAATATAGAAGGCTAAATGGACATAAATAAAAAGTTACAATAGACACAAACTAACAAAAAATATACATCAACCTATAAGTACTTGAAATAGTAACCAGAAGATAGTACCATCCCATGGTTTCAATCTAGAGTTGATTTGCAGGGTATAGATTGCTTTGGGAATTCTATTCCTAGGTGAAGATTGCTTGAGTCATTTGTACCCTATAATTTGATCAAAAAATTTCATAGATAGTCTTTTGGATCCTATAATTTTAGGATCTACAATAGAAGGGTCACCACCTATTTCTATACACAAATGTATAGATCTATGAAGACTCCTCATAGATTTTTAATGTTGTTATGCTTGATAGACACTTGCTTGGACAAAAGAATACATGTGTATGGTCAAAGGATCTTCTTTATTGATTGAAAAATATTTTACTTGGCCATCATGGGAGATAATATTTCTACAATGGATAAGATTCCTTCAAACAAGCTTTGGATGCTTGCAGAATGCTTGAGACTTGATCTTAAATGCTTGGATGCAAAATTGTAGGAGAGCACTTGAATTCCATTTTTCCTTATGAACTTAATGTCCAAATGAGGAGAGTGGTGGAAATAGGGTAGAAAAATGAGAGGAGGGGGGGGGGGGGGGGGGGGGTGAATTATTTGTCCCAAAAACTTGCACAATTTAAACTTATTCTCAGATCTGGTAATTAAACATGAAAGTATAAATCAACAACACATAATGAACATATATAACACCAATATTTTTTATGTGGAAACCCGATCAAGGGAAAAAATATGGTGGATATGAACCCACAAGATAGGTATACTCTATTAGAATTATTACAATGGATAATGAACATGAATTCATGAACACTTCCTAGAGCTCACTTCTCAAAATAAAAAAAGACTTACTGCCCAAGGAAGGCTCATTTCCTGTACAAGAAAACTCAGAGAACATCCAAAAATTATGAAATGTAAGATATCATCTCATCTATGCTTGGATCAATTCTATTGAAGCACAATACAACTTTATTTTCTAGACTTCTTCTTTGCCTTCAATATGTATACATTCATCTCACATACATATTCACATGTCTCTCTCAAATCCATACACAAATACAAGATTATTTTATTAATTTATATATGATATCAACCTTGGAAAGATCATCAAAGTCATCTCAATGCTCACCACCTAATTAAAAAAATATAACTATACTCAATACAACATAACATGTGGACCAAGAAATGTGGGCCAAGACATAACACGAAAAAAATATCTTTCACCTCGAACATGATGCAACTCCAAAGATTACGCCTCAAACATTCACAACATGATACAAACATCTGGTCAGCCAATAAAATGAATAATACCAATAGAAAACATCAATTGCAAGAATAACAACCAATGCAGACCTCTAATACATAAGGCACACAATCCATAAATATCCACAAGCATCATGAATTACCATAGTAGTATCCACATTAACACAAATTACTAAAATTACCAATATCTTCACACCTAACCTCAAGAAAATTAACAAAAATGACTGTCAAACTTGAAAAATAACTTGAAGACCTCCAAACCATGAACCATTGGAATTGAGGATACACATCAATGTTTACAACATGATTCATAGATCCACATAGAAAGGTATTACAATACAGAGCAATGCTAATCAACTGAACAACTAACAAGCCAATCAAAACATAGATACTCATAACTCACTCACATATTCATGTGAACCTCTAAAACTTGAATTGAATCAACTGTAAACATCTCTCTACAAAATCTTAACACTGAAAAACTCTAATCTTCATCATACTTGCTACACTGATAAATTTTTTTACCGAATTTCACTACATCTTTGTTGTAGACAGAGAATATGTTGAAAGTAACAAAAACACATCTCTCAAGCACATATTTGCATATTATCCCAACAATCTCCCCCTTTGGATTTGATGGAAACATATGATGTGAAAAAAATCAATGACAAAAAAATCAACAACTCCTCCTTAGACCTTTGCACACAACTCTTCTCCTTCTTTACACAACTCTCTCCCCTTCTTTAGTTTTTCACATGAATCTCTCCCCCTTTTACATCAATGGAGAAAGCACATATTTTAAATTAAAACCATAAAAACCAACTTTATCTAAACATATAACTCACAAAACACAAGACTGACTACTCCTCCTGAGTAGTAGCCACCAATCATCAATCTAGATCAAGAGATATTACTATGAAATGCACTGGATTGATGCATACCAATGCATCTTATTTTAATTAGGAGGGGAAACCAACCCTAACTTCCATCTGAGATACTCAAAATTATCCTTAGTAAAAGGCTTCATGAAAATATCTACAAGTTTTTCCTTAGTAGGCACATACTCCAATCTAGCTTCCTTATCATTTACCTTTTCTCTCAAAAAGTGAAACTTGATAAATATATGTTATCTTTGAATGCAAAACCAGATTCTTATAAATGTTAATTACACTTTAATTGTCATAGTAAATATAAATAACATCACTCTGGTATTCTTCAATATTTTCTTCATCCATGTTGGATATTTCATGCATATATGTGCCAACATTAATGTTTCATCATTGATGTCAACATATTTCTTTATTCTTGATAGTTTCCTTGTTTGTTTAGTTTATTCCTTGAGAGTTTTTCTTTATGATTTGAGGAATTTATGGTTGATTTATCAGAGGATAGTTTTCTAGTTATTTCACTAGAGATAGTGTTGCGGATTTTGGATATGTGAGGATCAATTATGTAATATTTTTTTTGCTAACCTAATGGTGAGTTAAGGACATGTATTTATGTTCTCAGATCAGATAGTTTGTGATTTGTATAATGGAGAGCTATTTTTCTTGAGTAACAGTGGTTGATGTCTAATGTTCTTGATGAGCAGTGCAGAGATAGTTGTAAATTCTAAGACAAAGATGTTTGTAATGTTGCTTGCTGATGTTTATGGATCATGTTCTATTTGTGTTGGTGGATCGCATTGGGTTATGTGATCAAAATCAGTGACTTACCTATGGAGTGTTGGTTTTCTTGGCCAACTTAATGAGTTAACATGTTGCAAATATCTTAGGCATGATCTTTAGATCATCGCATGTTTGTGGATGGAGATTTAGGTCCTAGATATGTCTTAGCCAGCATTTCTTAGATCTCATCAAGGATTATATATTACTCTTTGTAATATTTTATAATGAGGTCCTTGGACAATCTTATTGTAATAATTTGATGTCATGTATTTAAAACTAAAATCATTTGTAATTGTGAAGGTATGCAATGAGACACAAGACAATGATGTTGGATAGAATAAAATATCAGTGCCTGTGTGAAGAGGTATGAGTAGAATCTAAAATAAAGTTAGGACAAAGTTGTACTTCAATGGATTTGTATTGGAATATCAAAGATGCTATTAGTTAGTTCAAAAATTTAGTGGACTATTTTCTACAGTAGATTGTAGTCCATTTTAGGTTTTTAGCTCTAGTTGTATTTTTGGTTGTTTCCCTCATTTGTATTTTAGTAGCGATCTCTAGGAAGTGAGCCTAAATGCATGTGAATTCCCCTTTATACCTTTAACAGAGTAATATGTACTAGTACAACATCTAGAGGTTTTATCCCCATTGTGGCTTTTTCCTTAATTGAGTTCCCACACAAAAAAATTGGTGTTATGTGTTCTTGTGATGATGGTTCAATTCTTTAATATTTATCTTTAAACAACTAAGCTAGGAAGCTAAGCACTAGTTAAGTTTTGATTTGACACAACTGATTCACCCCCCACTTCTCTCAATTATGTGAGCCACCTTATTTATATTGAAATTGGTTTAAGATCTAGATCCTATTTTTGAATCTTGACCACTTGCGGTGATTTGGGATGACAACTTTTAAGAAGGAATGTCTAAGAATTGATGGAACTAATTACTCTTTATGGAAAGGCAGAATGATTACACATTTTAGATGCATTGGAGAAGAATATTGGGATGTTACTGTAAACACCTAAATTCATCTATTTAACATTAATTAAATTAAATTAAATTAATGACCCCAAATAACATTATAATTAATTATATTTAATAAATTCATCTATTTATTTAATTAAATAAATTCACTAACTATAGTATTTAAATACTACCCCTCCTAATGTATTAAATTAAATTTAATACATGTTCCTCCATATTCCCCTTTTAAATAAATTTTTAATTTATTTATTCCCCCACATGCTTTATTTTTTCTATTGAAAATATAGAGTCAATTGAATACAACTGAAGGTTACAACTAGAATAGGCCGGTTGTAAAAAATTTACATCGGAGAAGAAAGTTCAACAGTTATAAGAGGCTAAATACAAAAAATACATCGGAGACAAAATTGCTACAAAGATATGCTAACAAGAGACTGTCAACATATCATGTGCTTTCCAAGAAGGACCTATTAGTCCCACCCTTTTTCCTGTCCATGTTCTTCACTGTGGCTTGAACTGTGTTCATAGGTTCTCCAAAGCTCTTCATTGTTGGCTTCAATTTCACCTTCAACTTAATTATCAGTGTCCTCTCTTCTGTCTCTGTCACTATTGTCTTGTGGCAACATGGTGACTTGCAAACTGAGACTAGCAAAGTTACTGACAAATTGGTCTTCATATCTTTGAGCTCCTATGATTGTTGGCTCAAGAGCATTAATAGATTGGATGTCTTTAGCAAACAGTATTGTGGCCCCTTCCTTAACCAAGGTTTGGAATCTTTCTCTTGAGATCTGGATAGTAGCAGTGACCCAAGACATAATAGTAAAATATGTGAATTTAGAGTTAAACTTAGTAAGGTCCCTTCTCTTAGTCTAGAAGATGTCTTTATTCCTCTATTTCCAAATAAACCAAAGAACTTTAGTAGTAAATGTAATCCAGAAGTCATTGAGTTTGCTATCAAAGTTCTCCACATATCCAGCCAAGATCTCATGCCAAGATAGACTCAAATCAACATTTCTCAAAATATTATTATAAAAAAAAAAGACCAAACATTAACAACCCACTGAAACTCAAAAAATAGGTGCACATAAGACTTAGTACAGTTACAAACAGAGCACAAGATGATATTTTTTGACCCTTGAGACACATAGTGACCAATAGCATGCTTTTTCAATAGAAAAATCCACTTAAAGAAAACTTTTTTGGGCTCAACATGAGAATGCCATAATAGTTCAAAGATTAAATGCCACTTATTACTAGACCAGTTCAAGCCCCATGCTTGGTTAATTTCATTAAAGATATTATTGTTGTCATTCATTATATTATAAATTGGTTTGCAAGAGAAGTTCCCAATAGTGTTACCATCTTTCCACTTAATATAAGTAGGATTTTGCCAAGAGACAATGCATTTTCCTAGGAACCAGTTACCCACAACCTTAGTGATCAGGGTGTAAGTTTTTTTCTGAGATAAAGGAATGCCAAATTTACGGCTAAGCTCTACCCAGGATGAAAGTTTGTTATCCACAATAATGTCACTGATGAGGGATATGCCTTTTCTATTCCAACTCCTTGCTAAACAACACTGAGTGAGGGCAAGGGGTTTATCATTTAGGTATATCCCCCACCAAATGGATTTGTCAAGGATAAAAAAGTATGGGTTTCTCCCTACAACACTTCTGGAGCATAGGAGTGGCTTAATGTCTTTCCATGCCTTCCACAGAGCAGAGAACACCTTGGATCCAAAGAATTTTACATCAAAATATCCTACGAGGATGTCAAGAAATGGGATATTACTCCAAGATTTACCTTTTTTAATTGAAGATCTGATAATATTATTTCTAATTAAGACTTTCCAAGGCTCATTACCAAAAATAGCTTTAATTATCCACTTGGAATTTAAGGTTCTACCTTGCTTTTTGAGATCCTTAATTCCCAAGCCTCCTTGCATTCTTCGGGTAAAACACCACTCCCACTTGAAATTATGTCTCTTCTTATTCCCAATACCATTTGACCATAAAACATCCCTCAAAATCTTCTCCAGTTTGTTTGTTTGGGAGTTGGTAAACAACCAAGTTGAGGCATAATATATTGCATGAGATGATAAAACTTTTTGGACTATTTGTAATCTTCTTGCTAAAGATAGCATATGTGTTTTCCATTTTAAGTGCTTCTTCTCTACTTTCTTAAAGATCCAATTCCACATTTCATTTAATGAAGGGTAGAGAGAAAATGGAAATCCCAAATATCTGACAATAATATTAGGATCTGACCATTGCCATCCTTTATCACCAAGCCAAGGGGGAGGGGTATTGTCCCATCAAAGAAAAATAGACTTATGAGGGGAAACCTTATCACTAGATGCTTTAACAAATAATTGAATCCTACAAACCACTCTATCAAAATTCTATTCTGAAAGTTCAACAAAGAGAGCTGTATCATCTGCAAATTGTTCAATGAGAAGGTCTTCGTTATTAGGAGGAGAAAGACCTTTAATAGGGGGACCAAACTTAGTAGCTTTAAGGATGTAGGTCATAGCATTTGCAATAATCACATATAGGGTAGGGGCTAATGTGAAGCCCTGTCTAATAGATCTACCCAAGGGGATAGACTCAGATAATTCTCTATTAATCTCAATGCTAGTATTAGAATATTTAAACAAAATCTTTACCCATTTACAAAAATACTCAGGGAAGCCAAAATTCTTGAGCATAGCAATAACAAAGTGCCATTCAATTCTATCGTAGGCCTTCTCAAAATCTAGAAGGATCATAGCCACATTTTGGTTGTCAGCCTTTGTCCAATGCATTGCTTCCCAGCTGGTTATAAGATTTTCAAGAATAAATCTCCCTTTGATGAAGCCAGTCTAAGTCACTAAGATAATTTCATTTAGAACCTCAACAATTCTATTAGCCAGCAATTTAGCAATGACTTTATAGGATATCTTCAAAAGAGTGATTGGCCTCCAATTTCTTACTTGAGTTTTATCACCTTCTTTAGGGAGAAGTTTAATTAAACCTTTGTTAATCTTATCACCCAAGGTCCCATTATCAAAGGAAAATCTATAAAGATAAAAAATTTCAATAGAGACCCATTCCTTATTGATTTTGTACAGTTCAGCCAGTATGCCATCAATACCGGGGGATTTACCATTAGTTAGAGAAGTTATGGCCTCTTCAATTTCTTGGATGGATATCTCTTTCCCCAACATGTCACCTTGCTTTTTACTAATTTTTGAAGGAATGATACTCATGCAATGATCCATACATAATTGACTACCTTCATTCTGTTTAGAGGTGAAAAGATTCTTGTAGAAATCCACAAAGACTGACATGATCTCTTGATTATTGGTGCTGATTCTTTCCTATGTCTAAATGCCCTTAATTTATTCCCTGCTATGTTTGGCTCTGATGATGTTAAAGAAATATTTTGAACCCCTATCACCCTCCTTGATCCAGTTGGCTTTAGCTCTCACCTTTTGGCCTTGAATCTTGTACTGCTAGATAGTTCTAAGTTTCCCTTTAATATCAATAAGTTTGCTCTCAACGTCCACATCATTTCCTTTATTTTGAAGCTTTGTCTCAGTTTCTAACAGGTTGGAGTTTAGGATTATTTCTTCATGGTTCCTATCCTTAGCTTCTTTAGTACCAATATTTTGGAATAGTTTCCTCCATGACTCAACTATTTGTTCCCATTTCTCAATAGGTGAGGAGCTTGCATATCTAAACTTAGAAAGAACAGTGACCATCCGGAGGGCATCCAAATTGTCTTGGTTATTGAGAAGAGAAATGTAAAGCTTAAACAATGGTCTTTTGGTATAGTTTAAGGCCTGATTTCCATTATCTTTGAGATAGATACAAACACTGATGGGGGAGTGGTCTGACATGGTACCCAGAATAACACAAATAGGGTAGTGTCCTATTTTGTGCATTAGTCTCACATCATGTTTATTAATATAAACCCTATCAAGTCTATAGTAAATTATGGCTTTATTAGCCTGGTTGTTACACCAAGTGAACCACACTCCTTAATGGCTACCTTTGAGTCCAGCCATTGGTTCATTAATGGAAAATATCCTCTTGAATCTTGTCCAAAAGAAATGTTCATTACCTTTCCATTCAAATTTTCCTCCTCCTATTTTATCCTTAGGGCATTCTATCATATTGAAATCTCCAACAAAGGTCTATGTTTCCTTGGGGATGTTGGTTGAAAGCCATTCCCATAGCTTGTCTCTTTCCATATAATCATTCGAGGCATATATGTTACAAACCCCTAACATATTATCTTCATGTTTGAGGGTGACCCATAGTGCCCTGTTACAAGGTGACATCCCATTATATGCAATTTTCTCATTCCATGAGGAGTTAATCAAGATTGCTACACCCTCTTTTCCTCTATCATGGTTTGAATAAAAAAATTTAGTGTTGCTCCATATGAATTTCAAAATATTAAAGGCTAGATATCCAGTAGTTTTAATTTCTTGCAAAAAAAAAATGTCTTTTCCTTTTAGACTATTACAATATCGTCTGGCAGTGTACTTCCTATCTGATATTTCCAACCCTCTAACATTCCATTTATGAATTTATATCTTCATCATTAACATTTAGGGGGGGGGGAGTAATCTTGCATAATCTGGAGAAACAATATGGAATATCATTCTCCTTAGTCTTATTAGCTCTTTCTTTATTTTTCAAACTGTTACTTCTTTCATAGGTTTTCCTTTTATTTTTCTTAGCTAGGACTTCTGTGAATCCTTCATTGTTAGACCCCCCTCCTCCATGATTTTGGTCTTGGCTGGTGTCTCACTGCTCTGTGGTGAAGGAGTGGCTAAGGGGGATAAATTACTATGTTCCAAAGGTGAAGTAGGGATTGGATCAGAATTAACCTCCTTGGCACTAGCTTTAATTTTTTCTAAAACAATCTGTTGTGCATTCTTTTTACCACTATAACCATTGGCCTCTTTCTCCCTAGGCACCAGAATGTATTGAGGGGCTGCGAGATTCTTATTATTCAGGACTGGGTTAGCCGTAGGTCTAACTTCAAAATCCCCTTCAAACAAAGGGTTATTCAATGTTACAAAGCCATCAGCTTGTGTGTCAACAGTACTAGAAATAGAGATAGGGTTTTAACTACTCCTCTCAGGATTGGTTGCATGGAAGTCCTTAGAGATATTCTTAAGCATAGGGCACTCTTTTTTACTATGCCCATTTAATTTACAGTGGAAGCATAATCCAATGTCCCCTAATCTAATAAATTTCCAAATATATGCATCACCTTCAAACTTCATAGATATATTATCTGGAAAGGAAACTCCAGGGGTCGGGGCCAAAAGGACATGAGAATTAGGATGGGGCAGGGTTATTTTGGTTTCTTCAATCTACAAGACTGACACAGGGGCAAGGGTAGATACAAGCCGAATCAAACATAATTGAGTCCACTTGAATCCACAACAAGCCCTTGCTCAGAGTTACACAATGGAAGCAATATAATATCACATGAATTCAATGAAATCACAATGGATATGAGACAATCAACTGGCAGAAACAATAGAGAATTATATTATTTTTTTCAACATGCCCGGCTGTGAGGCCTTCCGGGTTTCGGCCTTATACAATGAGAATTATTAATTCAGAATTATAGCTTGCATCCTATCTTTGTCTCCAATGATGTCTCTTGATAATCATATCTAGATATACCTCTTGATGATCTCCTTTATTTCCCTACTACAAAAATCTAGACCCCTTATATAGCCAGCTAAGCCACAAGTCGGCCAGTCAGGCATTTAATTACAATATAGGTCCAGTCTCAAGATTTAAACCAAAAATAATGCTAGAATGAATATAAATTGATGCACCTTTGGATTTAGGTCCTAACATGACCCAAGAAAATTCATTTAAGTGCACAAGGTCCCATATGAGCACACGGAACATCACAAGAAGAAACACCACACGTTTCACCCGAAAATTGGCAGAAAATAGGTCCTGAGGCAAAACGGGCATAACTTTTTACTCATAATGAATTGGAGTTTTAAATCTTGGGAAATGATAGTACTTTAGGTCCTCTAAAAATCATTAGGTGAAAAAAATAAAATTACTTATGGATCAAGAGTGCCAACATGAACAGTCAGCACCAAAACTGCAGGAAAACTCTATTCCGACGACAAGGAAAATAGCTGTAACTTTGAAACAATCCATCCAAACTTTATGTGCTCATAGAAGAAGGTTCCAAAATAGGTCCTCAATGTAATTTAATATTATCACACCATGAAACCATCAAATGCAAATATTATAAAGAAAACAACAACAAACAGGTACAGAAATCAGGAAATGTTTTTGGTTGATGCAAGATTGCTCGAAGACCCAAGATGCTCCTACATCAGACACCTGGGGTGAATAAAGAACTAATGTCCACATCAATAAATACTCATATTTTGACCTGAATCATAAAGATCCAACTCAGCTTGTGTAATCCATGAACTGTCTTTAGCTGGCTTATCTTTCCACTGAACTAGATATTCCATGTAGTCTTTTCCTCTTGTACTCTTGCCAAATCTGCTATTCAAAATCTTCTCAATGCTATCTCTATTCTTCTTAGGATAATTTGGATCATCTTCTATCTCATCATTTGATTCAAATTACTCAAATATATCAGAAATATTGAATATAGGTGATATATCCATGTCCTCTGGTAATTCTACTTCATAAGCATTTCCACTGTCAAACTTCTTCAGAATCTTACAAGGTCCAAACTTCTTCATTTTCAGCTTGTTGTAGGTACCAACTGGAAATATATTCTTCTTCAAATGAATCATAAGCTCATCTCCAACTTCAAAATATTTATGTCTCCTTCTCTTGTTTGCTCTCTGTTTATATTTCAGATTACTATCCTCCACATTCTTTTTAACTTCATCATGTAAAGTTCTCATGTATTTTGCAAAATGATCAGCTTCAACACTTCTTCTGGTCTCAGTAGGTAAATCTCTTAGCTCTGTGGTTCCCTTAGGATGAAATCTAGTAATAATCTCAAATGGTGTCCTCTTAGTACTTCTATTCACAGAATTATTATATGCAAACTCTGCTTGTGCCAAAAGTAAATCCCAATTAGCAAGCTTATCTCCAACTAAACATCTCAACAAGTTTCCCAAACTTCTGTTCACAACTTCAGTCTATCCATCTGTCTGAGGGTGAAATGTAGAACTAAACTTCAAATCAGTATTCATCTTCTTCCAAAGTGTTCTCCAAAAGTAACTAGTAAACTTAGTATCTTTGTCTGAAACAATAGACTTAGGAAAACCATGCAATCTTACCACTTCCTTGAAGAATAATTCAGCTACATGCAATGCATCAGATGTCTTCTTACAAGGTATGAAATGAGCCATCTTAGAAAATCTATCAACCACTACCAAAATAGAATCATTACCTCTCTGAGTTCTAGGCAATCCAAGAACAAAGTCCGTACTCACATCTTCCCAAGGTCTATCAGGTATAGGTAAAGGTGGATACAATCTCAAATTTTGACTAGTTCCTTTTGCTACTTGACAAATTTTGCAACCTCTAACCATTCTTAGTACATCTCTGTACATCTATGGCCAAAAGTATCTTTCTAAAATCAAATTCACAGTCTTATCAATCCAAAAATGTCCAGCAAGTCCACCACTATGTTTCTCCTTCATTATGTTCTCTCTCATATATCCTCTAGGTATGCATAACTGTACTCCTTTAAACAACATGTCTTCTTGAATGAAATAATTAGTCCACTTATCACTTACTGTGTGTTCCTTACAAGCTTTCCAAGGTTCTACAAAATTAATGTCAGTCTCATACAAATAATTCAAATCATCAAAACCAAGTACCTCAACTCTCATCTCTGTCAACAAACTTCTTCTTCTGCTCAAGGCATCATCAACCTTATTTGACTATCCACTCTTATGCTTCAATGAAAAGGAAAAATTTTGCAAGAACTCAACCCACTTCATATGTCTCTGATTTAACTTATTCTGACTTCCTAAATACTGCAAAGCTTTATGGTCAGTATACAACACAAAATCTTTAGGCATCAAATAATGTCTCCACTTCTTCAAAGCTTGAACAATAGCATATAATTCCTAGTCATAAACTGAATATTTTCTCTTAGCATCATTCAACTTTTCACTAAAGAAAGCTATAGGTTTTCCTTCTTGACTCAAAACAGCTCCAATTGCACTACCACTAGCATCACATTCAACTTGAAAAACTTTACTAAAATCAAGCAAAGCAAGTGTAGGCAATTCTGCAATTCTTTGTTTCAATGTTTCAAAACTCTTTTGTGCTCCATGTGTCCATTTGAAATCCTTTTTATCTCCTCTCATAGTTTCAGTCATAGCATTACAAATAGAACTAAAATTTCTAATGAACTTCCTATAAAAACTTGCCAATCCATGAAATGATCTTACCTCTCCAACATTCTCTGGAGTAGGCCAATCAAGTATAGCTCTCACTTTCTCAGTGTCCATCTTTAATCCTTTAGCTGAAATTACAAAACCAAGATATACAATCTCCTCTTTCATGAATGAACATTTCTTCAAATTAATCAACAACTTTTCTTCCTTCACTCTCTGCAATACTTGTCTGATATGTTCAAGATGTTCTTCCTTACTCTTATTGAATATCAAAATGTCATCAAGATATACAATAACAAACTTACCCAAGAATCATTTTAGAACTTCATTCATCAACCTCATGAAAGTACTAGGTGGATTAGTCAAACCAAAAGGCATAACCAACCATTCATACAAACCTTCAGTAGTCTTAAAAGAAGTTTTCCATTCATCCCCTTCTCTGATCCTTATCTGATGATATCCACTTTTCAAATCAATCTTTGTGAAATACTTTTCTCCACTCAAACTATCCATTATGTCATCCATCCTAGGAAAAGGAAATCTATACTTTATTGTTATCTTGTTTATAGCTCTAGAATCTGTGCACATTCTCCATTCTCCATTCTTTTTAGGTGCTAATATAGTAGGTACTACACAAGGACTCAGACTTTCCCTAATCAAACCTCTCTCAAGTAATTCTTGCACTTGTCTATTCAATTTAGTCTTCTCATTAGGTGTCAACCTATGTGGTGCTTTATTAGGCAAACTAGCTCCAGGTATCAAATCCATACAATGACTTATACTTCTCATAGGTGGTAAACCATTAGGTACATTATCAGAAATGATGTCATGAAATTCATTTAGCAAAGGCTTAACCTCAGGTGCATGTTCTAACTCATCTTGTTTCTTAGTCTTTCTTGAAATTAAAGCAAAACAAACATTTTGTTCTTTCATTTCTCTTGCAAACTTTTTACCATCAACCAAACATACTTTGACTGTGGTACAATGAATTTCATCAAACTTCTCTATCAAAGGCAACAATACTTGTTTCTTTCCATCCATTCAAATAGTATATTGATTCAATCTACCATCATGCAAAGCTTTCCTATCATACTGCCAAGGTCTACCCAAAAGAATGCGACAACAATCCATAGGCATAATATCACACAAGACTTCATCATGATAATTCCTAATTTTGAATTTAACAAGGCATTGTTCACTTACAAGTAGTTTATGATCCTTCTAGATCCAAGCAATATGGTAAGGCTTAGGATGTTTCAATCTCTGCAACTACAATTTGTTAACCAGCTCTTCGGATGCCAAATTATCAGAACTTCCACTATCAATGATTACCTTGCAACATTTATCAGCGATCTTACATATGGTTCTAAACAAACTTTTCCTCAAAATAGGTTCCTCATCAGCTTCTTCATTCCACAAGATCCTTCTTAACATCAAGTTCTCACCATGTTTAGGTTCATTAGACATTTTGTCAAATTCTTCATGAGCCAAATTATTTCTACCATTACCTCCAGTCTTCTTTCCAGAGTTAGTACATTCAAAAGCTCTATGTCCTTCTTCACCACATTTGTAACAAGTACCTCCAAACCAAGATTTCTCTTCTCTTTTACCATTATTGTTATTCCTAGAGTAACCAGTATAGCTACCTCTAGAGTAATTACCTCTTTTACCAGCAGGGTCATCTTTCCATCCTTTATCTTGCACTGCATTGTCAGATCTACTACTTTCTCCATAAGATCTTCCTCTACTTCTCTGAAATCTTCCACCTCTTCCTCTCTGTCTTTGATCATGTTTCTTTGTCAATATCTCTTTAGCCTTCAAATAAAATTGGTATGCTTCTTCCACACTATCAATCTTCACATAGCTAATCTCATCTTGAATAGATGTCCTCAGGCCATTCATATATCTAGCCACCTTCTCAACTTCATCATCCACATGTCTAGATCTGATATCCAATTTGTAAAATTCCTCAGTATATTCTTTCACACTCATGTCATTTTGTCTCAGATTTTGCATTTTTCTCATCAAAATAACTTGGTAGTCAGCTGGAAGAAACTTCTTCTTCATCTTTCCAAGCATCTTCATCCATGTCTTGATCTTTTATTTTCCTCTCTTTTGTCTCTCAGTTTGCAAATGATCCCACCAAAGAGATGCATGACCTTTCAACTTTGTGACTGCTATCTTAACCTTCTTCTTATTAGGAGTACCTTCATACTCAAAGTATTTATCCATCTTAGAGATCCAATCCAAAAGTGTATCGGTCTCAAGTCTCCCATCATAGCAAGCAACTTCAACTGCAGGTCTAGAGTTAGCCTTAGACAAAAATCTCAAGAGTCTTTCCTCATCTTGTTCAATTTTAGGTTCAACATTAGGTGCAACTTCTTCTTCTTCATCACTAACATCTTCAAGATGTGCTCCTCTTCTCTAGGCTATCTCTACAGCTTCAAGCCTAGTTGCAATCTACCTCAACATATCCATGATAGCATTATCATTTCCTCTACCACGAACCATCTTGATAATCAGGTTCCAGCAAGATCGTAACCTTCTACAAGTTATAGGTCAAATATTAGATCCACCACCCTACAACCAATCCAATAAGGTTCTCCACAATCCAATCCACAAGAAAGAACTTTCTCTGATACAACTTGACGCAGGGGCAAGGCAGATACAAGCCGAATCAAGCAAAATTGAGTCCACTTGAATCCACAACAAGCCCTTGCTCAGAGTTACACAATGGAAGCAATATAATATCACATGAATGTAATGAAATCACAATGGATATGAGAAAATCAATTGGCAGCAACAACAGAGAATTATAATATTTCTTTCAACATGCCCGACTGTGAGGCCTTCCAGGTTTCAGCCTTATACAATGAGAATTATTAATTCAGAATTACAACTTGCATCCTATCTTTTTCTCCAATGATGTCTCTTGATAATCCTCTCTAGATCTACCTCTTTATGATCTCCTTGATTTCCCTACTACAACAATCTAGACCCCTTATATAGCCAGCTAAGCCACAGGTTGGCCAGTCAGGCATTTAATTACAATATATGTCCAGTCTCAAGATTTAAACCAAAACTAATGCTAGAATGAATATAAATTGATGTGCCTTTGGATTTAGGTCCTAACATGCCTTTAAGTGTGCAAGGTCCCATATGAGCACACAGAACATCACAAGAAGAAACACCACACGTTTCACCTGAAAACTGGCAAAAAATAGGTCTTGAGGAAAAATAGGCATAACATTTTACTCATAATGAATTGGAGTTTTCACTCTTGGGAAATGATAGTAATTTAGGTCCTCTAAAACTCCTTAAGTGCACAAAAGAAAAATCCTTATGGATCAAGAGCGCCAACATGAACAATCAGCACCAAAACTGTAGGAAAACTCTATTCTAACGGTAAGGAAAATAGCTGTAACTTTGAAACAATCCATCCAAAATTTATGTGCTCATAGAAGAAGGTTCCCAAATAGGTCCTCAACATAATTTAAGCTTCACACACCATGAAACCATAAAATGAAAATATTATAAAGAAAACAATAGCAAACAGGTACATAAATCAGGAAATGTTTTTGGTTGATGCAAGATTGCTCAAAGACCCAAGATGCTCCTGCATCAAAGATAGACCCAAGGGGTTTCAAAATGTGGGGCAAAAAGGGCCAGAATTTGGGCTGAACCCCTAAGATTTCCACCCAAAATGGCGAAGCCTACGGAACTACATCATCAAGTTTTCCTTTAGGGGACCACGAGAGGGCTCTAAACATGGTTTGGCCAACATTCCATAAGCTTTTTCTCAATACTTTCTCCTACATCACATGGTTCTTAAAAAAAACTACAAATAAACCTTTCTAAATCATCCTACTAAAATTAACAACAATGCCAAGTTTCTTGCCCCATACATTGTTTATCCAATCATCAAGAAATTTTCATGCAAGAAGAAACTTCACATCCATACACACAAAAAATAAAGCAATATTCTTAAGCCTAGATTACTCATCCTTGATAGCATTCACCATATCTATATTAGAAGCCAGGGAAAGAGTACTACATACTTTATTTCTACTAAACTATGATTAACTTAAATTTTATTTAATTTACTCCTAAACCTAACCTAGATGCTATCCTACACACATCACTTTCTATCTAATAGGTCTACCACTAATTAACTAAGGTTAATTAGGCTAATTTTTAGATTCATACACCCATTAGTCCTAATTATTTTCTCACAAATGTGTGAGAAAATTTCTAAAAATTGCCTTTTCAAAAATTGTGAAAAATTGCCTAAACAAGGCTTCTTACAATTTTTGATGACACTTCTTACACTTACCCAAAATATGAAAATAGACTTTTTTCTTACACATCTCTTACACACACTTACACATGTACTTGGAGTATACATTGACCATCCATATCCTGTTATGCCCAAAAATTGAGAAAAACCCAACTACAATTTTTTTTCTAAAACCTTAAGTAAAACCATTATTGCACGCACACAAGCCACGTACTAAGTTGAAGAGGTTCACAAAAAATGTGATGAATTAAGAAACAATCTAGGTGAAAACTAGGACCTAGTTGACTAGGTTTGACCAATACTCCAAATGGTTCAAAGCCCAATGTCAACTATTGTCATATAAAAAATGTGAGTCTAAAAGGCTAACAAGGATTAACGAGGTAATAAGGTGTTTGAAATCTGATTGCTAAGGAGTGAGTTCATTTGACCCAAGGTAAAAAAAATGACTAGGTGTGGTTGAGTTTCAATTTAAACTAATACCTCTCAAAAAGACTAAAGTAATTGAATGAAAGCAATTAGTTATACTATATGACTATGCAATTTTAACTAGCCTTAATTTAAACAAGATTATTACTACTAAAATTATTAGGCTCTCTTAACAATAGAGAAGGGTTAAATAACCTAAAGGAAATTTCAATAATTAAAGTCTAACAAAAACATAATACTTCAATTTCTATAATTACTTAATTAATCTAATTATAATGTTTATATAAACCAAATGCAATTTATCCAATTGATAAAATTGATCCTTTAGGGTTGACAAGTTCAAAAGAAGGTTACAATGATGATCTGAAGGTTTCCATGATTATTTAATTAATAGCATTAATTGATATTTAATTAATGCTTTAATTAATAAATAAGTATTTAAATAAATATAATCCAATGATAAGAATCAAACCTTTAAATGTTTAAATTGGATATTCTCCATTTAATGGATAACTTAAATCCAAAGTTAGACTAAGGGTTTCATTATCTTATGACAATTAACAACTTGTTTAAACCCATATTAAATTAATGAAAATAGTCCAAATCTTATAAATAATTAAGCTAATGTATTTGATTTAAAAAATAAAAAAGATAATTAATTTAACTCTTAATTTTTTTGATGAATAGAGGCCTTCACTATTAATAGAAATATTAAAGTACAATATTCACAAAAAAGGGCCAAGGGAAAGAATCACCCCACAAGTTCACATGACACTTAGGCCGGAAACAAACAACTATTCATAAAAAAATAAAACCAAAAGCCCTCAGGCTACGAGAGCAGGAGCAGAAGAGGGAGGAGGATCTTTATCATCTAGATTGCCCCAGACATTGGGCCCAGGAGTCTAATCAGGAATGGCCTAGCCATCTTCTGGATCTTCTTTTTAAACTTCTCCTTCCTCCCACCTAGGCGAGATAGCCAGTGCTAGGCAAGGGAACTTTCCTTGATTATCAGGAGTAGAGGCCGAAGGCCGAGCAAAAGTAGCAACAGTGGAAGCAAGCACAGGAGGCCACCCAGAACCCGCATCCCTCCAAGGAGGAGGGGAGGCAGAGCAATGATGCCATTTCTGCAGAGTCCTGGAGTGTCTGGCAGAGGAGCTTTGGCTATGACATCGGCCCCTGGGTGGTGTATGATCAGCTAAGAGAGAATCTGGAGGCACCCGAGCAATAGTGCAAGGGGCATTACCCCAGTGCTGGAGCAACTCCTCTAAGTGGGCAACCTCCAGGGCCACCTTGTCTGCTTGCACCTAGATCTACATCATTACATTGTTATAAATACAAGCTTTATCGAAAAGAGAAACATGAATATCCTAACAACTGTGAGAAAAAAGCACAATGTTTCTATCTTTCCACATAGTAAACAAAATTTCTAGCCTAAAAGTATGCCATATCTGGGAGAGTCATTGAGAAGAGCCATATGCCAAGAAAAGGGCTCTGGCTTGAAGGGAGCAAAAAAGTCATGAATCCAACTCCAGTAGTTTTGGGCATGATGACAAAACTAGAAAATATGCATGAGCATATCTGAGTGACCACAAAAAGGGCATTTAGGGTTAGGAACCCCCATATGCCGAAGTCTAGCTCCCAAGGGTAAGCCCTGGTATAACAAACACTAGACAAAATGAGCAATTTTAGGCTCAGTAATAGAATCCCAAATAGTGTGAAATCCCCAACCCCAACTCTTCTAAGAAGAAGAAAGATGCCCACGGTGGTTGAGAGAATCAATCATGGGAAAATGAGGCATAAGCCAAGAATACCCAAGCTTAGGCTTGTAACTGGT
Organism: Chamaecyparis obtusa; assembly: GCA_027943335.1. Taxonomy (NCBI): domain Eukaryota; kingdom Viridiplantae; phylum Streptophyta; class Pinopsida; order Cupressales; family Cupressaceae; genus Chamaecyparis; species Chamaecyparis obtusa. The sequence goes on from BSBK01004664.1 coordinate 945,875, forward strand.
GAGAGGAGTGGTAGGATACCACTTCCAGTCTTTCCACCATGGTTTGACTGACTGAATTCCCAGCTTGTACAAGAGGTGAGGAGGAATGACAGAAACTAGCAAGTCAAAAGTCTGACGATCTGGGCGGATGAGCCAAAACTGAACTCGAAGATCATCCCAAGATCGGAGACTCATAGTGGCTCTGGAGAAAACATCCTTGGGGGTTTGAATGCCATGCTTATGAAATAGAAGAGCACTAACCCCTTGAATTCTGGCAAGAGGAATCCCTTGCTGGGAAAAAAGAGGAGACCACCAAATGTTCTGCTGGTTGAAAGAAAGACCATCTCGAAATCCATTCCTAGCCCACTGAAGCCATGGCTTGATAGACTCCCAAGCTTTCCAAATACTTTTGGTGACAAAAGTAACTTGGCTCTAGATAGGCTCCTGCATAACTAGTAGGGTTTGAAAGCCAATCCCCTTCTAGGTAGGCTTGTGAAGAAGAAAACCTGAGGAAATGCAGTGACAAAGCATAATTTTCTAGGATTCATTGCCTGTGAGGCACCGCACAACCCACTTGGCACAAAGGGTGCACCCTTGCTTTTGGGTATTAATTAATCCAAGCCTGCTAGAGGACTTTGGAAGGCAACAAAAGTCCCAAGAACCTTTGTGAAAGCCCTGGTGATCAATGCCAAAGGCCCAGAGAAAATCCTGAAGAAGTTTCTTGAGCCGTTTGTAGGAGGCTTTGGAAGGGGCCAAACAAGAGGAGTAATAAACATGCATAGCAGTCAGAACTTTGGAGTAGATCTAGAATTTTCCTGTGAGGGAGAGCGGCTTCGTGATCCAATAGGTAACCTTTTTTTCAATCTTAGCAAGAACTGCATTCCATAGATCAGTAGGATTGCCTTGAAAAGAAAAGGGAATACCCAAGAACTGAAATATCTCCCCATGTTGAATTCTTGTCTAGCCAAATTGAGAAAGCTAGGGAGGCTCGGGAAGAGCTGACTATTTGTAACAAAGGGTTTTGTGCCACTGGATAGTTGAGCCATAAGCTAAGCAAAAAGTGTCTAAACACTACAAGGCTTCCATGATATTCTCTTCATCCTTCGCAAAAGTGAGGAAGGAATCATCAGAAAAATGGCCATTGACAAGCTATTGGGAGGAATCTAGCAAGGAGATTCCCCTAATAGTTCCCATGGAAATGCAACGAGCAAGTAGATAGCCAAACCCTTCGGTCACTAACACATAAAGAGCTGGAGCCAAAGGGAAACCCTGTCGAATGGAATAGAAAAGCCCAAAGGTGGATGACTGGTGGCCATTGATGGTAATGTAGGCAGAGGCATTATTGAAGAGCATCTACACAGATTGAAGAAATCTTGGGCTAAAACCCATAGTGTGAAGCATCGTAAGGATAAAATGCCATTCAATATGATCATAAGCTTTAGAAAAATCAATTTTGAGAAAAAGGGCTTTCTGGTGAGACTTAGAAGCCCATTCCATACCTTCCCAAACAAAAATGATGTTGTCAAGAATAAATATTGACTTAATAAACCCTTTTTTCTCAGGTCAGACAATTTGCAGAAGCATGTGTCAAATCTTGAGAGCCAGTGCTTTTGCAATGATCTTGTATGAGACATTGAGCAAAGTGATGGGCTGCCAGTTACAAATGTCCTTAGGATCCCTAGTTTTGGGAATGAACTTGATATTTCCCTGGTTAATGATATCCCCAAGAGATTGGGTATGAAAGGCTTCTAGGTAAACTTGGTGGAGATCTGGACCAATGGAATCCCAAAGAGTTTTGTAAAACTCATAGGGAAAGCCATCACAAACAAGGGCTTTATCATTAGCCATGGTGAACACAACTTCATGAAGATCCTGCAAGGAAATTAGTTGGTAAAAAAAAACCCACTGAACAAGGGAGACACACTGAGGAACCACTGCGATGCAATCCGTGAGAGCTTTCTCACTGGCAGGGGAGTGGCCCTAAGTAGCAAAGACTTGTTCATATTGGAAAAAAAAGGCTTGCAAAACATCAGGAAGCTCCGTGAAAAGGGAATGACCTTCTCAGATTCTTGATATGCCCATACTAGTATGCTGAGGATGGAGGGTAGTAAAAAATTCTTTTGAGACTTGGTCTCCAATCTTTAACCAGTGCAGCCAAGCTTTGATCTGGGCTCCTCTGGTAGCATGGTTGTCAGCCACTTGCTTCTAGTGGTGTAACTTAGAAAGATTGATTTGTAACTCTTGATTGAAGGGGTCCTGAGCGAAAGCTTCGGTGGCAACACACAAAGCTTTGGTGTTGACATCATAGGATCTGCGATGATAGTTATCCAATTGCCTGCCATAAATGCACAAGAAATGAGTCATACGCTTGATGGCGTCATTCCACCATTGAATCCAACCTATCAAGTGGGTGGGTCTAGGCTCAAGGTTCCAAACTTGATGAATGTGGGCCATAGTGGAAGGATGATGGACATAAGTATTAAAGTAGAATTGCGTGGTGGGAGGCCTAGCCTTAGCTGTCTGCCAAACAACATTAAATTGGATAGGAAAGTGGTCTGAAAAGGTCACATCAACAAGAGGAGTGATAGGTAAGGCTTGCTTTTCAAAGAAGGAAAAAATAATTGAGCCGAGATCATGGCACAATGAAGCCTTTTATGAATTCTATCAGAAGAAGCCTTGTAATTAGACCAAGTGTGCCAGGCCCCATCAGAATGGTGATGACCCACATTGGGATAAAAAATCCCTAATTTATTACGCATGCAGTACCAAGCTTCTCTTTCACCAGTTGTCCATCGAAATGGTACAAAACCATCCTTGTCAGATGCCATCTCCACCATATTGAAGTCCACACAAACAAGCCAAGTAGCAGGTGGTAGAGAATCTGCAAGCCAACGCTACAGGTGAGATCTTTCAACAACATCATTGGGAGCATAAACATTAGCTATGCCAAAGGAATGATTCTCAATGATGAAAGTGGCCCAAACAACTCATTGCATGGGATTAGAACCATGGCTACCTAGCAGGGAATGCCAATGAGGAGAGAGGAGAGTAACAACTCCACCTTGGCTAGCCTCGTGCTGAGAACAAAGAGCAAGGCTCTTAGAAAAAATAACTTTACAAGCAACATCAAGCATGAAACTAGAAATCTTAACTTCTTGGAGGCATAAAACATCCAGATGACAAAAAATTTTACGAAAATCCCTGACAGAATATTTTATGTGTAGGTCTGTCAACCCATGAACATTCCATGAGATGTACTTCATAGAATAATAGTGTCATCCATTCCATCCTCATCCCGAAGGGAGTCAAAACTATTAGACAAATATCCTAGGGAAAAACTAGACCTAAGAAAATCTAGAGAAATATTATGCCACTTGTCTTGCATGCCATTGAATTTGGTCTCAGTACACCTAGAAGGGTTGCAAGAGCGGTGAAAAGAGCTAGAAGAAATAATTTTGGTAGCCATTAGAGGCATGCTAGCTGGAGGAGCGGAAGCTTGGGTAGTGGAAACATTTTTCCCCTGCTCAATAGGGTTTGAAACTTTGATAACAGGGGTTTCCAAAAAAATCATGTTATCAGAAGGTGGCGGATGGGAGGTGGGAGCTAAAAAAAGCTGCTTGTGGGGCTTGTTACAGTGACCGACAGTGACCCATTCATCTTTTTTGCCATCTTCTTTCTTGCTAGCCTCAACCGGCTGTGAACTAACATCCTTGGGAGGAGGCTTGGTACGAGGCATTGCCAAAGGGTAGTCCTTAATCTTATGCCGCAGATTGACACTGATAGCAAGTATTGGGAAGATTAAGATAGAGCACCTTCTGGGTGAAGGTGGTATCACCAACTTGAATCTCTATGGATTCTTTGAGATCCTTAGAAAGGTCAACCTCAACACAGAGCTTCTTGTGAGGGCACAAATTAAGAAAATGGTCATGCTCGAGACATATAACCCTACCGAGCTTCTGCGCTATGGCTTGCATGAAAGGCCAACAAGGTAAGGGAAGACCAAGGAACTTGAACCACATTGGGACCTTGAGCTTCTTGTCATCGAAGACAGAGAAGTCATGAGACCAGCATTGGAAAATTAATAGTGAGGCCATGATATTCCAGGGACCTTTGGCAAAGATAACATCCACATGGGAGGGGTTAGAAAAGAGAAAAAAGAAAAAAGCCTTTGGTAAGGCTCTGAATGCCTTCTAGGCGGATTCTGTGAGGAGTCTAGTTCTTTGCAACCCAGTCCTTGAGAACATGTTCAGGGAGGTTGTGACCTAGAAAATAGCCAATCAGGGTGTGCGATTCAAGCCAAGTGCATGCATCATTGAATTCATTAATGGGTAAAACAATATCAGGTTGGACCATACCTTGTGGAATACTTTGGGTACAAACTTGTGGGGGCATTTTCTTGGCGGCACCATTGCTATTTGAAACCACACCAGCACCAGCATCAACTGCTTGGTGGGAAGTGGCCAGAGCCATATATATTAGGCTATTTCTTGCAATAACTATGGTATGTGCGAAGGACAGAACTGCATAAATGGATGCAAGGTGAAAAAACCCTAGTAGAGCACAGAGCGAGCATGAGCCATTTTCTTAATACTCTTAATTTAAAATACCAAGTCTATATAAATTAAATCCCTTTGATTTGATTTTAATTTCTAATCCAAATCCATAAAAAAAAACTCTAATATATATTTAATCTATTTTCCTTCTAGAGCTTTTTCCATCTTTCACATAGCAATTATATTCAATTAAATGATATTAAATAAAAAAAATAAACAAAAAAAAAATTAATACTAAATCTAATCTTTTGAAATAAGTCAAAAGAGGCAACTAAAAATGATGACATAAAAATCTTATCCCCACCATTTTTTTAAAAGTAAAAAATTGGCAACAAGCATAATTGTATGTGATGGAATGGGGACCTCAAATCCAACTACACATGCAACATAGTCATTACTCACATGATTGAATTACGAGAGAGAGTATGAATTAATCAATCTAAAATCCATCATGAAGCGACCTGTTGCCTCCTATGTAGACGGGGTGTTTAATTGCTCTCAGATTGGAGAGCCAACAACCATAAGACCGATTCTACAATGGAGGATTTTCAAAAGCTATGATGATAAGCAAAAAAACTGAATTTAAGCTAGAATGAGTGCAATTTAATCTAAGATGCTTTGAAAGAAATATGATATTAATGTAAATAGCTTGAAAGGAAATATGAAGTGCAGATTATTCTAAAGTACTTGAAAGAAATATGAGATTAGATTAAGCTATGAGCAAATAAGCCAAACTAAGTATAATGAGTATGCAATATTAAACTAAATGAAAATTATACTAAAATGCAATAAAAACTTTGAATTGATAAAATTGAGACACAAAAATACTATAGTTTAGTTACTCTCAAAAATTGCCCCCTTGAATGAAGAAATGAGGTTCATTAAATAGAAAAGCCCGGGAAGAGAATGAAGGGGTTCTTGATTTGAAACTCCTGACTCTTCATTCCCAATTGAGACAAAAAGGCATGAATTACTTAATTAAAAGAATGGAAATTGCCACACAGGGTGACCTTTCGAATATTGTGAATTATTAATTCAAAAAAGAGTGTCCATTCAAATAACAAGTAATTATTAATTCCTTTTCATGTATATTAGCCAAATGGGGTGGGTTTAATTTAATTCCAAGTACTTAGGACTTTAGGATTAAATTAATTTATCATAGGGGTAATTTAGCTAATAAAAGTCAAAGACTTTAGGAATTAATTTTAATATTTGATTAATGCAATTAGGGTTTTTAAAATTGACATCAAGTCGAATTAAGTCAGGTAGGAGAGAGAAAATTGCCTAGGAAACTAGGACTTTGGAGATGTAAAATTGATGAAAATGCACCAAAATTAATTGAAATTAATAGGTGTCAATTTTAGGGTATTACATTTGCCCCTCTTTGAATTGATATGTGAACATCACGTTGATTCAAAGAATAGCCTAAAGTGACAGATGACAAGAAATTTGGGAGTCAAGGTTAGGTTTCCAAGACACCGAATAGATCAAAGCATGATTTTCCGAAGTCTAAGTTAGATTGTGAAGACAACAGTCTTGAGAGAAGATGAGAATCAGGGTTAGGTTGCCCCAATGCCCAGAATGAGATTCAGATGCAAACTTAGGATTGTCTCCAGAATCAGGGTTAGATTGCCCCAATATGAAGCTTAGCCCTCTGAGACCTAGGTTAAATTGCCTAGGTAACGATCTAAGAGAGATTTTGAGAGCCATCTTTAGAATGAAGCTTGACTCCTAGGAATTAGGGTTAGATTGCCCCAATACCTAAAAGATTTCAAGAACCATCTCCATAATGAAGCTTGATTCTCGAGGATCTGAGTTAGATTGCTTAGATACCTAAAAGAAAGATGACCAAATAGCAAGATGCGAGACACTTGTATGTGATGGAATAGGGACCTCAAATCCAACTACACACGCAACATAGTCATTACTCACATGATCGAATTACATGAGAGAGTATGAATTACTCAATCCAAAATTCATGGTGATGTGACCTGTTGCCTCCTATGTAGATGGGGTGTTTAATTGCTCTTAGATTGGAGAGCCAAAAATCATAAGACCAATTCTACAATGGAGGATTTTCAAAAGCTATGATGATAAACAAAAAAACTAAATTACACTAGAATGAATGCAATTTAATCTAAGAGCTTTAAAAAAAATATGATATTAATCTAAATAGCTTGAAAAGAAATATGAAGTGCAGATTTAATCTAAAGTACTTGAAAAGAAATATGAGATTAGATTAAGCTATGAGAAAACAAGCAAACTAAGCATATGAATATGCAATATTAACTAAATGAAAATTACACTAAAATGCAATAAAAGCTTTGAATTGATAAAATTGAGACACAAAAATACTATAGTTTAGTTACTCTCCACAATTGCCTCCTTCGAATGAAGAAATGAGGTTCATTAAATAGAAAAGCCCTGGAAGAGAATGAAGGGGTTCTTGATTTGAAACTCCTGACCCTTCATTTCTATTTGAGACAAAAAAGCATTGAATTACTTAATTAAAAGAATGGAATTTTCCACATAGGGGACTTTTCAAATATATTGAATTATTAATTCAAAAATGAGTGTCCATTCAAATAACAAGTAATTATTAATTCCCTTTATATGGGTAATTAGCTAAAGGGGGTAGATTTTAATTTAATTCCAAGTACTTAGTACTTTAGGATTAAATTAATTTATCATAGGGATAATTTAGCTAATAAAAGTCAAAGACTTTAGGAATTAATTTTAATATTTGATTAATACAATTAGAGTTTTTGCAATTGACATCAAGTCGAATTAAGTCAAGGAGAGAGAAAATTGCCTAGGAAATTAGGACTTTGGAAATGTAAAATTGATGAAAAATGCACCAAAATTAATTGAAATTAATAGGTGTCAATTTTAGGGTATTACAACATCGAGATGCCCCTAGCAATGAGAACTAGTTATTTAGATCAGACTGATTCAAGAATTGATTCGACGAGATTCAAAATGATGCAATCATCCCGCCCTCTCGAGAGTGAAATCGAAAGATGACACAAGAGGGATGATTGACAACAAGAGGTTGTAGAGCATAAGCAATTAGACTAGATTCGAGAAGCTGTAGAAGCAAATCAGAGCAAAGCAGAGGTCATGTTGACCAAGTTTGATGATAGTTGACTAGATTTGACTAGAGTTGACTTTGATGAAAAGAGCAAAGATTCTGAAAACATGATGCAAAGATGAGGGTCTGGCAGGAAAATGACACCAGAAGGCTGACTGCACAAGCGTTCGATCCCAAAAGGATCCGAAAATTTAAAACATGATTTCAACCTATCTAGAGATGTCAAATTTTGATTTCAATCTCGAAAATAGATTCAGAGTAGTCGATTTAGCTAAGGGGGTGATTTTTGCACAAAATAGAGCACTTTTGAAAATTAGGTCAAAAGCTATATAAGGCCTGGAGGGGTCATTTTCAATTCATTATTCACCTTCGTCTTCTTGTGATTTTGAGCTCTAACAGAGAAATGGAGGGTCTTCCACTACATACACACCAATTTGAGCACTCTTGATGACACACCCGGCCACCAGAGTATGACGCACATGTAAGTAGTCAATAAACCTCCTTGCATTTCAATTTGTACTACTTTTTAGGTCAATTTAGGATAATCTAGCATAGATTTAGGACATGTTCTTCCAATCTCGTGTGAGAAAGTAGTTTCCTCACACCAACTTAGGTCTCCCTTTGCATGAGGAAGTAGTTTCCTCATGTCAGTTAGGTCTTCTTCGCATGGGCTCAGTCTGGAAGCTCGCACGAGCTGAAAGGTGGTCCCGTGCGAGATTGTAGCAGTTCGCACAAGGTCGAGTATTGTCTCGTGTGAGAAAATAGTTTTCTCGCGTGAAAAGTTGCTACAGAGTTTGAAGTCTTTTGCCAAAATTTGTCAAATTTGTGTAAGATCAACCAAGTATAGCGTCATAGAGCCATGTCTAGGATAGATGTCTTGTTGCATTTGTTGTTGTTGTGTTGAAAAGCCATCATATCGAGATACTGATCCAATGTCATCGCTTGCTTTGTAGGTTGACTTCCCTAATGTCACCTTTAGGATGCACCATCCTGTGATTACCACCCTAGTGCAGAGACTGACAGATGCAGAGAGTGCTCATATTGAGGGACTCAGTTTGGGATTCTTGCATGATTTACCTGACATTTGGGTAAATCACGATCTTCTTGGTGCATTGGTAGAGCATTTCCTTTTAGAGATGAACACTTTTCACTTCTTGATGGGGGAGATGACTATGACTCCCGAGGACATATACAAGATCATACAGATACCAGTCCATGGTGCTCGAGTGGAGTATGAGACACAGTCACGGTAGGGTACAGTAGCCTTGAAGATGATCTTTAGGGACAATCTAGTGATGGGCCGAGCCATCTCCTGGGATGATTTGATTAGCAGGCATGATGACGATCATCCATTTTCCATTTTTCTTCCTATGTTTTTGAGCTTCTACCTTGTTCTAGATTGAGGTCAACATGGTCTAGAGTGCGGCTGGGGCACAATGCTATGGAGGATGTTGGAGAGGCCAGCCGTCAGGTTCAAATGGGGTGAGTGTATGTTAGCCCACATGTATCATGAGATGCATGAGATAGTATATCACGATGTGAGGATGATGGCAGGAGGAGTCTTCATCTTACAGATATGGGCCTAGGAGCATCTCCCCATTTATAGGCTGATTTATCATGACACACAACAGCAGATGGAGCCGTATATTTATAGGTACATAGGTCCGATGACCTAGCCTTTGCTGGGTAAGACAGAGTAGTGGAGAGAATAACTGGATGACATGGTAGCTATAGTATGGAGACCTTGGGTGGCTACTAAGCCATGGGATGATGCTCAAAGAGAGCTATCACATATGTTTGTATCTCATCCACTGATTGGATGTAGTGTCACTATCATAGAGAGATTCCTTGTTACACATGTCCTGTGCCAATTTGGTAGGCAGCATGACATATCATAGGAGTACTACCCCTACACCTACTTCTCTGATGAGGAGAAGAAGGGGTGGCATGCTAGATTAGATCTAGGGCAGTGTCCTATAGAGGTACACATTCCAGCTATGCGATGGGATTACATGGTGGGTGTCACCAATGCAGGGGTGACACCTGCATACAGGGATCAGTTGATTGCACGTCCTCATCTGAGGTTCACAAATCCTATTGGTATGGGGGCACAACAATAGTTTGCATAGTAGTAGGAGGCACCAGATCAAAAGCCACCAACTTAGCAGCCACTAGCCTAGCAGCCACTAGCCCAGCAGCCACTAGTTCAACAGGCTGCACAATAGGGACAACAACAATAGAGAGTACCGAGACCCTAAGCAGGGAAGATTAGCATCTTTGCTAGGATGATGGGCTCAGATGTAGGAGCTGGGAGTAGTGGGGCCTAGCAGAGGTCCACCAAATAGTAGATAGGTGATACGTCACAACAGGTAGCACCAAATGATGATACTGATATGCCTAACATTCTGACAGGAGCAGTTTCATCATAGCTGCCAAAGGCTCTTAGGAAGAGCTGTGAGAGGGTATGATAGGTCTAGTGAGAGTGAGATGACTACCATACTTGAGTCATCAGGGAGGAGACTCGAGTAGTTGACAGGGACACTGAGATTAGGCAGCTACGGGAGGAGCTAGCACGATTGAGGATTGAGACCAGATATAAGGCTGGTTAGGTAGCTTACTACTATGTAGCTTACTATAGGGTCATTCCAGATCGGTCAGAGCAGGTACCACCTTTTGCTGATTATGCTAGAGCTTCACAGACACCTCCACCAGCACCCCCACAAGCACCACCATAGGCCCTACCAGAATAGGCATGATAGGCACCTCCTTAGCAGGAACCTCCACAACAGTTGATGCCCCTTCCCTAGAGACCGTTGCCACCACTTCCTCTAGGTGGTGTGGGACCCAGTTAGCACTTTTGATATATTTGTACATTGTAGCCCATTTTTGATACTATGCTCAAGTAGCACCTCCTCTTTTGTACATGACATTATTCGAGATATATATAGATGAGATCGACAGTTTGATATCATTGTACTTGTTGTTATATTGCTTTGATATTGATGTTTATGAGAAGTTTTTATATGCTTAGATGTATGGATAGAAATGTATGAAATGCACATGCTTTATTTTATGAATATGAATAAGTACATGGTTTATTTTTATGATGATGCAGTGTTAGATGGATAGAATGTATGCAAATGTGTAATGTATGATTTGAGTTATGCTTATAATGGATGCACATGTAAATGAATATGCAAATGGATGCAATGGATATGGTACTAATCATCTCATGCAGGATTGTTGCAATATATGACAGGTACTAATCAAAAGGAATACATTTTGAGGATCAAGAGTGAGGACCAGACACTTGTGCAGCCAAGATGAACCTGGGACAAAAGATGAGAACCTTTGATGAACAGAAAGAAATCAAGAGAGTAACAAGATATCATCTCAAATGCAAGCCTAGAATGAAAGAATGCAAACCTAAGCTAAAATGCAAGCCTAGAATGAAAATGCAAACCCAGAATGAAAATGCAAGCCTTAGGACTTGGTTGTTGGACTCACCATATTTATCATCATTGAGTTCATTTAGGCATAGGATGATCACAAGATGTCATACAATTCTCACTAATATTGCAATTATGAAAATATGAATATGACATAAGTCTTAGATTTGTCAGAATGAGGTGTAAGCATTAAGGCACAAGAAGCCAAAATGACCTGAACACCTATTCCTTTTGGTTTAGCAAGTTAACATAAGCATCAAAGCACAATTACTAGAATGACCTGAATGTTGCTTGCTGACAAACACACCAGACATGCGAGAGTTCCTTCTTTCACCAAAGAGTGCTCGCAGTGACCCTTACATTCACTTAGTAGGATGAGAGTTAACAATTTTACTTGTAGCAGAAAGAAGTCACTCAAAATAGACAAGGAGAAGAACCAACCTCACCAAAGCATCCATATAAAAGGAGTTGAGGTATGCATGGCCATCTAATACAAGATGAAGGCTCTTATAGATGGACACCCCTCTTAGATAGATTCTTTGGATCATTGGAACTAAACCAGCAAACAAAAAGCAAAGGAAAGATCATGCCCCCAGTCTTTGCGTTTCTCAGTCAAGAAAGATGTCTTAGATTTGTTTGAGGAGAAATGATAAAGAAAAAAAATAAACAAGAAAAGGAAAAGCATGACATGCTTTAGAGGAACACAAAGTTAGTTTTCAATTTTAGTTTACGTTTGTGTTCAAGTGGATTGAAATCAAATCGGAAGCAAACAACATTTGAAGCCTCAATGGGATAGCGACAATAGGTAGACGTAGTGAGAACCACTAGTGACCATCATGAGAGACAAATTCTCAAGAAGATATCAGAGCATGAACCAAGTATCAGTAGGTGAACGCAGTGAGAACCACTAGTAACCAATACAGGGAAGATTCTTGAAAGAAAGAATAAAATGCGAGTGAAACATCAGTAGGCAGACGTAGTGAGAACCACTGGTGACTGATGTAAGGATGAGATCCCAAAAGAGAGAGGTTTGGATGAGAGCTAAGTATCAGTAGGTAGGCACAGTGAGAACCATTGGTGACCAATACATGAGAGATCTTCAAGGAGAGAAATCTCAAAAGTAGCTAGGCATCAGTAGGAAGATGCAGTTGGAATCACTAGTGACTGATGCACAAACAAAACTTTTGAAAGTGATAGGACAATGCCCCCTAGACCAGGAAGACACCCCCAAGTGTGAAGTAGTTCCAATCCATGAAGAGTCAAGGAAAATCTTGAAGACAATTGAAGACAAGTGCATGAGCTAGCAAAGCAAAGCAAGAAACGAGCTAAAAGCAGGAAACAAACTAAAGCAGGAAAGTGTGAAAGTGAACTAAAGTAGGAAACTAAAAGCCAAGTGATGTTGAGATGAGATGTAGCTTCAGAAAACAAGAGGTGCCTGTTTACCATCTTTTCACCATCTTGGTAGAGATTCTATTTTTGCTACCATGACGCCTGTTTACCAGGTTTTCATCAATGGCACATTTTCTTCTTTTTCAATTTTTTTGTACTTTTCTCTTTTTTTGATTTTTTTTGTATTTTTTTGAATATTTCATTTTTTTTGTATTTTTGATCTTTTGACTTTTTTTTTTGTATTTTTGCAATTTTTTTTTTATAAATTTTTTATCAAGGTGCCTATTTATCAGGTTTTCACCAAGATAATAGATACATCAAAGCGCTTGTTTACCAAGTTTTCACTAAGATGATCATTTTTTTAAGGACATTTTGCAATTTTTAGGATTTTTGCAATATATCATTTTTTTGGATTTTTTCAGGACCAATAAGTATGTACATGAGCACACGAGCAATGTCTCAGTTGTAGAATTTCTTCAAGTGAAGAGCGTTGATAGGCTCTTTGAGTTGCTCTCCTTCAGTGGCGGAGAGGAGTTGATAAGTGCCAGACCCAAATACTGCAGTAATAACATATAGACCAAGCCAGTTTGGTTCAAATTTCCCTTTCTGGACTCGCTGCTATTGATTTTTGGGGTTCTCTCTTAGGACGAGATCACCCACATGGAATTCTCTTTGTTTGACTTTCTTATTGTAAGCTTTAGACATTCTCTTTTGGTATGCTCTTAGATGATCGAATGCCACCTTCCGACGTTCATCAAGTAACTCAAGCTCTTGAAGCTGGGATATTCCATTTTCTTCATCAGTGATGAGGCCCTTCAGAGAGATTCACAATGTCATAATCTTGACCTCAATAGGTAGTACTGCCTCTTCTCCATAAACCAAGGTGAAGGGGGTGGTCCCCGTTGGTGTTCAGATACTTGTTCTGTAGGCCGACAAAGCTGGATTAATCTGGAGATGCCAATCTCTACCAGATTTATGAACTGTTTGGTGCAAGATTTTTAGAATTGTCTTATTAGAAGCCTCTGCTTGTCCATTACCCTAAGGATAATAGATGGATGACCAATACTGAATAATTCTGAATTTAGTGCATAAGTCTGTCAGGTCCTTATTTTTGAATTGTTCCCCATTGTTAGTGATAATAGATGAGGGTATGACATATCTACAAATGATATAGTTCAATATGAACATAGTGCTGGTCTTGCCATCAGCTACAGTGAGAGGCATTGCCTCAACCCACTTGGTAAAGTAATCAGTAGCTATAATGATAAACTTGTGCCCTCTTGAAGATGAAGGATGTATCTAACCGACCAAGTCGAAGGCCCATTGTTGAAAAGGCCAAAAAATGATGGGAGGACTAGGCTCATGAGTAGGAGCATGAATCAAATTTCTGTGAAGTTGGTATTGCTTGCAAGTCTTGGCATATTGAACAAATTCTTTTTCCATGTCTAGCCAGTAATAACCAGCTCTAATAAGTTTCTAGGCTAATGTCAGACCACTAGAATGAGACCCACAAATACCTTCATGTACCTTAGCTAGCGCATGTTTGGACTGATCAGGTTCTAAGCACCTAAGGAGAGTACCATCTAGACCCTGTCTATACAAGTCATTTTCTATGAGGATATACTGTGAAGCAGTGCGAATGAGGTGACACTTTTCATTCTGGGTATAGGTGTCTAGAATAATCTGGTCATGAAGGTAGGAAAGATATGGTGGTAGTGAGATGAATCATGTCCAATGGCTGAATAGATCATCCTAGATTCAGGAATATCATAGGCAGGGTAGTGTAATGCCTCCACTAGGAACTTGTGTTTGAAGTCATTTTCTAGCATTTGTAACATTGAAGCAAGAGTGGCCATTGCATTAGCTACTTTATTGTCTACCCTTGGAATCTGCTGGAAAGAAATGTGTGCAAAGTACTGTTTAAGATCATCCACCATCCTTTTCTAAGGTATTAGTTTGTCATCTTTAGTTTGGTAGACATCATTGACTTGATTGATGATTAACTGTGAGTCTCCAAAGACCTTGAGCTCATCCACACTCCATTCAAGGGTCATCTTCATTCCATTAATGAGAGCTTCATATTCAGCTATGTTGCTCGTGCAGGGAAACAACATTTTATATGCTTTTGGCAATGAGTATCTTTGAGGATCCTTGCTGAGTGAATGATCCATCAAAGAACATGATCCAAGATTAATGTGTGAGAAGCATGATGGATGCATCTGGGAATTCAATACTCAAAGGCTGATGATCTTTCAAAGGAGCTTCCTCTAGCTGATCAACAATTGCTTGTCCCTTAATATCTTTTCTTTCCACACACTCAATGCCAAATTCACTAAGTATCATTACCCATTTTGCTAACCTACCCGTGAGGGCAGCCTTGCTCAACAAGTATGTTAGTGGATCAATTTTTGCAATAAGCCTCATGGTATGAGCTAGCATATAATGCTACAACTTTTGAGAAGAAAATACCACTAATAAACAAGCCTTCTCAATGATAGAGTAATTCATTTCATAGGCAACCAATGTTCTGCTGATATAGTATATGGCTCTCTCTTTATTGTTCTGATCTTCTTGAGCTAGGAGAGCACCCAAAGATGTATTTGTTGCTAAGATGTATAGTATAAGAAGCTTCCCATGAATAGGAGGCATCAAAATTGGTGCATTAGCAAGATACTATTTTATTTGAGTAAGTCCCTTGTCACATTCCTAATTCCATTCATAAGTCACATTCTTATGTAAAGTTTTAGTAAATGGTTGTGACTTGTCGGCCAACTATGAAATGAAGCGCCAGATAGATTGTAGCCTTCCTTGTAATACTCTCATTTGACTGATATTATTGGGTGGAGGCATGTCCATAATAGCTTGCACCTCCTCAACTTCTATGCCTTTAGCTGAAATGATATAACCCAAGAGTTTCCCAGAAGTAACACCAAAAGCACATTTCTTTGGATTAAGGCTAAGACTGAATTGTTCCATGTGGTCAAGGATGGGACCCAAGTCTATGAGGTGAGTTCTTCACTGTAGGCTTTTGGCTAAAGTATCATCCAAATAATCCTCCATCATTTTATGCATCATTTCATGGAAGATAGTAGTAATAGCTCTCTGGTATGTTGCTCCAGCATTCTTAAGCCCAAAAGGCATGACATTCCAACAAAAGGTGCCCCGGGCACATGTAAAAGTGGTCTTTTCTTGATCTTCTGGTGCAATTTTTATTTGATTATAGCCAAAAAATCCATCCATCAAGGAATACATCTCATATCCTGCTGTCATGTCAACTATCATATCAATATTAGGCAGTGGGAAGTCATCTTTTGGACATGCCTTATTTAGATCTCTAAAATCTATACACACACAAATAGATTTATCATATTTAGTGACTGGAACAATGCTTGAAATCCATTCTGCATAATCTATAGTTCTTATGAAATGAGCCTTAAGGAGCTTTTCTAGCTCTGCTTTAACCAAAAGCACTACGTGTGGATGCATTTTTCACAGCTTCTGTTTAATAGGTTTGATACCTAGTGCAATGGACAAATGATGCATGATTAGATTGGGGTCTAATCCAGGCATGTTAGAGTAGGTCCATGCAAATTTTATTTTCTTGCTCTGAAAGAAGCTTGTGAACTCTTCTTTTTCTTTAGCAGACAATGGTTGTGCTAGATGAATACTCTGTGGAGCAGCCTCTGTACCCAAATTGACCGACTGTGTTGGCTCAATCAATACTGATGACCTCTCTTGAAAGTGGATTAGAAGCGTATCAAGTATCTCATCCTTTGGTGCGTCAGAGAGGTTTTCACCCTTGGATACATCTTTTATTTTTACTATTTTTGGCTTTGATATTGCCACAAAGTGGTTTTCACCATTAGAGCATCTATTTTTTCTTCTTTTAATTTTTTGACTAAGATACTTGATATCCGCCTCTATCATGTTGAAATTGCTTTCATTGGTGGAGGGCATCATAGGTTCAATAGCATGGAGGTAACAGGCTAGATCATAATTAGTCTGGAATGTTAGGACTTCATTGGATTCAGAACGGGAGTTCCAGTTTATCAAATCGAGATGACGGAGTGAAAGGGAAGTAATGACTGGTTCAAATGCACTCATGGTATAACCCTCAAAAGAACTGACGAGCAAGTCAAGACCTAGAGTGATCTCATCCAAAGGAGCATTTGAATCCCTAAAAGACCTTTGCGTCAGAAGTAGAGGACACGTTAACATTAGTGGTGTCTAATTCATGCGGTGGAGCGCTAGACCCTTCACCTACTTCGAGGAGTCTTTCATACATGTGAAAAGTATCTATGTCTATATCATAGTAGCATCAGACAAAGAGTTGAACTCATATTCATGTGAGTCAGTACTTGATGTAGGAATTTCATTAGCAGCATCATCAGACTCATTATTATCCCTTGTGGCATTAATAGCTTGCTGAATTTGTTCTTGTTCAAAGTACTTTTGAAAATGAGGTGGCCTATATCATTCACCTTGAAAATTAGGGTCATCATTTAGTGTTGCTTTCCATTCCTCATATGTGAATTGATACACTAAAGAAGTTTTATCAGAATCATTATTAGTATCATTATCTGTCTCTATCACATGAATGGGTATGATAGGCTCATCAGGTTCGGCAAAGAGTGCCGCAAGGTTTAGAGGAATAGGATATGGAAATGTATCTTCATCAAAGCTGTCCACTAGATTCACTTCTAGAGCAGCATCTTCAATTTCTTGTTCAGGTTCAGGTTCAGGCTCAGGAGCTGACACAAATTTCTTGGTCCCCAAATGAAAGGGAGTCTTTTTAAAGCCTAAGCCACTAGTATCTTTTGTGCGGTGGCCTGTAGCTTCAATGGGTTTTAGTAAGCTATTATCATTCTTTCCTATAGGGCCACTCCCCTTATAACTGAAGCACTTCATGATCTTGAAGGCTTCACTATATGGTTCTTGCTCTAAATCTGGATATGGAGTGGTTGTTTCAGCTGTTTCTTTTCCTTTATAGATCCATGCTCTAATAGCTCTCTCTTCATCCTCATCTTCTAAAGGTGTAGATGCCCTTACAAAGGTGACATCATAAACTATTTGAGGAGGAGCATTAGAAAGTTTGTTGTCCTCAGAAGGTCTCCCATAAGAGCATGGAGATAGATGTAGAGAAGCTAGTGATAGCATAGGTTCCATTCAGTATTCTTCCATGCCTATATCCTTAAGCCTGAAAGTTTTTTCCATTTCTTTCAGCTTAGCATCATAAAACTTAGTGGATTCTCTATTTGCTAGAACAAAGCTATCTATGGTTTGCGCAAGAGTGTTGCAAGAGAAATTGGTATTTGTAGGTACAGTGACTTCCGCCCCATGGAATGGAAACTTGATACATTGATGGTACATGGATGGAACAACTTGCATCTCATGAATCCAAGGCCTACCCAATAAGATATTGTAGGCAAGAGGAATATCGAGCACTTGGAAAGTAACATCTCTCTCAATGGGACCTATGCGGATAGGTAGCACGATTGAGCCTTGGGACTTGCATTCTTCCTCATCATAAGCTTTGATGGTAATCTTTTTGTGAGGGTCTATACAATTCTCATCATATCCTAGCTAAGTGAGCAGTTTAGCAGAACAAATATTAAGACTAGCATCGTTGTCTATGAGCACTTAGTGGATGCACTTAGGACCTATCATGACCTCTATATGAAAGGGAGCATTATGCGGGTGACTCAAAGAGTGATCATCTTCTTCAAAGAAGGATAGATAGTGAGGTGAAGTCAAATGACCCACCATAGATTAGAACCGGTTGAGATCAAGATCCTTGGGAACATTTGCTTCAGCAAGGGCCTTATCCAAAATCTATCTATGAGCAGGCGAGATCTTCAGCAACTCAAAAATGGTAATCTGAGCATTAGTTCACTGGAGTTGATCTAAGATGCTATAACTAGCCGAGCTAGCTATAGGAAGAAATTTCATGTTTTTGTTGGTGGGGCCAACAATAGTCTTATCCACAATTTGCTTCGGAGTGGATGTAGAAGTATCAGGTCTCTTATCTACAATTTTCTTTGGAGCAGAAATGGAAGCATCGGGACCTTTCAAAACAACTCTTCCTCGTGATCGAGTGACAACATTAGCACAGTCTTGAGATTGTTTAGATTTAGACAAACGAGATGTAGAGCTATGCAAGATAAAGGGAATCTTAGATTTGGGAGCATCACTGTTCCCTTTAGAAGTGATCATGTCACAATACTCTATCTTGATAGGTTCGATCATACCAATAACATTGTCATTATTAGTGTATGTGTAATTGACTTTAGCATTGGTATTCTTGGCATTTGAAGACTCACCCTTCTCACAAGGAGGGAATGGATCCTTAAAAGCTTGGTGATTCAAATTCTTATTATGGTTCTCCATAAGGATGTCACCATTTTCAATGAGATCTTGAACTTTATGCTTCAGTTGGAGACAAGTAGAAGTCTTATGACCAATGTTCTAGTGATAGTCATAGTAAGCATTATCATTCCACCAATGAGGTCGTGGTTGTGGGTCATAAGTATGCTTTTCTAAAGGAGTAAGAACTTGATTCTCTATTAGAGTTTTATAGACCACATCAAGAGGCTCTCCCAAAGAGGTGAAATCATGCTTGGGTCGAGAGGCCCAAGGTTTGTTCCTAGCAAATCTTGAAGTTTGTTGATTGTTTATTGTGGTCTTTTCGACAGCCTTAGCTACTTGTATACTAGAAGTAAGATTAAAAGTAGACTTTGAAGGCTTCACAATAACATTATCCACCACTCCATCATTTAATACATCTCTGTTCTTATTGGTAGTCTTTCCTTTATCCTTGCTTGTGGAGAATCCTTATTTATTGTCCTTATTCAAAGTTAATTCTCCCTTCTTGATCATAAAGGCCTCTATCTGCACTACTTGTTTGGTCATACTATCAAAAGTAAGGGGACCTTGTAATTGTACTTGGTATTTGAAGTCTAGGACAAGATTGTCCAAGAAGATGTCAAGTCTCTCAGACTCTGGTAGTTTGTGAGGACACCTCGTACATAATTGTCTCCACCTTTGGAGGAATGTTAGGAAAGATTCTCCTTGTTGCTATTTTAAGTTGTAAAGATCCCAAATGTTGACCGGATGCTGAATATTATGCGAGTAGTGCTAGAGAAAAATATTAGCCATTTCATCAAAAGTTTTAATACCAGTAGGCAATCTAGAGAACCATTCCATAGCTAGTCTGCCCAAACTATGAGGAAACAAGTGCATAAGATATGTTTGGTCGTGCATTAATTCCATAGACAATGCACCAAACTCCCTCAAGTGATCTTGGGGATCGGTTGCACCTAAGTATTTGTCATATTTAGGGAGTTCCACACCTCTGGGAAAAGGTGGCATATGAAGACTTCTGTCAAAAGGGAAAGGACAAATACTTTCCATTGTAAATTGTTGAGTGGGTTTGTCTTTATTCCTCACAAGTTGACTAATCTAATCTTGCATTTCTCAGACCATCTTTTGCAACTTTGTGGTCTCAGTTTCTTCTTCCTTAGCTATGAGTGTTTCAACTTGATAGTCTGGGGGTAACTTGGCCCCTTGTTTAGCTAGCTCAAGGAAGTACTTTTCTTTCTCTTCTAGAAGAAGGATCTCCATCATTTTAATAAGACCCTTATTAGATTTGGTAGTGTTTATATCCTATTGAGTTATCACTTCATTTTCATTCCCAAGGATCTCATAAATACTTAGAATCTAATCTTGTTGTTGATCATCTTGGTTTTGATCAAACTAAGGAGGATGATAGAAATAGGTGGGTTGTTGATCACCTTGAGGTTTGCTTCGAGATTGATCATCATTGTGGGACTGATTTTGGTCATGTTGAGATTGACCATGAGGTTGCTCATTTCAAGGTTGAGCATGACATGGGTCATTAGAGGATTGACCATGATATTGATTGTTGTGAGATTGATCAAAGGTTTGACTATACTTGCCCAGTTGGAAATCAAATGGATCTTCCATCTTGCTGTACGCTTGTGTAGTACATGAATACTCAGTGAAATGATATGTCCAGTGCCGAAAGGGCATGACCATGGTAACCTTTGGTGAATAAACATGATCAAAAGATTTAACAAATTTAGGTGAGAAGATATCGTCAACAGTATCACTAGGTTCAATGATAGAACTATTCTCAGTAGGATCAATAGGTATGATAATAGGATTAGTCTGAGGAAGAGGTCTTCCAAAGTTGTTAAACAATGAGTTCTCTTGGAAGAATGAGTTATCTTGGTCTTGAAATGAGAAACCAGGTTGCACTTCAAACAATGGATTAAAACACTCTTGAAACACCAGAGGTGATGGTTGAGATAGACTATCTTTTGAAGTATTCAATGAGGAAATTGAGGATATCTCACAAAGTTCAGATTTTGCAACAGATTCAGGAGGATCTATTTCTTGATTAGGAGGTTCGCTTCTACCTTGATCAGGATTCTAAATGGGATAAGTCTTGCCACTTCTAGTTGTGACAGTCATAGGTGAAGATGAAATGAGAGAGGACTCAGGATGATGCTAGACTCAGTCTCTAAGAATAACGCAAAGGAGATAAAGGCTAGAATAGCCAAGATGCAAGATGGACCTGGTATGAATCATCAAAAGAGGTGGCTAGAACAACTGAGATAAGACTATCGCAACACGAGATACAAAAGGCATAAAGAGATAAGGTAAACCAATGAGAGACAACATGAGTCAAATAAAAGATCAATCGATTCCTATCTCAAAACAACTAGTTTCTGACAGTGAATGATAGAAAAGTAGAAAAATAGACCTCAGACAAAAAGTAGATTAGATAAAAAGTCAAACAGTCACTGGAAAATAGGTCTCTATTTTTGAAAACTAGGCTACAGTCTCATGTGAGAGAGTACCAAGCCACGCAAGAGAACACCAACCTTCACACGAGAGAACAAAGTCTCATGTGAGAAAGTGCTTTAAAGTGTGAAACTTCATGTGGGAAAAGTGCAAAATCTGACAGTCTGACATAGTTTTCGAGGTTAAAGTTGAATTTTGGGATACAACCTAAATTGATGTCTGATAGAAAATCCAGTTTCCTGACAGGTTTGAAGAACAGTTTAATCAACAATCTCATTTTAGGATTTCAAGCATTCGTTTAAAGACACAAAGGTTGAAATCAAGCAGTTGTGATACAAGAAGTAGTCATTAACAGACCTATCAAGGACAAACCAACTTGATAGCATTAGGGGAGTCTTCATTTGATAATGATTGGACAATGTTTAAGACTCGATAACAAACACATAGCTTAGCCCTACAAAAAAATATGGTGAGAAGACAAAACCTTTGCCCCATTGCTTATGTGCATACATGCACCTCACATAGCCGTGTCACCCCCTAGAGGGCACCCATGTTTTTGGTGTTTCCAAGGACTCAATGGTGTACATTCAAAGGTTACCCTTGTAGTAGGGGCTAGTTTCGCAACCACCTTCAAGGGTCTAGGTGTATGCCTATGATGGGAATCTACAAGAGAGATTCTTCCCCCTCCCTGCGCAAAGATTATGACTCCTTTCAGAGGTGAACCGGGTAGGCCACTAGCTAAGGAAAGTTTTTAATAGGCTTCTATTCATGCTAAACTTTGGTGCCCTTGATATAGGGTTGAGGCCTCATAGCCACACCAACACCTGAAAGTCATACATCCCCGCAAGTAGGGCTAGGAGTGGCACCGCTCAGTATAATAGACAGAGCCTTCTCAAGATGATAGTCAAAGTCTTGAGAAGGAAGCTAACATGGTTTTGGAGTCTTTAGACTTAACAAAATGTTCTTTATGAGAGTGAGGTGGAATCACCGACGATAGGTACATACTCACTTGGGTCTTTCCTGGAGGTTCAACTTCCTGTAGGCCCTCTAAAGGTGACGCTAGACTTGGTTTAGATTCAGGGGTTAGATTTTCTAGTTCTCCCAAAGGGAGAAGAGCACACTTCTCTATCCCGTTTCTTCACCCAAACACATCAAGAAGATTCATCACTGAGTTATCTTCACTCCACCACAACTAAAAGCTTTTGGGTTTCTATTTCTCTCAAAGAGAGAAGAGCATAATCCCTTGGCTAATAGAAGCGTAAAGATTCACTACCTTTCTTCGCTTCCCCAAGAATTTGTCATATTAGTAAGATCATTAGGATTTTGGGTTCATTCATGGTCATCACCTCCATGTAATGAAGAGCCAAATTCCCTACTCACTATCAAAATCCTCAAGAAATTTTAATGGATCCCTATTTAGACTATTTGAATGAAAGCAAGAAACAAACACAACATTTTAGCAAGTCTTCGACTATCGTCCTACAATCAAACCATTAGCATGTTTTATGTTCTTGGTCAAACATCTTTCAAAAAATTGTTACGCTGTGAAAATAACATAGAAATAATAAACAACATCAAATAGGAAACTGTTAGAAATCTGAAATAGGAAAGATAGAAACTAAAAATTTTAAACCACTGTATCCAAATCTCATGCAAGGAAGTATTCTACAGCGTGCGAGAAAGTACAAGGAACCTCACGAGGATGCATCAGCTCATGCAAGAGAGTGCTATAGGGAGTGAAACTTCACATGACATGCTCTAGAATCTCACACGAGAATCTGTACATAGACAATATGGATGCACGACAGAGCTTAAATTTTTTGTTAGAAAAAAAATGAGAATGAGGCAAAAAATTGATCTTTCTGCCGCACGGTGGGTGCCAAAATGTATGTGATGGAATGGGGACCTCAAATCCAACTACAGACGCAACATAGTCATTACTCACATGATCAAATTATGAGAGAGAGTTTGAATTACTCAATCTAAAATCCATCATGAAGCGACCTATTACCTCCTATGTAGAGGGGGTGTTTAATTACTCTCAGATTGGAGAGCCAACAAACATAAGACCGATTCGACAATGGAGGATTTTCAAAAGCTATGATGTTAAGCAAAAAAACTGAATTTAAGCTAGAATGAGTGCAATTTAATCTAAGATGCTTTGAAAGAAATATGATATTAATGTAAATAGCTTGAAAGGAAATATGAAGTGCAGATTATTCTAAAGTACTTGAAAGAAATATGAGATTAGATTAAGCTATGAGAAAATAAGCCAAACTAAGTATAATGAGTATGCAATATTAAACTAAATGAAAATTATAGTAAAATGCAATAAAAGCTTTGAATTGATAAAATTGAGACACAAAAATACTATAGTTTAGTTACTCTCAAAAATTGCCCCCTTGAATAAAGAAATGAGGCTCATTTAATAGAAAAGCCTAGGAAGAGAATGAAGGGGTTCTTGATTTGAAACTCCTGACTCTTCATTCCCAATTGAGACAAAAAGACATGAATTACTTAATTAAAAGAATGGAAATTGCCACACAGGGTGACCTTTCAAATATTGTGAATTATTAATTCAAAAAAGAGTGTCCATTCAAATAACAAGTAATTATTAATTCCTTTTCATGTATATTAGCCAAATGGGGTGGGTTTAATTTAATTCCAAGTACTTAGGACTTTAGGATTAAATTAATTTATCATAGGGGTAATTTAGCTAATAAAAGTAGAAGACTTTAGGAATTAATTTTAATATTTGATTAATGCAATTAGGGTTTTTGCAATTGACATCAAGTCGAATTAAGTTAGGTAGGAGAGAGAAAATTGCCTAGGAAACTAGGACTTTGGAGATGTAAAATTGATGAAAATGCACCAAAATTAATTGAAATTAATAGGTGTCAATTTTAGGGTATTACAATAATAAACTAAAAACTATAGAATTTTAGAATCCATAAAAAGCTATATTCCTATAAATAATAAATCCATAACTTTCTAAAGTTGCACATTTACCATCTTCTTTTCTATTCCTATCTATTACCATCTTATTAATTTATATCAATCTCTTTGGTTTCAAAATTTATACATGTTGCAGATTTTATTGGACTATGCCAATGGAGGAATCTTCATGTTTATATATATTATCCAGGAGGAAAAAATAAAAAATAAAAATTCATTGGTG
The DNA here is from genome assembly GCA_027943335.1 of Chamaecyparis obtusa. Taxonomy (NCBI): domain Eukaryota; kingdom Viridiplantae; phylum Streptophyta; class Pinopsida; order Cupressales; family Cupressaceae; genus Chamaecyparis; species Chamaecyparis obtusa. The sequence continues at coordinate 970,340 of BSBK01004664.1, forward strand.
TAAACTAAATAAGTGAGACTTATCCCCGAAGGGGTTATGGGGAGGGCCAACTTAGACCTGTGGGTTGAACCCCATTGTGGTATGCAGGCCCTTTGGGACCCGCAACCCACAAAGGGGTGACTGCACCCTTGGAGCTATTGCCCTAGCTCTATGCATAGAGAGGTGTGGGGGCATGTGTGGATTGAGGCCACAACCTCCCTTACCTGTCCCAACATCAAGAGGCAAACAAAATAATTTCAAAAACAATATTTATTGCTACGGCTTGGTTAAAAGGATTCGCACAGTCCTGTGGGGACTAAGGGAAATAAAAGACTGGCAGAGGTTTAAGATAATTTGATTTTTTTAATGTTTGTAAATAAATAAATAAATATATATATAAATTAACTTTCATGGGAGCTATATATTCAATATATTATGGTATACATATTTAAAACATATACATATATTTATATAAAATGTATATATACACATTATATATATACATATATATACATATATACTGTTAGGAATAGTTGCAAGAGATAACTGAGATGGGGGGGGTGGGGGTGAATAAGTTATCTACAAGTTTCAATTCTTTATCCAATTAAGTATACTTAAACATAAAGCATAAACACAATAAAAGAACACTTGAACACAACACCAATATTTTGGTTACGGGGAAACCCAAATAGGTAAAAACCCTGGTGGGAATTGACACCCACCAATAATCTGCACTAGTGTTTTATGATCCTTGTTAGAAGATCCTTAACCCTATTAGGAGTTGTCTTTACAATGCATTTAGTACAGTGACCTGGTCAAGGGTTGGACCTTGTTAGGAGTCTTTTACAATTAACCCTGTTAGGGGTGAGGACGCACTGTCCGAGAGAAAAATGCTCAAAGGAGTGAAGGCTACAACCTTCTGAATAATAGATATACACTATATCTAGATCTTGGTGAACTACACTTTGACCTGTTGTCTTGATCAGTTCCAATGTTTAGCATGAGCTCTTTACTGGGTCACATAGACCTTTTGCTGATGGCTCAACACTTCACACACTTTGCTCTACTCTGCTCTTCACAAACAACTCTAAACCATGTCTTAGCAATCACAAATGACTGCCTATAAATATCTTTCCTCTAAATGATATAATCAAGTCAGCCTATTAGAACCACCTTGAAATCACATTAGAGAAACCATAAAATACTCCAATAATAATTTTGTCGGCTCTACTAAGCACGCAACACAATCTGGGACTTGTCCAACATTAATAAATGTAGACGCATGCTACACACTATCGACTCTACCAAAGTAACTGAAACTTTCTCCTCCAGCTGAATTACATCATGCACTCTTAACTAAATATTAATAACTCTTCTCTAATCCATAATCCAAGGGTGCATACCGAAATGATAAGCGCAACTCGTGAACCAATATAATCTCTGTCGACTCTTCTAAATAAACACAAGAAATTTCTACTAGTGAATAGCGACTACATAAATTCACTTCTATTGATCATCAGACTCTGCGTCCATGATTGTAACATCACTAACATGTCTTCATCACATATCCAAAGGCACAAGGTGTTAGTACATTTTCTTGCTGAATCCTAAAACACAGCCCTGAGTGCTTAGATAGAATTCTATGATTCCTTGACTCCTGACTCATACAAGAAAAAGACTAATTAACAAGGACCAAGTCCTACAATTTGAGCTCTTGGCTACAGGTGGGTGTACCTATCTCAGATCTACTTCTTCAAAGGATCATAACACTAGTTTATATCCTTGATACAAACATATTCTTATTTTCTCTTTCAAACATACATGAAAAGTAAATAATCTTTTAAGTTTTATGATGAGGAAATCCTGCAAATTAAGGATAGACTAGTGCCTTATCCTAGGGTAGAGAGTTAGACAGAGAAAACATACATCTACAAAAATCTTCTAAGTAAAACACAAACAAACAAACCCCAGATGAAATGCCTTACAAATAACCCTCTCTTAAACACTTTTGATCACCAAATTCTTGTAAAAACACTGAGTTCTCAGAGATTAACCTAAAGATTTTACCCTTTCCTTGAAAGGAACTAAAGATTAAAATCATAGATACCTTGTAATGGTGCACTAAAACTGCTTGATAGATTCAACACACAAGAGCATCAGAATTTAGATAAAAAGACAACATAGATATGCAAGTGAATTATATTGTATTCCAATAGAATTTCACTATGTCAATACATTTCCAAATCTGAAAAACATCCCAAGAAGTTCAACAATGGAGTCTAAGCCTTCTCCTTACAGTAAAATTTTCAACATCCTTTACAATTGAGAGAAAAACCAAAGATATAGCAAAAGGAGGTCAGTTACATAGAACTGACAGCTGTCCACTTAGCATCAAAATATCTCCAATATTACTCTACACCTAATCTACAACTGATTCTCTTCAACTGATCCACATTCCTACAATCATTTCCAAAACAAACTTGATTTTGATCCTGAAATTTCCAGCTCGTACTTCTCTTTTCCACTTCTCTGAAATTGAAAATAATCATTTCCATCAGATTTCTTATTTTCTCTCGTTTCTGAAAACATATAACATGCCTATGTTTGGATACAAATAAAGGCTCCAAGCATTATTTTATGTGAGAAACTGAAATCTCTTGAAAATTTTGAAATTCTCCTATAGTCTGGATTATGCAGGCCTTTTAAATCTTTGTGCAACTTGTAAATTTGGGTGGGCCCCATATATGCCACGTGGCATCAGCTGATTGGATGCTCCAATTTAACCCTTTCTTTGACCACTAGCATTTGGAGATTGGGAGATTGAAGCATTCTTTTAATCTCTAAATGTTATCTCCTTGACCACTAGCATTTGGAGATTGGGAGACTAAAGCATTCTCTTAATCTCTGAATGTTTATGACTTAACTACTAGCATTTGGAGATTGGGAGACTGAAGCATTCTCTAGATCTTTGAATGTTTATGATTTAACCACTAGCATTTGGGGATTGGGAGACTGAAACATTCTCTAGATCTCTGAATGTTTGTGACTTAACGACTAGCATTTGGAGATTGGGAGACTGAAACATTCTCTAGATCTTTGAATGTTTATGACTTAACCACTAGCATTTGGAGATTGGGAGACTGAAGTATTCTCTTAATCTCTGAATGTTAGTGACTTACACTTTTCTGCAAAATTTAGTGCTTTCTAATTTTTGGCATGCATCCCAATGCAATAATTGTGCACACTCTTGAGAGCCTCCTTCTCTTTCTTCATTTCATTATGTGAGTGGTATATCTTTTAAACACTTGAAATGGTCATTTCTTGAGCAATGCGGGACTAATATTTTGAAGGCATTGGTGATTTTTTTATTTCTACTAGTACTCAGAGGACCATAACTTTTGATTTTCAAACTGGGTTTTTCTAAATTTTTTTTTGTAGAATGCACACACGGTCGTCTCAAACATATATAAAATTCAGCCTGACCTAGTTTGAATTTTTTGAGATATGACTAAAAATGTGACTGGTTGTGCATTCACACGTTTTGCATTCAACTGGCTCTTGCATTCAACCTTTTTTTTTTTTTAATCTTCTTCTTCTCCACATGCTTTGCATTTGTCTATGATTCCACATTTTTCATAAATTTGAAAAGAATCTCTCATGAAGTCATCATTTACTTGAGGGTTTTTTTAAGAAAAAAACTTCACTCATCCTTCATTATTCAGCGCAGAGATTTGGCATCTTCCACATTCTCCCACTTTGCATTTGTTTGCCTATGTTTCCACATTGGATTGAGGTAACCCAAATACAATAACTCAAAAAAAAATTGGATTTCATTAGCACACAAGTATAACTCTTCTCAAAATAACAACTTTGCAAAAATAATTTTGCTTAGCACTGTTAATTTGTAGAAAATTGCTTTTGGATTTGCCTTCACAAACCCACCAAATATACACCTCAAGATTGGAAACCTTAGACATAGATTTACTTTCACATAGGGAATACAAAAATTCAAGTAGCTAGCTTTGATGATGAAGTGATCAACCGATATTAATTTGCAAAGTCAGCACTTAGACACCTTTTGAACCCAAACACAGTAATAATGCATAATTCTGATTTGGAATCGACTGTGCAAGGTATTCAAATGGATTGACCAAGGTCTGAAAATTTCCAAGGGGGAACATTTCAATTTCTAAAACATAAATCAACCTTCAATTCCTTTTGATCATTGACTGGATGCAATTTGCATGACCTCAAAGTAGGCTACTTGAAAACTACACAAGGTACACTTAGAGAAACTTAACAATCTACAAATGAAATGGCTTTGGAAAAGTGACTAAATGGGCAAATGGAGAGCTAAAAATTGGCATGATGACTCTCTCTCATGCATACAACATGATGCAACAACCATCATGCAATGAAAAATCACTGGGCAAAAGATACAATCACCCAAAGTGGGCCACTCAGTGAAAATCAAGAAACACACCATATGTAGATTTTGGGAACACCTTTAAATGACCACTTCAAAAACATATAAGAATTGAAATCCAGAACATAAAAACTATTACAATTGTCAAAAGATAGGTGATGGACACCCTATCCAAGTGACTTCTCATGAAAATCAATAGGCTCCGTTATCAATGCCTTCAAACTCGGCCTCTTTCAAAGATTTTCAAAGCACAATTCTGACATTTAGAGAAGATTTTAGAGATATGGACTCAAAAACATACTCAGATTTTTTGAGCTCCAACACAAGGCTCCATGATGACTATACGAACAATCACTCATAGAACACTTCCTATAACTCTGTCAGGAACACTACTGACACAAGCTACTACATAACTGTCTGTTCTAACAATTAACCTTTGCGTCCATGATATCATGCTAATAACATTTCCATGCTACATATGCTCAAAGATTACTGCATAAGTCTTCCACGCATCCTACTTACCATATGTTGTCATCAATGACAAACATACAGTTAGCATTGGCTTGTTGACAAATCTCCAACAATCTCCCCCTTTGGCATTGATGGCAACATATGGAATGAAAAACACCACCAATCCAAATGAGCAATTATTTTATAACATTATCCATTTCCTCAGCAAAACTCCCCCAAGGATGAATCTTTTATTTGCTGCAATATTTTTCAATATTCTCCATTTTCTCAACTGAATTACTTCCATGACTGAATACTACTCCCCCTTAGTATATTACTCCTTTTCTTCTATTTTTCATGACTCTATATATTACTCCCTTTTTGACATCAATGGAAAAGGGTTCCATTCTTTTTAAGAACGAGTACTACTCCTAAGGTAGATTAGTCAACCTTCCATTAGTCTCTGAGGACTGATGCTTTTTCTTCTTTCTTCTAAGCAGAATCAGGGAAGGGAATTAGTCCCAACTTCTCCCTGAGATACTCAAAAGTATCCTTTGGCAAGGGCTTTGTGAATATGTCTGCTAACTGATCTTTAGTACTCACATAGTCCAACTTGACTTCTTTCTCTACCACTTTCTCTCTTAGGAAGTGATACTTGATCTTGTATGCACCTTAAAATGGTCGCCTAGACTTTGGGCCCCATTTATTGATTTATCAATTTCCTGAATCAATGCTTTGCAATTTTCAAATCAATTCCTTGATCAAATCGCAATTAAATCAATAATTCAAATATTCCTAAGGTTTGATCATTTCATCAATAATTTTATTTAATTAAAAGAAATATTATCTTTTAAATAAATAAAATAGGCTTATTTAATTAAAAGAAATATCTTAAATAAAATAATCTTATTTAATTAAAACCCCTTTTAATTGAATGATTTTATGTTATTTAATTAAATATTCCTCTTTTTATTAAATAAACTTATCTTATTTATTTAAAAGATAATTCCTCTTTTAAATAAATAAAATCTCCACTTAAAGCAAAATCTGTGATGGAAAAGGAAATAAATCAAATAAAAATAAAACAAAAATTCTTTTCTTGATTCTTTCAATAACTTTATTTAATTGAAAGAAATATTCCCTCTTAAATAAATAAATTTTTTTTATTTAATTAAAAAAGAAATATCTTTTAAATGAAATAAAATCTTTTTTAATTAAATGATTTTATCTTATTTAGAATAATATCTCTCTTTTAATTAAATAATGTTATCTTATTTAATTAATAGAGAATCATTCTTTTAAATAAATAAAAAATCCTCTTAAAGCTCTTTGTGATGAAAAAAGGGAAACAAATAATTAAAAATAAATAAAATCTTTTTTCTCTCCACAATTTCTAAAAAATGACTTTTATTTCTTCTTTTTGGATTTATCCCACATTGCTCTTGAGGATGCATTCTCTTCTACATTTTCCTATATAAGGAGCCCTCTCCTTCTCATTTCGGATCCCAGAATTTTCATGTTATTGTTATACTGTAGGTTTGGAGAGCAATCTTGGAAGAAGCTTTTGAGCACATTTGGAGCTTGGATATTTGAGACTTCTTTCTTGTTGTCTTCTTCTCTCATGCCTTATGGAAATCCATAGTTTAGATTAATATTGCATTCACATAATAGTTTAAATTCATGTTTCCTTTCATAGATTAACATTGTATAAGCATTCATTTCAATAGAATAGTTTATTTCTTGCATTGTTATCATCTAGACTAGTTTCATTTGCATGCAATAACTTGATGATCATGGAGATTAGCATGCTTTCTATTCATCTTTGAATCTCTTATTTCTTGGTGTACTTGCATGGGCATAACTAGGTCAATCTGAGGGCCTCATATACAAACCCATGCACTCCACGAATAGAGAGCTATGAATCACTATTCAAGACCTCACTGTTGAGTGTTCTTGGATGTAATGATTCATAGAAGTGTGACTACTTTCTAGCACACTTTTTTGGCACCCACCGTGGGGCAGAAAAGATCAATTTCTAGCCTCATTCTTGATTGGTTTTTTAGTTTTAGTGTTGGTTCCATGACTTGTACGGCCACGTACAGATTGGAAACCCTTTAATATAGTAATGGATGGATAGAATGATGAATCCTATTTCTCATTCTTTTGGTTTGGTTCATTTTTTTTAAAGAAATAAATAAGTTATGATCATTTTGGTGAAAGTGGGTATTTATAGATTTGAGATTCTCTGAATATAGTCAGATTGAAACATCTGGTATAGAAAAATTGTGAAGAATCAGGATCTATAATAATATTCATTGGAAAGATAAATGAATTAGCTTTCATTTCCTTTTTATTTGAGTCATTTTTATGTAGATTTGTGAAAGTTATGGGCATTTGAGTGAAAATTGGTTTTTAACAATCTACATTGGAGTTGCAGGAAATGATTTTCTCTTAGAAAATAATTTATGAATGGAAAAAATAAATGGCTTACATATTTGGAAACTAGATTCACTAGTAGTTTCTATGAAATTTGTTTGGTTTCATTTGGATTTTTTTTGAGAAAGATATGTGATTCTCTAGGCAGGGTTTGGTGTTTTAAATCTGATTTATGACAGAAAAATTGTAGTCTGAAAAGGTTATTGGTTGAGGAAACAAATGGAATCATAAGACCTTGTAATTTTGGGAAATGGTAGTTCTTGATGTTGGCTAAAAACTTCATTGTTTCTAGAAATTTTAATATTGTGATTTTATGGGTCAAATAAATCAATCTTTAAAGACTGTCTTGAAGACAACAATGTTAAATCAAACTCCTAACAATTGATTTTCATATCTAACCATCTTAGGTTTTTTTTTTTTTGGATGTGTGCTAAATGCTGGAGTGCAGGTCTTTGGACCTAAGGTGAGTTCTTAAAATTTCTATAACACTTGGTTTGGGCATAAAATTAATCTCTCATGTGTTTGGCTTGAGTGTTACACGCTTTCATAGAACACATTTTTGATGCTCTTAATGGAAAATGAATGAACATAGATTTGCTTTTATACAAGTTTGTGTTTAAGTGTATTCTTGTCTTTTAACTCTAAGTAATTCTTGGTCTCAAATATCAAAATATCTCATTGAGTAATCTAGGGCATGGATTCATTCCTAGTTTACATGAAGAGTTAAATGCACCACTTTGTGGACTCACTTCATGTTTACTTGGAAAGTTAAATATTCCATGATTCAAACCCTCTTGCACTTATGAGTAGTATCGATAAGCAGTCTTAGATTAATTGTGATTGATCTAGATTGCTATCTTGGGTTATTGGACTTGCTCATCCGCCGGCCCCTCATTCCACCCTGTGGTTGCAATCTCAGTGCTACATTAAAGGGGAGGGGTCTACAGGACATAAGCATTAATTGTTCCACTAGGCAACCCTTTTGTGCTTTTTGGAACTCACTTGTTTACTAGGTTGTGGACTCATTTGTAGCTTGTGTGAGGTGTTAAGTGTTCCACCTTGTGAACTCACCTCATATTTTCTTTAAGCGTTAAGTGTTCCACCTTTAGTGCTTTTCAATACTTTTTGATAGAGAAATTACTTACTTTTCATTTTTTAGAAGGCCTGCTTGGGGATTTCATCACCTCAAGGGACAACCTTAACTCCCATGTTCTGGTGGAGTATAAATATCAGGAAGTGAATCCAAAGACATCTCTCTTGGGAATGAGTTAGATTTCACTCTTGGCTAAGCCTCAAAGAACTTTATACCTTTGAGAAGTGAAGGAGGAGATTTGGGTTACCATCTCCCCCTGGCTGTGTGATTTTTGATTCTTCTCATTTATGGATTTGGGCCTCACATACCTTGCGTATATCAAGGATGCCCTTTAGAAAAGCCATGTATATCCTTCTAGACAGCTTGCTAGGATGTTTTTGTGTTCTGAGTGCCTGCTAAAACATCTTCAAGAACATACACAAGTAGCATCTTTAAGGAGTAGCATACTAAGTCACTATTCTTGTTCATGTGCAAGGTTTCTTTGCCCCTTGCCCATTATTTGAAGACAATTTCTTTCTTGAACTCCCTGATTGCTGTCTTATGTGCTTGATACAAATCTATTGATATACTTGCTTGATCTTTAAAAATGAACAACAAACTGAAGTACTGAGTTCTTCGATTAGGTGACTTGTCCCAGTTCTAGAGACCTATTTTGTATTTAGGATTCTTGTGTCCTTGACCTTTTGAGTTAGTGATCCTTGATCTCATAAGTGATTTTGCTTGAGATTGGCAAATCAGGAACTATTCCTATCAAATAGATAATTTTTTTGACTCTTTGATAACACACTTGGAGAGTGCTAGTAATCTCTTCGTCCACCCATTTTCATACAATTCAAACTCAGTATACTTTGTGTAAGTCATCCTCTTGATCCATACATGCTAGGTTATTCACCCAAGAATTGAGCACCTCTGTGGTAGTGTTGGTTTGCACCTATTTGCAACAGTTCTATTTCACCATTTCTCTCGAACAAGAGAAAACTTTTACTATCCTAGTCTAGTATTGACATTTCCTAGAATTGTCTATTTTCCTAAACTCTCCCTTTCATGTCAGTAACAACAAGATATCAAGTGAGCCAAGGAAAGCGACCTCTGATAGTCTTTAACCAACTACCCCCAGTTCAGACTCATCAAAAGAGAAAGAAAAAGGAACCAATATTTGACCATTCACCTAGGAGTAAGTCTAAAACCTGGTTTGACCCAAAGAGCCATTTTAGTGATTTGAGTACCCCCTCAGTACCTTCCCACTTAGGTATGGATATGAGTTATACTGTCACTAGGTGGGAGAGGGAAGCCATGGATCAAACTCTTGATGACATCTATGAAAGACACAGAGACAAGATTTTGTTTGGTAATTCCTCTCATGATGCTCAACCTAGTTCACCCCCCATCAGCACTAGGTACCTAGATGCACATCAAAGAGTTGAAAGGCATGAGAGACGAGATCACCCAGAATAATGGTCACAACACAAACACCAAGATAATGAACCTGGTGATGCTCATGTTAATGCAACGTATACCAATGATTTGTACAAACATTCAAGACCAAACTCTCCACTTCGAACAACCTCAAGGTATACAAGTGAAAGGTTTAAAAGGATTGAGCGTGAGAAGAAAGCCTTTTTAGATGAGCAAGCTGCACAGCAAGAAAAATTTAGATAGCTTGAGGTAGAGAGCCAAGCTTTATTGGAAGTACAAAGGAAATTTGCTCAAGAAGAGCAAGATAGGATTTTAGCCCAACAAATTAATACCCAATTCAACAATAGGGGTGCCAATAGTGGAAATAATTCTTCTCCCTCCACCCCTTCCAGAACACCAAGAAGTAGAAGGCGGTCAAGAACCCCTTCTTGATCTCCTAGTCCTAGAGGAAGAAGGGCCTCTTAGTATGCTCACTATAGGAGGCAAACCCCTCCCAGAAACTCAAACCCCACTCCCAAAATGTACATCATGGTTCCCAACATAGAGGTGGTAGCTCACATTATGACCTTGATACTCAAGATTTTATGCGAATGCAACAAGAGCCTATCTTCGAACAATATGTGGATAGGTATTTGGAACAAAACAAAGATAAATTCTTGGAAAGTATAATCAACAAGGGCGCCAGAGTCCCTTATAATTTTTATGTGGACAACAAAATACAAAAGCAAAATCCCTCTCAAGAGGAAGAAATCCACCAAATGAAGCAAATGATGGAGAAAATGATGCAACCTAAGAGCTCATTGTCACTAGACTCGATCTGTCCTAATCCATTTGAAAAGAGTGTGAGTATGAAGGATTTTCCAAGGAGGGTGGAATTCCTTCAATACGATAAATATGATGGCAGTGGTGATCCACATGACCATGTGCACCAGTTCTATACTATGAGCTTTGAATTCCATTAGGATGACTCCTATTTGATGAGGTTATTCCCTAGAAGTCTTAAAGGACAAGCAATGGAATGGTTTACCAATATCACTCCCCCTGTCAAGACATTTAGAGAACTTGTTCATAGATTCATCCAACACTTCACATATAATCTGTCAAGATCTATTACTATGTTGGACCTATGCAACTTGAAACAAAATCAGGGGGAACCCTTTGTTACCTTCTTGTAAAGGTGGAGGAGATAGTGCTCTCAGTATCCTAGGATGATCCATGAGGATGAAAAGATTGACATACTTGTCAGTAACTTGGTGCTTGAAATGAGATATGAGATTAAAAAGATAGTCTTCAATTCCTTTGATACCATGATTGAAACTACATGCCGCATTGAGGATGTTCTAAAGGAACAAGGCATTTTGACCAAACATAGCAACAATGGCAACAATGGTCAATAAAACAACAAGGATAAAGGGAAGAAAAACTATTGGAACAAGAACAAACAAGTTGTCAATGGAGTTGTAGACTCTCCCCAACGTAAAGATCAAGGTGTCCTTCACTTGTCTAGTGCAGTTCAAGCTATGAAGCTCAATGCACCTCCTCAACAAGAAAGTAAACCAAGATATCAGGAGAGGCCCAAAAAGGAGAAGTGGAAATTTACCAAATTGGGTGACTCATATGAGGATGTTCTCAAAACTCTCATTGCTAACAACTTGGCACATCCTCAGGATCCTGCAAAATATTACATCCTTGACATTAAGCCACATTGGTGGGATGAGAAGGCTTTCTGCACGTTTCATAATGGCATTGGGCATACCATTGAGAATTGTTGGAAACTCAAGCACATTATCCAAGATCTCATTGAGAATGGAAAGCTTAAGGTGGATGGACTAAACACCAATGCTGATCACAAAGCATTTAAAGAGCCGTTGCCTAGGTATGACAAGGGGGAAACCTCTAAACCAAAGGATGGCAAGGTTGCAATCAACTACACTTACACAATAGCAAAAAATGTGATAAACATGCTTGAAGTTGTGGAGCCAAGTAATAATATGATGAGGAGTAAGGACCCACATGGTTATGACTCTACCCCTATCTTTGACAAAGAACCTATTGTGGTGCTGAGAGGTCCTCATTCTAGGTTATCTTCTCAAGCCCTCAATGCTGTTACCAGGAGTCAAGACCCTATTGTTCTTAGAGGTCCTAGTTCAGGTCCATCCAATAAACCCAAGCAAGTGGCATCCAAGAATGTCACTAAGTCTACCACTACTCCCAAACCAAACTACAATCTTGTAGATCAGTTACACAAAACTCCAGCACAAATATCAATCTTGGAGCTTCTAGAGTTGTCCCCTAGACATAAATAGATCCTTGAGGATGCTTTGCGCACAACAAATGTCCCCAACAACATAGATATCAACCAATTTCAAGGCATGGTGAATCACATTACTAGCCCACATTACCTCTCTTTCTCAAAAGATGATGACAAATCCCTAAGCCATCCACACAATCTTGTCCTTCATATTGAAGTAATGATTCATAAAACCCGTCTCAAGCGCGTGTTGATAGATGGGGGTGCCGGGCTAAATATTTGTACTTTAAGTTTGTTAAAAAATTTGGGCTATTTAGAGGAAGTGATCGACACTAAAAAGAAGATCACTATACAGGCCTATGATGAGGCAGAATGAAGTTCTAAGGGGTTGGCTATCCTTCCTATTAGGATTGGCCCAGTTGAAAAAGATATCTTGTTTCAAATTGTTGATACTGGACCCCTTGCATACAACATTTTACTGGGTAGACCATGGATTCATGACATGCAGACAGTGCTATCTACCTACCACTAGTGTGTTAAGTTCCCCTACAATGGAGTTGAAATTTGCATACCAAGGGATAGCACTTTATCAATTAATTCAATCTCAGCTAATGTTCATGTCCCTCTTAATCGAGAAGCAGAGGATTATCAAGCAACTTTAACAGACTATCAAGACAAGTTTAAATTAGTAGACCTTGGCATGGGGGGGTATCAACTTGACTCTTTTGTAAAGATGCCTATTTCCCCTAGGTCCTATGGAAAGCCTTCACAAGAGATGAAACCGTCTTCTTCGACAATGACACTATTTGACAAGTTTGTTGAATCCTTAGTACCAATACAAGATGAAAAAGAGGAAGTAGCTATTCGAGATTGGATATACAAAGAGGAGAAGTACCGATACAATGAAAATTTCTCCCCCTCTCCTAAGTCCTATGGGAGAGGATATACTTTTGTCAAGAAGATGGGTTATCTAGGATATGGCCCTCTTAGTCATAGGTTAGATGCTAGAGCCGAACCACTTAATCATGATCTTTTTGGACATAAGTCTAAGAAACTAGTTGGCCTAGGCTTTATGAAGAATAACAAGTGCACTATCCCCATTCCTAATAGGCAGGATAGTGAAGATGACATAGAATATGTACCAAATTTGACAAATCAACAAGACATGATAGATGATTGGGTACCTTCAACAAATCTCCTTTGGGGAGATTCCAGAGATTTAACAATTGATAGTCCTCCTATCCTAGCTACGATAGATAGTGACTATATGAATGCAAGATTGACTATGGATAGTGTCTCCATCCCAACTGCAATGAATGGTGATAATTCAAATAATTTTGTGATTGAGAAAATTGCTAGAGGAGAGGAAACTCTTCCAAATCTTGAGGCTTCTACATCATGAGGCCCCAACAATAATTCAGAAATAGACTCTCATGAGTTTGAATGGTATTCACTCTCAGACACAATAGTTGACTTGGATATGGATGTTGTCCATGCTTATAGTTCTCAACCAAACGTAGCTGATGAGTCATGTGTCAGATTAGAAGATTGGAACCCACATGTCATATTAGTAGATGATTCTTCACTCGATAGGGTAAATTCTGATTTAGACACCTTAGAGGGATACTTGATAGACTCCAATTCTACGATCACCAAAGATGACATCACCTATATCCTTAATATTGAACCAGTCATTAATCTACCCCTTATTGACCCCAATCTTATTGATTGGTCTCAATGTTATCAAGAGCCTCAACTCTTGACATTTCACAATGACTATGAGATCACTTGCTATCTAAATGCCATTGAACTTGTAGTCTCTTCCACTAGTGAACCGGCTACTAGTATGACAAAACCTGACATCAAGTACCTTAGTCACAAGATAAAAAGAAAAGAAAAAAAGAATAAGAGTTCTGATGGTGAAAACCACTGTGTGGCAGTGTCAGAACCAAAAAAAGTAAAAATAAAAGATGTATCCAAGGGTGAAAACCTCTCTGAGGCACCTAAGAATGAGGTACTTGATAGTCTCCCAAGCTATTTTTAGGATAGATCATTAGTATTGGTTGAACCTACAAAAGCTATTAATTTGGGCATAGAAGAGGCTCCAAAAATTGTACACTTGGCTAAATCTTTATCACCTCAAGAAAAGAAAGCCTACATTGAGTTCCTCCAAAAGAAGAAAATTAATTTTGCATGGACATATTTAGACATGCCAGGGTTGGACACTAATCTCATTATGCATCATTTGTCCATAGCTCCAAGTGTCAAACTAGTCAAACAAAAGTTGAGAAAAATGCACCCTCATATAGCTCTTCTAGTGAAAGTTGAATTAGAAAAGCTCCTTGGTGCAGGATTCATTAGAGCTATAGACTATGCCGACTGGATTTCCAACATTGTACCTATTTCCAAACATGATAAATCCATCTGAATCTACATAGATTTTAGAGATCTTAACAGAGCATGCCCAAAGGATGATTTTCCACTTCCTAACATAGACATGATAGTGGACATGACGACGGGCTATGAGATCTATTCCTTGATGGATGGTTTTTCTGGGTATAATCAGATCAAGATTTCTCTTTAGGATCAAGAAAAGACTACATTCACATACGCATGGGGTACTTATTGTTGGAATGTCATGCCCTTTGGATTGAAAAATGCAGGAGCTACTTATCAAAGAGCTATGACAACCATCTTCCATGACATGATGCATAAGAATATGGAAGATTCTATGGATGACACCCTCGCTAAGTCTAAGAAAAGAGGAACACATCTGGTTGATTTAGAAGTAATTCTGGATCACATGGAACAATTTAAACTAAGATTAAACCCAAAAAAGTGTGCATTTGGTGTTACTTCTAGAAAATTATTGGGATTCATCATTTCAGCCAAAGGGATAGAAGTGGACCCTGAAAAGGTCCAAGCCATTATAGACATGCCACCTCCCAAAAATGTTAGTCAAATGAGGAGTCTTCAAGGACGCCTTCAATCCATAAGGAGGTTTATTTCACAATTGGTAGATAGAGAACAACCCTTTAACAAAAACTTGCATAAAGGTGTTTAGTGTGTCTGGAATGAGGATTGCCAGAAGAGCATGGATCAAATTATGGAATACTTGGCAAGTCCTCCCATTTTAATGCCTCCCATTCCAAGAAAACCCCTCATTTTGTATGTCTCAGCTACTGAATCTTCATTGGGGGCATTGTTGGCTCAATTAGATGAACAAGGGAAAGAAAGGGCCATATATTATATTAGCTGCACTCTTGTTGCTTATGAGGTCAATTATACTAGTATTGAAAAAGCTTGCCTTGCAGTAGTGTTTGCTTCTCAAAAATTGTGACACTATATGCTTGCGCACACCATACACCTCATAGAAAAAACTGATCCTCTCAAATACTTACTTGGTAAAGCTGCTCTCACAGGTAGACTTGCTAAATGGATGATGATTCTTTCTGAATTTGACATAGAGTATATTGAGTGCAAGGCAATCAAAGGCCAGGCTATTGCAGATCAACTGGCTAATTTCCCAATTCAAGATAATATGCCCATTCAAGTCAATTTCCCAGATGAACATCTTATGTACATGACTTAGAGATCCTGGAAACTGTTCTTTGATGGTTCCTACATGCAAAATGGTTCTGGAGCTAGTGTGTTGTTTGTCTCTCCACATGGGTACACTATTCCCAAATCTTACAAGTTACTCTTCCCATGCACAAACAACATAGCTGAATATGAGGCTTTAACAAATGGACTAAAAATGGCTATAGAGTGGAATGTCACAGAACTACATATCTATGGGGATTCTCAGCTGATCATCAATCAAGTCAATGAGCAATACCAAACAAAAGATGACAAGTTGATACCTCACAAAAAAATGGTTGATTCATTAAGACAATACTTTACTTTTGTCACCTTTCAGCAAATCCCTAGGGCTGAGAACAAAGCAGCTAATGCTATGGCCACCCTTGCTTCACTTCTTCAGTTGGAAGAACATGAGTCCAGATATGAATTCCTGGTGGAAGAGCTACGCCATCCCATATTTGACTCACCCGAAAACCATGTCATTTTCACCCTTGTCAATCATGAATCCTCTCACTATGGTGCTATTTACTCATATCTCCATGATGGCATCATCCCTGACACATTTAACTAATCTAAAAGAAGAAACCTTGTTTGTAATGCCTCTCGCCATTCCCTCATCTCTGGTGATTTGTATAGGAGGGGTCTAGATGGGACACTTCTTAGGTGCTTAGAAAAGGAGGAATCTGATCAAGCGCTAGTTGACATCCACAAGGGCATATGTGGGGGAAATTCTAATGGTCTTTCCATGGCTTGAAGGTTGCTTAGGGTGGGGTACTATTGGCCTACGATGCAGATAGATGCGGTAGCTTTTGCCAAGTCTTGTGAAAAATGTTAGAAACATGGACACCTGATACATGCTCCAGGTTGGGAGCTAATTCCTTCTATATCTCACTGGCCATTTCAGTGATGGGCATTTGACCTTTTTGGGCAGATTCATCCCAACTCATCAGGTGGACATAAGTTCATTATCACTACTACTGACTACTTCACAAAATGGGTAGAGGCTGTTCCACTTTCTGTTGCCTCAGGAAAGACAATATCTTTATTCATTTTAAACCATATCATCTGTCGATATGGAGTACCATTTGAGATCATCACTGATAATGGAGGTCAGTTAAAAAACAAGGACCTTACACAACTTTGCCAAAGATTTAAGATAAAGCAACTTTGGTCCTCCATTTACTTCCTAGAAGGAAATGGTCAGGTAGAGGCTTAAATAAAACCATTCTCAAGATTTTACACACAATAGTTCATAAGAATGGTAGAGATTGGAACCTACAGATAAACCTGGCCTTGTGGGCATATAGAATGAGTATTTGTACTCCAATTGGGGCTACTCCTTTTTCCCTCACATATGGCGCTGAAGTAGTGTTACCTTTAGAGGTTGAGATTCTGTCACTTAGAGTCTCTCTCAAAGGTCTAGTTATAGATGAAGATTATCATGCCATTAGATTACAAGAATTGGATCTTCTGGATGAAAAGTGTAAAGCATCATTTGACCATATGAGGGTCTACCAAAAGTGGATGTCCAAAGCATTCAACAAAAAGGTTCACCCTAGAGAATTCCAAGTAGGAGATCTTGTCTTGCGAGAGAATCCTAAGAACCAACAAAATAGAGAACAAAAGGGCAAATTCAAACCTAATTGGCTTGGGCCATATGTTATCACAGTAGCTTTTGGTATAGGTGCCTATCTATTATCTACTAAAGAGGGGGAACAACTCCTTGAGCCTATCAATGTTTTGCACTTGAAGAAGTTCTATCCTTGATGCCTGTTTTGTCTGGGGGCATCTTTTGTACATACTTATTGATCTTGAAAAAATTCCAAAAAAATTCATATATGATGCTGAAAAATTTCTAAAAATCAGAAAATGTCTTGAAAAAATGATCATCTTAGTGAAAACCTAGCAATAGGTGCTTTGATGTATCTCGAAAAAAACTATATATTCAAAAAATACAAAAAATACAAAAAAAATTCACAAAATACAAAAAAATAAAAAATTCAAAAAATTCAAAAAAAATAGAAAAAGTGGCTTGGTGAAAACCTGGAAACAGGCGCCTTGGTAGCAAAAATACAAAAAAATTATAAAAAGTCCTGAAAAAATTCTTCCAAGTGGTGAAAACCTAGAAACAAGCGCTACTTGAGGCCTCGACACCCCTATTTCTTAGCATGTGTCCTTGACACTTAGCCTTTCTCCATCATGCCTTGTCCTTGTTGCCTTGGTTTGGAATTGGTCTTTGTCTTTGTCTAGGGGGCATCACTGTGTTAGCTTTGGTCTCTTGGATATGCTTGTCTTTAGGACACCTCACAAATGGTGTTTTTCAACACCAACCCAACTATGTTTTTCAACACAACCCCCGACATTGAGTGTTTTTCAACACTTATTAGTTTGGTCTTATCTAGTTTGGTCATGTGATCTTACCTGCTAGCAAGAATTCGATCCTTATCCTCAAAACTCAGTATCAGTTTACACACTTAAAATTTTTAAACGCAACACTTAATGCTTCAGATATGTCATGATCTTTTCTTTGTGTGCTGACTAATATTGATTTTCGTTGAGTGTCCTTGTCTAACAAGTCTCTCCATGATGCATAGCTAGAGGACTTGGGGCATGGGGCATTTTTTTATTTGCTTTCTGCTTATGGGTGTTGTCTTGAACCTCTTCAGTGTCTCTTGTTGTCTCCTTGACACACTTAGGAGATTTAAGGCATCATCCTTGACTGTTTTTGCACAACCATTCTCATGGTCATCCCGGCGTTTATGCCTTGATGCGACCATGGTTTTGCTACATTAAATTGGGTAAGCTAACATTGCAGTCATCTTGACCTTTATGTCTTTGATGCTCATGTTAGAATCTTTCCACATTCCAATTTGATATAAATCACATTCATATCTTCATAGTTGCATTTGTGACTAGTGTTGATTGTGTGCTTGTCCAATGTTCGATAATAATGGCCCAATGATGAAAATAAGTTCCTTATATTCTCTAATGAATGAAGAACACAAAATCCTATGTTACAGTTGCTCTATTGCAAGTACACCTTTGCATTTTCATGTAGCTTGCATTGTTAGACCTCATGTTAATTTACATTTATAGGCTACATTATGAGTTTGAGAGGATTTCCTTCATCTTTCTTTTGGAATTTTAATCAACTGTGATCATGTTCCAATCTTCATTTCCTTATCTTCTTTCATGATCTCAATCAAAATTCTCTATCTTAAATAGTTGATTGATTTTGGGGCATCCTCTTTCTTGAGGAAAATTATCTTTCTTCTCTCCATTTCTTTCCATCTCTTCCAAACTTCTATCTTCCATTCGCTTTCACCCCACTTCTTTTCTTCTAATTTAACCTTGGGGCATAATCTTTCTTGCTGATCTACCTTGGTTCTGTGATTTTTTTATCTTTCATATTATGTCAAGAACCTTATGTTTAGTTCGATTTGATCAAATTTATCAATTTACTATTTCTCCTCTATCTCATTTTGATTTCAATCACAAGGGGGCAGTACCTACCAAACTTCAATGCTTGATTCAGCTTTATCAAATTTATCAATTGCTTCTCTTGGGGTAACCTTGCTTGGGATTCTTATCTCTTATTTGAGAATTGACAATTACCTATTCATAGGTGTTGGCCTTGTCTTTTTCAGTTTGCTTATCTATGTCCTGATGTGTTCCCATCCGTCGAACACACATCTGGGTTGTTTTGTGATCCCAAATCGATCTCACACTTCAATTCCATTCTTTGATTGCATGTGATCCCGAGTTGACCTCACATTAGTCAAAGAGGGGCAAATGTATGCACCTTAAAATGGTTGCCTAGACTTTGGGCCCCATTTATTAATTTATCAATTTCCTGAATCAATGCTTTGCAATTTTCAAATCAATTCCTTGATCAAATCGCAATTAAATCAATAATTCAAATATTTCTAAGGTTTGATCATTTCATCAATAATTTTATTTAATTAAAAGAAATATTATCTTTTAAATAAATAAAATAGGCTTATTTAATTAAAAGAAATATCTTAAATAAAATAATCTTATTTAATTAAAACCCTTTTAATTGAATGATTTTATGTTATTTAATTAAATATTCCTCTTTTTATTAAATAAACTTATCTTATTTATTTAAAAGATAATTCCTCTTTTAAATAAATAAAATCCCCACTTAAAGCAAAATCTGTGATGGAAAAGGAAATAAATCAAATAAAAATAAAACAAAAATCCTTTTCCTAATTCTTTCAATAACTTTATTTAATTGAAAGAAATATTCCCTCTTAAATAAATAAAAAAACCTTATTTAATTAAAAAAGAAATATCTTTTAAATGAAATAAAATATTTCTTAATTAAATGATTTTATCTTATTTAGAATAATATCTCTCTTTTAATTAAATAATGTTATCTTATTTAATTAATAGAGAATCATTCTTTTAAATAAATAAAAAATCCTCTTAAAGCTCTTTGTGATGAAAAAAGGGAAACAAATAATTAAAAATAAATAAAATCTTTTTTCTCTCCACACTTTCTAAAAAATGAGCTTTATTTCTTCTTTTTGGATTTATCCCACATTGCTCTTGAGGATGCATTCTCTTCCACATTTTCCTATATAAGGAGCCCTCTCCTCATTTCGGATCCCAAAATTTTCATGTTATTGTTATACTACAGGTTTGGAGAGCAATCTTGGAAGAAGCTTTTGAGCACATTTGGAGCTTGGATATTTGAGACTTCTTTCTTGTTGTCTTCTTCTCTCATGCCTTATGGAAATCCATAGTTTATATTAATATTGCATTCACATAATAGTTTAAATTCATGTTTTCTTTCATAGATTAACATTGTATAAGCATTCATTTCAATAGAATAGTTTATTTCTTGCATTGTTATCATCTAGACTAGTTTCATTTGCATGCAATAACTTGATGATCATGGAGATTAGCATGCTTGCTATTCATCTTTGAATCTCTCATTTCTTGGTGTACTTGCATGGGCATAGCTAGGTCAATCTGAGGGCCTCATATACAAACCCATGCACTCCATGAATAGAGAGCTGTGAATCGCTATTCGAGACCTCACTGTTGAGTGTTCTTGGATGTAATGATTCACAGAAGTGTGACTACTTTCTAGCACACAGATCTCAATGTGTTTTGTCTTTTCATGCATCACAGGGTTCTTTGACATATTGATAGTGCTAGTGTTATCACAATGAATAACAGTAGGATAATCAATCTGAAATCCAAAATCCTTTATCATTTGCTTGATCCAAATAATTGCAGAACAATTCAGGGCTGCTACAACATACTTTTCTTCTACTATTGACAGAGAGATACAATTTTGGTTCTTACTTGTCCAAGTGACAAGTCTGTCACCAAGAAAAACTGCTCCTCTTGATGTACTCTTTCTATCATCAACACATCCTACCCAAGATGCATCGGTATATACATGAAGCTCAACATTTTTTGAATTAGGATACCATAGACCATAATCTATAGTGCCTTGCAAGTATTTGAATATTCTTTTTACTACCATGAGGTGACTTTTTTTAGGCTCTGCTGCAAATCTTCCAACTATGCCAACTACATTGGAAATATCTGGTCTGGTTTGAGTAAGATAAATGAGTTTTCTAATCATAGACTTGTACAATGTTATATCTACTGCTGGTGAATCATCTTATTTTGTAAGCTTACATCCTGTTATCATAGGTGCACCCATTGGCTTGCAATCATCCATCTTAAATTTCTTTAATATTTCTTTCACATACTTGGACTGATTAATGAAAATACCTTTCTGTGTCTACTGCACATTTAATCCCAAGAAGTATTTGATAGGTCCAATCATGTTCATCTCAAATTTATTCTGCATCTCCTTAGCAAATTTATCACTAAGTTTGTCATTACCTCCAAAGATAATGTCATCAACAAATATAGCTACAAGTAGTAGTCCTTCAGATGTTTCTCTTATGAATATATTACAATCTACTACTCATTTTTTGAATC
The DNA here is from genome assembly GCA_027943335.1 of Chamaecyparis obtusa. Classification (NCBI taxonomy): domain Eukaryota; kingdom Viridiplantae; phylum Streptophyta; class Pinopsida; order Cupressales; family Cupressaceae; genus Chamaecyparis; species Chamaecyparis obtusa. The sequence continues at coordinate 991,961 of BSBK01004664.1, forward strand.
CAATTTTAGTTAGATATCCATCAAGTCTCTCATACCATGCTCTAGGGGCTTGCTTAAGTCCATAGAGAGATTTCTTTAATCTACATACCATATTAGGTCTATCTGATAGGGTGAACCCTTCTGACTGCTCAATGTATACTTCTTTTAACTCTCCATTCAAGAATGCTGATTTAACATCCATTTGATAGACTTTGAAGTTTTTGACTGTTGCATAAGCTAAAAAAAACTTAATAGCTTCTATTCTACTTACTGGTGCAAAGGTGTCTGAATAATCAATACCTTCTCTTTGTGCATATCCCTTATATACTAACCTTGCTTTGTTCTTTACTACTATACCATCTTCATTCATCTTGTTTCTAAATATCCACTTTGTTCCAATCACATTCTTGTCACTAGGTCTTGGGACCAGTTCCCAAGTATTATTCTTAATAATCTGATCTAGTTCTTCTTTCACAATATCATGCCAATCTGAATCATTACATGCATCTTCAACACTCAGAGGTTCAATCTGAGATAGTAAACATACCACTTCTTGTTGAGTTCTTTGCTTTTGATCTTGTAGTGAATTTTCCACTCTAATCTCCAATGATGTCATCCTTAGAGTGATATCTAGATGTATACTTTGGAACTTTAGGTGATACTGACTCATCTTCCTTATGAGTTTCTTCTTCACTTGATTCAGTGTCATTGAACAATACATCAATACTGTCAAATATCTCTTTAACAAATGTCTCACTAGTGGAAGGTTTGGGTTCTTCTTCAATCATAGGCGAGTAATCATGATATCTTTCTTGAATCATAAACTTTTCAACAATCTTAACATAAGTACTTTCAATGATTTTCTTCAATCTCAATTTAAAACATCTATAGGCTTTACTTTTAGTAGAGTAACCAAGAAAAATACTTTCTTCACTTCTTGCATCAAACTTTCCTATTGCTTCATCCCTCTTGATGTAGTACTTGCTTCCAAAGATTCTAAAGTATTTCATTATGGGAAGATTACCAAACCATAGCTCATAAGGTGTCTTGTCTGCACCAGGTGTTAATTGTATTCTATTGATTGTATAGACTGTTGTATTAACCACATCTCTCCAATAGGTGTGTGCAACTTTCCCTTCAATCATGATGGTGCATGCTGTATCAAGGATAATCCTATTCCTTCTCTCTATAATCCCATTTTGCTGAGGGGTTATAGGTGCACTTAACTGTCTCTTTATGCCATGTTCTTCACAGTACTCATAGAATCTGTCAGAGGTGAATTCTCCTCCTCTATCTGACCTTAGACATTTTATTTTTAGTCCAGATTCATTCTCAACCTTAGCTTTGAATGTTTTGAACTTCTCAAATGATTTTGACTTATCTTTCAAGAATGCAACCCACATCATTCTAGAATAATCATCTACAAACAAAATGAAATACCTTTCACTATAGTATGATCTTGTTTGAGTTGGTCCACATAGGTTTGTATGAATCAGATCCAACTTGTTCTCTACTGAATTATGCTTGCTCCTGAATGAATTCCTCACATGCTTTCCCATTACACATTCTCTGCATATAGTATCAATTGGCTTCACTATGCTAGGTAGGTCTCTAACTGCCTTTATATTACTTATCTTTACTATGTTATCAAAATTGATATGACATAGTCTTTTGTGCCATAGCCAACTGTCATCTACTTTTGCAATAAAACAACTTGCTTCTAGATTAAGCTGAAAAACATTACCTTTAGTCTTTGATCTTGATGCAATAATTTCTCCTTCCTTTTTGTTAATGATGCACTTGTTTTCATTGAGCTCCAACCTATAACCTTTGTCAAGCAACTGTCCAACACTTTGTAGCTTATGTTTCAAACCATCAACATAAAGAACATCATCAATGCTATTCTTTCCATCCAAGGTGATGGCTCCTCCACCAATGATGGGTTCGAGAGTGTTATCTAAAAATATAACCATGCCTCCCTTGTATCTATCTAGATGAAAAAATCTATCTTTGTCTCCTTTCATGTGATGTGAGCAACCACTATCAATGATCCAATCCGTCCTGATGTCATCTTGTGAAATCAGTGCTAACTCTTGTGAAATCTTTTCATCTTCAAGAGAAATGAATCCAATTTCTTCTTCTACCAATTCTTCATCTGATACTCCATCTCCAACATAGTAACATTCCTTTGTATACTTAGGCTTGTAGTCATTCTTGTACTTTTTAACTCTTTTAGAACACTTAGATGCAAAGTGAGCAATCTTGTTACATGAAAAACATTTGAATGGTAATTGACCTTCATATTTTCCTGTCTCTTTATTTTCTCTTTTAGCAATCATAGTAATGAAATTATCTAAGCTTTTTCTTCATCATCATCATCATCAAAATTACCAGAGGTGTTCAAGGATTTCTTACCATGGATCGAAGCATTGAAGGCTGTCTCACTTTTAGGCTCTATCTTCAAACTTGATATCTCAAATGAAACAATCTTGCTGATTAAGGTCTCTCTTTTGAAATTTTTTGAGAATTGCATAGTCTCATCAAGGATGTTTATCTTTTTGTCATATTCTGGTGTCAATGTAGTCATCACCTTATCCATGATGTCTTCTTTTGATATTTCTCCACTATTGTTTTTGATTCCAGCAATTGCTTCATTGATCCTTTGATTGTAGGCTCTTATGTTCTCTTCAGGTAGCATCTCCATTGTATTTTACTTTTTCTTTCATGTCTTTTTGCGCGCATTCTTTTCTTGTTTATCACCTTCAAACTTGTCTTCTAGGTGCTTCCATATCTTGTAGGCTGAGTCTACTTTCTTTATCTCTAAAAACTCACTGTTAGATAGGGCTCTGATAAGGGCTTCTTTTGCTATTGCATTTTGATGGAACAAATCCTTCTACTTGCTAGTAGAATCATCCTTTGCAAGATCTACTAGAGAGGGGATCTGAACTTCTTTGATAGCCACTTCAAAAACTTCAAAAGCAATGCACTAAAAATATGTCATCATCTTGTTCTTCCAATCAAGATAATTTTCTCCATCAAACTTAGGAATGTCTTTTCTAAAGAATTCCATCTGATCAACCTCAAGCTGTTAAAATTTTTCTCTGAGGCACTTGGCTCTGATACCAATTGTTAGGAATAGTCCCAAGAGATAACTGAGAGGGGGGGGGGGGGGGGTGAATCAATTATCTACAAGTTTCAATTTTGTATCCAATTAAGTATACTTAAACATAAAGTATAAAAAAAATAAAAGAACACTTGAACGCAACACCAATATTTTGGTTATGGGGAAACCCAAATAGGTAAAAACCCCGATGGGAATTGGCATCCACTAATAATCTGCACTAGTGTTTTATGATCCTTGTTAGAAGATCCTTAACCCTGTTAGGAGTTGTCTTTACAATGCATTTAGTACAATGACCTAGTTAAGGGTAAGACCCTATTAGGAGTCTTTTACAATTAACCTTGTTAGGGGTGAGGATGCACTGTCTGAGAGCACACCGCTCAGAGGAGTGAAGGCTACAACCTTCTGAATAACATATATACACTATATCTAGATCTTGGTAAACTGCGCTTTGACCTGCTGTCTAGATCAATTCCAATTTTTAGCATAAACTCTTTAATTGGTCACATAGACCTTCTGCTGATGGCTCAACACTTTGTACACTCTTCTCTTCTCTTCACAAACAACTTTGAACCATGTCTTAGCAATCACAAATGACTTGCTATAAATATCTTTCCTCTAAATGATATAATCAAGTCAGCCTATTAGAACCACCTTGAAATCATATTAGAGAAACCATAACATACTCCAATAATAATTTTGTCAGCTCTACTAAGCACACAACACAATTTGGGACCTATCCAATATTAATAAATGTAGACACACGCTACACACTATCAGCTCTACCAAAGTAACTAAAAATTTCTCCTCCAGTGGAATTACATCATGCACTCTTAATCAAACATTAATAACTCTTCTCCAATTAGTAATCCAAGGGTGCATACCAAAATGATAAGTGCAACTCCTGAACCAATATAATCTTTGTCGGCTCTTTTGAATAAACACATGAAATTGCTACTGGTGAATAGAGACTACATAACTTCACTTCTACTGATCATCAGACTTTACATCCATGATTGTAACATCACTAACATGTCTTCATCACATATCCAAAGGTGCAAGGATCCATGATGAATGTACAGATAATCACTCACAGAACACTACCTATAACTCTATCAGGAACACTACTGACACAAGCCGCTACATAACTATTTGTTCTAACAATTAACCTCCATGTCCATGATATCATGCTGATCACATGTCCATGCTACATATTCTCAAAGCTTATTGGATAAGTCTTCCACGCATGCTACTTACCATATGTTGTCATCAATGATAAACATACATTCAACACTGGCTTGTTGGAAAATCTCCAACACACACACAAACACACACACACTTTAATCAAGGTAAATAGGATAATTAGATGTATGATGCTTTTATTTCCTTTCTTTAGAATTAAATTTTCTAAGATGTTTTAATATTTCTAATTAAAATCTTTTGCTACATAATTAATTTTTAATTACCAATAATTATATATGTCATAATTAAAGAGCGAAATATCTATATTAGCATATATTTTGTTATAATACCAAGGGAATTAATCTTTTAAGTATAAATTACTATAACAACTAACTTTCTTACAATATTATATTTAAGCTCCATATATTAAAACCTTAGGAACTTATTTAAATAACATAATTTTAAGCATTTAAATATCCAATCTAGAACTAAATTTTATTTTACCTTAATAGAATACTATACATTAGGAGCAAAATTTTACAGTCAAAATTGAATACCACTTTATGCAACAATAATACAGCTTTATTTATTGATATAAAATTTTCACAACTCACAACTTCCGTCGATTAAATACAAAACACCATTTTGACAAGAGTTAAAATATACAAGTCTTGATTTGATGAAAAATTACAGTCTCAAATACTAAACACAATTAGCCATAGGGCTAGGAACAAAATTTTTCTCTAATTGTGGTAGGTTTTTTCACAAGATGTATCCAAGGATTCCATAGCACAACTTGAAAGAAGAATAGAATGACCATGGGAGCTCACCTCCAAACCTACACCTTTTTAAGGCCACCCTTGAGCTAGGGGTTTCAGAAACCAACGGTGACAAGAAGTTCATACACAAGACAAACAAGAAGACACAAACAATAAAACTACCATCCAAGGTTTACTAGGCCACAAAAGAGGACCTAAATCTAGGGATGAAGAGGGCTCACACATGTGGAGATAGCCAACCTAAAAAATTGTAATACTTGAAATAGGCCACACATGGGCACTCATTCCATCATTACAAAATTTACATATAAACACCCATGGCTACAAGCCATCAAACTTCTCCTTATTACCCCAAATGCCCTTGGCATGGTTGGCATCATGGGGACTTTCCCACCCATGTACATCCTTCCACACATGGGAGATTCTGCACATCATGGCAGCCACTAAACCTTGACCTCATCAAGGTTACTCTTTCTTCCCAAGGGCGAGTGTGTCTTGATGAATCCCACAAAAATAACAACACAAAAATAACACAACTTACATACCTTCATGGAAACCATGGAGTTGAAAAAAAATAACATTGAAGCTCCAGTAAAGCATCCTAAAGCTATTACAAGCACAAAATAATTACTCTAAGGTGCTTAAAGAATTCCAACCTTAAGTCCAAGCTTAAGGTAAAAAATGAAGGGTTGAAGAAGCTTTCTCCTGTTATGCTTTTTTTTCTCCTCCAAAACTAGCTGTCTCTAAGAGTAGAGAGTGGGTGAACAACCTTCACTTTCCTCCCAAATTACCGTAAAAAGTCTCTAGCCTAAGAATATATGATTCTAGCATTAATGAAGAAGCCTCTAGAGTCTTTCCTTCTCCTTCCAAGTCAAGACCCTAATAAATGGTATTAATAACTCACATGGGAAGGATGAGATACTTTGCCAAAATTTATCAAACTCTTCAATTTTTGTCACTTTGAAGAGGGGATATTTTAGGGGTGTCATAAATGAGTTCAAGGGATCTTAATGGGTTGAAAATGACCCCTAATCCATAAGGTACCAAGTAGGGTGGTCAAAACTAACCCTAACTACCTTCTAGAAGCCTATTTAGTCCTCCTAAAATCCACTTGAAGTTAACCTCTAAATTTTCAACTCCCTTGACCCAACCTAATCTTCCTAAACCTTAGGGTATGCATGGGTAATACACTAGGTTACCCCTCAGTCATGACTAGGTCCACCCTAGTTACATTTACTAGCCATGCCAACTCACAAGGACATAGGTGTCAAGTGACACCACATAATTACATTAGGCATGACCCATTTAACATTTGCAAAACTAAATTAAATACAACCATGGAATTTACTTTCATGAATAAAATACATTACTATCCATGTCTCTTCACAAACATGACCTTAGCATTATGGTGAATACACATAGGTTAGTTTCTAAAACCCCATATTTAATACCATGGTCAACTTCCTGCACACTAATCACACAAATTAGTAGGTCTACTAAATCCACATGTAACATAACATAATATATATTTTAACACAAACACCACTTACATCTGCATTCAATTACTCATTGGTAAATTAAACAATATCTGCATCTAGTTCATTCAAACAAACTTAATTCTTACTCATTCTGCATTCTGATATATCCTAACATGTATATCCCTCACAAGGCATCATTAAACTTAACTATAAATATTAACTATATAACTAACCATAGGGTATGACCTAAATAGGTTCACATCAAATCAAAATGTATAATAACATGGTACAAGATCTTAAAGATCATAAAAAATAACATATGTTTCAAAGTATCCAAGAGTCTCAAATAGTATCAATTGAAAATATAATAAGGAATAAAGTGATAAGATATGACAGGCTGGGGTAGGCCTCACATCCACCCCCTTTAGGCATGAACATCCTCCTCTTGTTGATCAAAGATTTGAGGTAACTAAGACCTCATTTGTGCTGCATCCTCCCATGAAGCTACGACCTCATCATAACAATCCCACTGGACCCTAAGCTAGTCCATCTCCCTACCTCAAAGTGCCAAGGTCCATCGAGCCAATATAAAAATGGGTTCCAAAGCTAGATGTCTGTCTAAATCTACCTACAAGGCATCCCAATCTATCACACGAGTCTCATCATAAACATACTTCCTCAAAAATAAAACATGAAACACATCATGGATGCGTGATAGGCTAGGTGGAAAAGATAAATGGTAAGAAACTAGTCCTATCCTCTCAAGGATCTCAAAAGGTCCAACAAATTGAGGTACAAGCTTAGAGCCCTTTCCAAAATGGATCAGACTCTTGTGCGACCACACTCTCAAAAAGACCTAGTCTCCTACACAAGAAAACCTATACCACTGATGGAGCGGTAAAGGTAGTTTGCACGAGTGAAAAGTGAGCCACCTTGGTCAACTTGTGAACTCTCACCATGATGGCATCATGAAGGTGAGATGACATAGGAAGACCAACAATGAAGTCCATATAAATGGTGTCCCAATTCCACAATGGTATCTCATGAGGCTGAAGAAGACCACCTGGATGTTAGTGTTCCACCTTCACCTTGTTGCATTATAGGCACTTAGCTACCAACTCAGAAATATGTGTTCTCATGCATGACCAATGATATGACTGCCTCAAATTGGTATGCATCTTCTTAACTCTGGGATGCACTACATAAGGGGCTCTATGGGCCTCTAGCATGAAAAACTCATGCAATCCTTTGGAAGAAGGTATATATGTGCATCCTCCATGATGTAAGAGTCCATCAGACTCCAATGTATAATCTGCATACTTCCCCTTAAGGGGTTTCTGAGATCAAATCAACTAACTTACTTTTGCATACATCTCATCTTCATGTAAGTGATGAAGAATTAAATCTCTCAAATCTATGCTTGTGGACATAGAAGAAAGCTCATTCCATCTTCTACTCAAGGTATCTATGAAAATTTTTTCTTTCCCCTTGATGTAATGAACATCAAAGTCATATTCGCACAAGAACTCCATCCATCTTCAGTACTGAGCATTAAGGTTTGGATGTGTGAAGATGTACTGTAGACTCTAATGGTTTGAATGAAGTTCAAACTAATGTCCTAAGAGGAAATTTGTCCATCTCATTAAAGCATGCACCACTGCTGAAAGTTTGAGATCATGGGTAGGGTAGTTAATCTCATGAGTCTTCAATTTCCTAGACTCGCAGGCTATAGATCACCCACCCTACATAAGAAATTCCCCTAAACCATCTAAGGATGCATCTATGAAAACTAAAAAGTTTGATGAAGGCTTTGGTACAACAAGAATGGGTGCACTAGTCAATTCTCTCTTGAGCTCCTGAAAGGATCTATCACACTTCTCAGTCCATTCAAACTTCTTTCCCTTTCACTAAAGAGAAGTAATAGGGTGTTCCACTTGAGAGAATCCATAAAAAAACCATCTGTAATAACCAGCTAGACCATGAAACTTATCATTTCAGTAACAGTGGTAGGTGCTGGCCAATTCATAATGGCATCAATCATCGATGGATCTACTAAGATCCCATCACCATTTATCACATGACCCAAATATTTGACCTTTGATCTGAAAAATGTACACTTTGACAAGCTTCCATATAATTGATTATCTCTAAGGCACTGCAAGACTTATCTCAGGTGCTCTTCATCCTCTCTTTCATACTTTGAATAGATTAATATGTCATCAAGGAAAACCAACAGAAACTTGTCAAGAAATGTATGAAATAATCCATTCATGAGACTCATGAATACAACTGGAGCATTTTTAAGACCAAATGGAACCACAGTGAACTCGTAGTGGCCATATCTAGTGTAGAATGTCATCTTATGAAGATCACTATCCACTATCCTCAACTGGTGATATCCCAACTTAAGGTCTATCTTGGAGAACACGCGGGTAGCCTAAAGATAATCAAACAAGTCATGAATCCTAGTAAGTGGATACTAATTTTTGATGGTTACTTTTTTCAACTGGTGGTAATCCATACACAACATAAGAGATCCATATTTCTTCTTCACAAAGATCATAAGTGCATCCCAAGGAGAAACACTAGGATGAATATGTCCTTTCTCTAATAGTTCCTCAAGCCATAAATTGAGCTCATTAAACTCATTAGTGGTCATCTTGTAAGGTGATCTAGAAATAGGTTCTACTCTAGGTACAAGGTCTATGTGAAAGTCCACTTCCCTACAAGGAGGCATATCAGGTAGCTCTAAAGGGAACACATCTACATATTCCTACAAAATGGGATGGTCATCTAGCGAGGCTTCTTATTCTTCCTCATCCTCCCTATTGCTGATGGTGATGGAAAACAACTGGTATCCCCTCCAAAAAATTTTCTTAAGCTACGTAGAAAAGATCACATGGAGGGATACATGCCTCTGAATTCTATAAATCACAATAGCATTACCATCATCATCAAAGCATTCGATCAACTTCTTATGAAAATCTAGCTTGGCCTTGTGAGTATATAGCTAATCCATGCCAAGAAATAGACCATAAGATCTAAGAGTTGTAACTCTGAGGTCTGATAAGGTGGTTAAGCCACAAAACTAGATCAGGAACTCTCTAACCATTGACATAACAGATACTCTAGCTCCTAAAGCTAACTCAACTTCCTACCTAATATCTTGCCTAGCTACCACTAGCCCGCAATGCTCCATGACTAATGGAGAAACAAAGGAGACATTAGCTCCAAAATCAAATAGGATAGAAACTGCACTACCTTCAATCATACCTGTGGCCTCAATGATAGTGGCCTAATTCTCTACTTGGAGATTGTCAACCACTGTCAAAACTCTATGAGACTTGTGCATGTCCCCAACTGTAGGTTCAAACATCACTTCTTGCTAACTTCCTTCCTGAGGACATTCCCTAGCTATGTGCACCATGGAACCACAAGTATAGCAGGGAACATGTGTTTAAATTTGGATACCCTAAGGTCTAGAACTATGAGAACCTCCTTTCCTAGTAGACCTGTTGTATCCCCCCTTCTAGGGATGCTGTGTCTGTGATGGGGGCATGTAATGGGCCTAAGATTTTTGCTCCTTCTTAGGACCCTGAGACTGCCACTACTTAGGATTTTAGCCCTGTTGACCTCGAGGTGGTTTCTATCTCTAATTCTGCTGAGACTACTGCTACTACTATGGCTGTGGGGTTCTGAATAACCCTAAGGAATTCCTTTGATTACCTTTGCAAGGGGGCTTCTGATAGCCTGAATTCTATGGTGTGAAATTGTGATACTGAGATCCCTTTATAATCTCGTCAGCTACTAAGTCTCTATCACTGGTGAATTGTAAGTCACCCGTGTTAATATGATTTAGAAAAATAGAGAGGGGGGGTGAATCAATTGTTCTTAGGTCTAGATGTATAAAAAAAACTTTAAAAATCTTCAACAAATTAGATCTAATAACCAACAACTACTTGGTCATTACTGATTGCATAATAGAAACATATAACAATACAGTCCACTTATCCAACAGTATCTAACTTGTAAAACATAGAAATGTTCAAACCAAAACATTCACAAAAGTATCAACACCAAGATTTATAGTGGAAATCGAATTTGGGAAAAACTACTTTGTAACATGTTACTATTATGTTCACTCTTCTAAAGTGAGCTCAGTGAAAAGCCAACCTTGTCAAAGGTTACAAACACACTATCAGGTGTGACCTGGTTAAAGGATTTAAACAACTCTATTAAAAGTGCACCTTGTTATAGGACTTACGTACACTCCATTAGAATGCAACCTTGTTCAAAGGATTTATACCTATGACTGTTAGGTCAACCTCTATTAAAAGGATTTTGATTGATAAAATGGTTAGAAAGTAGCAGTAGTATTGATTTGAAAAACATACAACTCACTTTGCAAATATTAGATCCAATTTCATACATATGCTGGCTTAGTGACTGTGAACCTTTACCATCACCATCACTGATATGCTCTGAACTCTCTTCAAGAAATCACAACACTTCTCCTTCAGCGTTCTTTTCTTGTACAATCAATAACATCAACAATAATTCCAACATCCTTTCTTCTGTTAACCTCATGCTTAGGTTTCCTTAATACTTCCTCAATTAGGTCAATACATATTTTGCCACTTAATCTCCTTTGTAGATCTTAGGGTTAGGTCAGATTCATCGAATCCTTCCTACTTTATGTTCTTCGGCCATCCTTCTAGAAATATCTCAAATCTTTTAATAGATTTACAATAAAATTTTTTACAGTGCATTAAATGCTTTTGTACAATCAATAAATAAAGTCAATACATTTTACATAATCCAAGAATTCAATGATGTCGGCTGGAAATCTGAATTCTCCCTCAAATGTAAAATACTGACACTCAGTCAATACAATGTTCAACTCCTTAGTCTTCATTAGAAAGCTCGGTCACCTCAAAAACTATTTCCTCGGCTAATACTATCTTCCTTGACAATTAACTGATGTTCGATCAACACTGAATTTACTCAACATATACTAGCTCGGTTGACACTAACATCACTCGGCCTAAACTAGATTTCTTCACTTTTTCTCAGTTAAGCCTACTAGTTTAGTCTTCATTCATACTTAGATAAACAATACATTATCTCATCATTGTGCCATATAATCAAGTACTCATTGAAGTATCAAGATAACTCAACCTTTCCTTAGGTGCTATTGCTACCAACCTTGCCTTTCCCGTTAGCAACAATCAAATAGATATAGTACTTTTTAAAATAGCAACAGTCTTACTAGTTAAGGTTTGACATCAATGACAATACAAAAATTGCTTCAATTGCAGTTTCCAACAGCCTGGTGGTACCATGTATACCATGCCTACTATAGAGGGGTTCAATCCTTTAATGAAATGATTGACCTGTAGTTTCTCATCCCTCATGTACTCGACATAAGGGAGGAGGTCTAAACTACTGTGAGAGATATCTAGCCCTAAATATCTAAAGAAAGGTTTCCCATGTCAGGGTGTCAATAACTAGATGTCCCTTGAATTCCTTGTGCTTCCACCAAGTGGAGGCTCCTCTAAGAATATGAATAACAAAACATGCTTTGAGATTTCTCTCATAAGGTCACAACCCAAAACACCACTCAAGGATTAGAAGCCAAGACTCAGCCTCTGTCCCATCAGTAGGTCCCATAAATAGTGGCAGCTAAAGTTGCATCAGGTCTATGATATGAACACCTTCATCAGGGGGTAATCTCTCATATCTACCAACCTCAATCCTGGGTGGAGGCTGTGGTCCATGAATAGACCCAATTTCTTGCTCAGCCTGTCCCTCTACGAACCTAGGAGGGGGACTCCTACTTCATTCCTCGGCTGAGGACCCATGTCCTTCCATTCTCTACTACACATTCTGCTATACAATTGGAGGCATTTAGTCAAGAATGAGCCTGGCTAGGTTTTGGAATGCTTGCAACAAATGTGCATTGGGATTAGGAGATGGTTCAAGAGGTGGTACCTTGTCCCCTCCTTGAATTTCTACATAAGGATGTACCTCCTCTTAAGATACGAAGATACGCCTATGACCTCATCCATGTCCATGGGTCACTCGAGTGAGTGGAGGTATTCTACACATAGAAAGACAATGTTTAGCATCAACACAGTGGGTTACGTTCCCAATGTTTACTAAACTTGGCTCTGATACCAAAATGTAATGCCCAAAAATAGAGCAAAACACAACTAATATTTTTTTTTCTAAAACCTAAAGTAAAACCACTATCATACACACACAAGCCACTAAGTTGAAGAGGCTCACGCAAACTGAGATGAATTAAGAAATAATCTAGGTGAAAACTAGGACCCAGTTGACTAGGCTTGACCAATACTACAAATGGTTCAAAGCCCAATGTCAACTATTATCGTATAAAACACCTGTCTAGAAGGCTAACAAGGATTAACAAGGTAATAAGGTGTTTGAAATTTGATTTCTAAGGAGTGAGTTCATATGACCCAATGTAAAACAATTGACTAGGCGTGGTTGAGTTTCAACTTAAACTAACACCTCTCAAAAAGAACAAAACTAATTGAATTAAAGTAATTAGTTATACTATATGACTATGCAATTTTAACTAGCCTTAATTTAAACAAGATTATTAATACTACCATTATTATGCTCTCTAAACAATCAAGAAGGGTTAAATAACCTAAAGGCAATTTCAATAATTAAAGTCTAACAATAACATAATATGTCAATTTCTATAATTACTTAATTAATCTAATTATAATGTTTATATAAACCAAACGTAATTTATCCAATTGATAAAATTGATCCTTTAGGGTTGACAAGTTTAAAATAAGGTTATGATGATGATCTGAAGGTTTCCATGATTATTTAATTAATAGCATTAATCAATATTTAACTAATACTTTAATTAATAAATAAGTATTTAAATAAACATTATCCAATGAGAAGAATCAAACCTTTTTTTGTTTAAATTGGATATTCTCCATTTAATGGATAACTTAAATCCAAAGCTAGATTAAGGGTTTCGTTATCTTATGACAATGAAAAACTTATTTAAACCTATATTAAATTAATGAAAATAGTCCAAATCTTATAAATAATAATACTAATGTATTTGAGTTCACAAATAAAAAAGATAATTAATTTAATAATCTTAATTTAAAATACTAAGTCTAAAAAAAAACTAGAATATAAATTAAATCCCTTTGATTTGATTTTAATTTCTAATCCAAATCCATAAAAAAAACTCTAATATATATTTAATCTATTTTCCTTCTAGAGTTTTTTCCCTCTTTCACATAGCCATCATATTCAATTAAATGATATTAAATAAAAAAATAAACAAAAACAAATTAACTCTAAATCTAATCTTTTGAAATTAATCAAAAGTGGCAACTAAAAATGATGACATGAAAATATTATCCCCCTCTTTTTTTTAAATTTAAAAATGGCAACAAGCATAATAAACTAAAAACTATATGATTTTGGAATCCATAAAAAGCTATATTCCTATAAATAACAAATCCCTAACTTTCTAAAGTTGCACATTTACCATCTTCTTTTCTATTCCTATCTATTACCATCTTATTCATTTATATCTAATCTCTTTTGTTTCAAAATTTATACATGTTGTAGGTTTTGTTGGACTATGCAAATGGAGGAATCTTCATATTTTTATATATATCTGGGAGGAATATATATATATATATATATATATATATATATATATATATATATATATATATATATATATATATATATATATTGGTGTAAACCAAATAAGTGAAACTTACTCCCGAAGGGGTTATGGGGACGGTCAACTCAGACCCATGGGTTTGGCCCCACTGTGGTATGTAGGCCCTTTGGGACCTGCAACTCACAAAGGGGTCACGACCCTCATGGAGCAATTGCCCCAACTCTATGCGTAGAGAGGTGTGGGGGCATGGGTGGGTTGAGGCCTCGACCTCCCCTTCACCGTCCCAACATCAAGAGATAATTTGTTTTTTCAAAAACAATATTTATTGCTGCGGCTTGGTTAAAAGGATTCGCATAATCTTGTGGGGCCTGAAGGAAATAAAAGATTGGCAGAGGTTTAAGATAATTTGATTTTTTAATGTTTGTGTATATATATATATATATAAATTAAATTTCATGGGAGGTTATGGATTCAATATATTATGGTATACATATTTAAAATACATGTATATTTATATAGTGTGTGTGTGTGTGTGTGTGTGTGTGTGTGTGTGTGTATATATATATATATATATATATATATATATATATATATATATATATATATATATATATATATATATATATATATATATATATATATATCATCATGAATAGGATAATTAGATATATGATGCTTTTATTTCTCTTCTTTATAATTAAATTTTCTAAGATTTTCTAAGAAGAATATGATGACCATAGGAGATCACCTCCCAACCTAGGCCTTTTCAAGGCCACTTTTGAGATAGGGGTTTCAAAAACCAACGGTGACAAGAAGTTCATATAGAAGACAAACAAGAAGACACAAACAATAAAAATCCCATCCAAGGTTTACTAGGCCACAAAATAGGACCTAAATCTAGGAGTGAAGAAGGCTCACACATGTGGAGATAGCCAACCTAAACAATTTCAATGCTTGGAATAGGCCACCCATGGGCACTCATCCTATCATTAGAAAGCTTACATATAAACACCCATGGCTACAAGTCATCAAACTTCTCCTTATTACCCCAAATTCTGTTGGCATGGTTCACATAGTGGGGACTTTCACACCATGTACATCCCTCCACACATGGGAGACTCTACACATCATGGAAGCCACTAAACCTTCACCCCATCAAGGTTACTCTTCCCTCCCAAGGGTGAGTGTGCCTTGATGAATCCCACAAAAATAACAACACAAAAATAACATGAATTACATACCTCCATAGAAACCCATGGAGTTGAAACAAAATAACATGGAAACTCCATTAAAACATCCTAAAGCTATTACAAGCACAAAATAATTACTCTACAAGGTGCTTAAAGAATTCCAACCTTAAGTCCAAGCTTAAGGTGAAAAATGAAGGGTTGAAGAAGCTTTCTTCCTTTATTCTTTTTTCTCCTTCTCAAAAACTAGTTGTCTCTAAGAGTAGAGAGTGGGTGAACAACCTTCACTTTCCTCCCAAATTCCCCTAAAAGGCTCTAGCCTAAGAATATATGATTCTAGAATTAATGAGGTAGCCTCTACAATCTTTCTTTCTCCTTCCAAGTCAAAACCCTAATAAATGGTGTTAATGAATCACATGGGAAGGATGGGATACTTTGCCCAAATTGATCAAACTCTTCAATTTTCGCCACTTTGAAGAGGGGATATTTTTGGGGTGTCATAAATGAGTTCAAGGGCTCTTAGTGGCTCAAAAACAACCCCTAACCCCTAAGGTACCAAGTAGGGTGGTCAAAACTAACCCTAACTACCTTCTCGAAGACTATTTGGTCCTCCTAAACTCCACTTGAAGTTAACCTCCGAGTTTTCAACTCCCTTGACCAAATCTAATCTTCCTAAACCTTACGGCATGGATGGGTACTACACTAGGTTACCCTTGGGTCATGACTAGGTCTACCCTAGTTACATTTACTAGCCATGCCAAATCACAAGGACATAGGTGTCAGGTGACATCACATACTTACATTAGGCATGACCAATTTAATATTTACAAAACTAAATTAAATACAACCATGAAAGTTACTTTAAAAAATAAAATACATTACTATTGATGTCTCTTCATAGACATGACCTTAGTATTACAATGAATACACATAGGTTAGTTTTTGAAACCCCATATTTAATACAATGGTCAACTTCTTGCACACTCATTGAACACATTAGTAGGTCCAATAAAACCACATGTAACATAACAAAATATATATTGTAACACACACACCACTTACATATGCATTTAATTACTCATTGGTAAATTAAACAATATCTATATCTAGTTCATTCACATAAACTTAATTCTTACTCATTCTACATTATGATATATCCTAACATGTATATCCCTCATAATGCATCATTAAACTTAACAAGAAATATAAACTACATAACTAACCATAGGGTATCACCTGAATAGGTTCACATCAAATCACAATGTATAATAACATGGTACAAGATCTTACACATCCTCAGAAATAACATATGTTTCAAAGTATCCAAGAGTCTCAAATAGTATTAACTAAAAATATAACAAGGAATAAAGTGCTAAGCTATGATGGGCTGGGGTAGGCCTCACATCCACTCGCTCTAGGTATGAACATCCTCCTTGAGTTCATGGAAGAGGTGAGGGAACTGAGATCTCATTTGTGCTGCATCCTCCCATGAAGCTGTGACCTCATCATGACAATCCCACTAGACCCTAACTTGGTCCATCTCCCTACCTCAAAGTGTGAGGGTCTGTCAAGCCAATATATGAATGGGTTGCAAAGCCAACTATCTGTTCGAATCTACATGTAAGGCTTTCCAATCTAACACACGAGTCTCATCATAAACATACTTCCTCAAAACTAAAACATGAAACACATAATGGATGCATGATGGGATAGGTGGCAAAGCTAAATGGTAAAAAAATGGTCCTATCCTCTCAAGGATCTCAAAAGGTCCAACAAATCGAGGTGCAAGCTTAGAGCCCTTTCCAAAATGGATTGGACTCTTATGCGGTGGCACTCTCAAAAAGACCCTGTCTCCTACTAAATAGGATCAATCTATCCTCTTTGCATCTGCATACTTCTTCTGCCTATCTTGAGCCTCTCTGAGATGCTTCCTAATCAACGTTACCTATTTCTTGATATTTATGACTAGCTTAGGACCAATGGAAACTCTATCCTCGATCCTATCCCAATTGAGTGGTGTCCTGCAAGGTCTACCATAAAGAGCCTAGTAGGGAGGCATACCCAAGGATGTATGATGCCTATTGTTATAGGAAAAATTGACTTAATGTAGGTATTCCTCCCACTGGGTTTGATGGTCCATCACACACATGTGCAACATGTCTTGTAACACCTAATTGACTCTTTCGATCTGTCCATCTGTCTCAAGATGATAGGCTATACTAAAGTTGAGTGTAGTACCCATAGTTGCCTGTAGTCATCTCCAAAAGACTAAAGTGATGAGAGAATCTCTATCTAAGATGATCTTACAAGGTACACCATGAAGCCTGATGATATCTCACAAGATAACCTGTGCCATTGATGGTGCGGTAAAGGTAGTTTGCATGGGTGCAAAGTGAGCCACATTGGTCAACTTCTCAATTATCACAATAATGGCATCATGATGGTGAGATGACATAGGAAGACCAACAAAGAAGTCCATAGAAATGGTGTCCCACTTCCACACTTTTATCTCATGCAGCTAAAGAATAACACCTTGATGTCGATGTTCCACCTTCACCCTTTGGCATTCTAGGTGCTTCGCTACCAATTCAATAATCTATATTCTCATGCTTGGCCAATGATATAACTGCCTCAAGTTGGAATGTATCTTCTTAACTCTGGGATGCACTGCATAAGGGGCTCTATTGGCCTCAAGCATGAAAAACTCATGAAATCCTCTAGAAGAAGGTATATATGCATCCTCTATGATGTAAGAGTCCATCAGAATCCAATGTATAATCTTCATAATTCCACTCAATGGGTTTCTGATATCGAATCAACTCACTAACTTTTGCATACATCTCATCTTCATATAACTAATGAAGAATTCCATCTCTCAAATCTATGCCTATGGACATAGAAGAAAGCTCACACCATCTTCTACTCAAGGCATCTACAAATTTTTTTTCTTTCCCCTTGATGTAATGAACATCAAAGTCATATTCACACAAGAACTCCATCTATCTCCATTGCCGAGTAGTAAGGTTTGGCTATGTGAAGATGTACTATAGAATCTGATGGTTTGAATGAAGTTCAAATTGATGTCCTAAGAGAAAATGTCACCATCTCACTAAAGCATGTACCACTGCTGCAAGTTCAAGATCATGGGTGGGGTAGTTGAGCTTGTGAGTCTTTAGTTTCCTAGACTCATAGGCTATAGATGGCCCACCTTACATGAGAACTACCCCTAAACCATCTAAGGAAGCATTTGTGCAAACTACAAAGTCTGCTGAAGGCTCTGGCACAAAAAGAATGGGTGCACTGGTCAATGCTCTCTTGAGCTCCTAAAAGGATCTATCACACTTCTCAGTCCACTCAAACTTCTTTCCCTTTCACTGAAGATAAGTAATAGGGTGTGCCACCTGAGAGAATCCCTCAACAAAATATCTATAATAATTGGCTAGACCCATGAAACTTCTCACTTTAGTAATAATGGTAGGTGATGGCCAAGTCATAATGGCATCAATATTTGATGGATCTACTAAGATCCCATCACCAAATATTACATGACCCAAATATTTAACCTCCAATATGGAAAATGTACACTTCAACAAGATGCCATATAATTGATTATCACTAAGGTATTGCAAGACTTGTATCAAGTGCTCTTTATGCTCTCTTTCATCCTTTGAATATATTAATATGTCATCAAGGAAAACCACCACAAAATTGTCAAGGAATATATGAAATAATCCATTCATGAGACTCATGAATATAGCTAGAGCATTTGTAAGACCGAATGGAACCATAGTGAACTCATAGTGGTCATATTTGATGCAGAATGCGGTCTTGTGAATATCACTATCCACTATCATTAACTGGTGATATCCTGACTTAAGGTCTATCTTGGAGAACACTCAGGCACCCTGAAGCTAATCAAATAGCTCATCAATCCTAGGAAGTGGATACCAATTTTTGATGGTTATTTTGTTCAACTGGAGATAATCCATACACAACCTAAGAGATCCATCTTTGTTCTTCATGAAGATCATAGGTGCAACCCAAGGAGAAACACTAGGAAAGATATGTCATTTCTCTAACAGTTCCTCAAGCTATAACTTCATCTCATTAAGATCATTAGTGGTCATCCTATAAGGTGCTCAGGAAATGGGTTCTACTCCTAGTACAAGATCTTTGTGAAAGTCCACTTCCCTATGAGGAGGAATACTAGGTATCTCTAAAGGGAACACATCTACATATTCCTACAAAATGTGATGTTCATCTAGTGAGGCTTCTTGTTCTACCTCATCCTCCCTATCACTGATGGTGATGGAAAATAGTTGGCATCCTCTCTACATTCTTCCCTTAAGCTGCATAATAGAGATCACACAGAGGGATACATGACTCTAGATTCTAGAAATCATAGTAGCATTACCATCATCATCAAAGTATTCAATCAACTTCTTACGACAATCTAGCTTGGCCTTGTGAACATATAGCCAATCCATGCCAAGAACTAGATCATAAGATCCAATACTTGTAACTCTGAGGTCTTCTAAGGTGGTTAAGCAACCAATATGTATCAAGAACTCTTTAACCATTGAGGTAACATATACTCTATCTCCTGAAGATAACTCAACTTCCCACCTAATATCTTTCTTAGCTACCACTAGCCCACAACGCTCCATGACCAATGGATAAACAAAGGAGTCAATAGCTCCAATATCAAATAGGATAGAGACTATACTACCTTTGATTGTACCTATGGCCTCAATGATAGTGGCTTGAAGCTCTTCTTGGTGGTTGTCTATCACTGTGAAAACTTTGTGTGACTTGTCCATGTCCCCGAATGTAGGGTCAGACATTAATGCCCACTGACTGCTTCCTTGAGGACATTCCCTAGCTGTGTGCCCCATGGCACCACAAGTATAGCAGGGACCACATGTTTGAATCTGGATGCCCTAAGGTTAGGAATTATGAGAACCTCCTATCATAGTAGACCTGATCGGCCTGAGATTTTTGGTCTTTCTTAGGACCCTGAGACTGCCATTGCTTGGGCTTTGAGCCCTGTTTACCCTGGGGTGGTTTCTATCTCTGATTCTGCTGAGACTATTGAGGCTATTACTGCTCCTATGGTTGTGGGGTTCTGAATGACATTGAGGAGTTCCTATAATTCCCTTTCCAAGGGGGCTTCTGATAGCCTACATTCTATGGTATGGGACTACGATATTGAGTTCCCTTTACAATCTCCTTAGTTATTAAGGCTCTATCACTGGTGCATTGTAAGTCTCCTAGTGGTACCATGCATACCATACCTTCTATAGATAGGTTCAATCCTTTAATGAACTAATTGACCAGTAGTTTCTCATCCCTCATATACTCGACATAAGGGAGGATGTCTATAAACTTGCCCTCATACTAGGCCACTGAAAGTCATCTTTGCTACAGGTTATGAAATTTGTGTATGCAACGGTGCCTAAACTTCTCTGAGAGATATCTGGCCCTAAAGATTTGAAGAAAGGTTTCCCATGTCAAGGTGTCAATAGCTAGATGTCCCTTCGATTCCTTGTGCTTTCACCAAGTAGAGGCTCCTCCTCTAAGAAGATGAATAATAAAACATTCTTTGAGATTTCTCTTATAAGGTCGCAACCCAAAACACCACTCAAGGCTCAGAAGCCAATACTTGACCTCTGTCCCATCAGTAGATCCCATAAATAGTGGTGGTTGAAGCACATCAGATCTCTGATTATATCACCTACATCAGGGGTTTCTCTCTCATATCTACAAACCTCAATCCTGGTTGGAGGCTCTAGTCAACCAATAGACCCAATTTCCTACTCAATATATCCCTCTACAAACATAAGAGGGGGACTCCTACTTTGCTCCTTGGCTGAGGACCCATATCTTTCCATTCCCTACTGCACATCTTGCTATACAACTAGAGGCATTCAGTTAAGAATGAACCCTTCTAGGTTATGGAATGCTTGCAACAAATCTGCATTCAGATTAGGAGGTGGTTCGGGAGGTGGACCCTGGTCCCCTCCTCGAACTTCTACCTCAGGCTGAACCTCCTCTCGAGATACAAAGATATTCTTGTGACCTCATCCACATCCACGAGCCACTCAAGTGAGTGGAGGCATCCTACACATAGAAAGACAATTCTTAGCATCAATACAGTGGGTTAGGTTCCCAATGTTTACTAAACTTGGCTCTGATACCAAAATGTAATGCGCCAAAATAGAGAAAAACAAAACTATGAATTTTTTTCTAAAACCTAAAGTAAAACCACTATTGTACACACACAAGCCACTAAGTTGAAGAGGTTCACACAAACTGAGATGAATTAAGAAATAATCTAGGTGAAAACTAGGAACTAGATGACAAGGTTTGACCAATACTTCAAATGATTCAAAGCCCAATGTCAACTATTGTCATATAACAAATGTGAGTCTAAAAGGATAACAAGGATTAATGAGGTAATAAGGTGTTTGAAATCTAGTTGCTCAGGAGCGTGTTTGTTTGACCCAAGGTAAAAAAATTGACTAGGTGTGGTTGAGTTTTAACTTAAACTAACACCTCTCAAAAAGACAAAACTAATTGAATTAAAGCAATTAGTTATACTATATGACTATGCAATTTTAACTAGCCTTAATTTAAACAAGCTTATTAATAACAACCGAGAAGGGTTAAATAACCTAAAGGCAATTTCAATAATTAAAGTCTAACAAAAACATAATACTTCGATTTCTATAATTACTCAATTAATCTAATTATAATGTTTATATAAACCAAACATAATTTATCCAATTGATAAAATTGATCCTTTAGGGTTGACAAATTCAAAAGAAGGTTATGATGATGATCTTAAGGTTTCCATGATTATTTAATAATAGTATTAATTGATATTTAACTAATATTTTAATTAATAAATAAGTATTTAAATAAATAGTATCCAAGGATTAAAATCAAACCTTTAAATGTTTAAATTGAATATTTTCCGTTTAATGGATAATTTAAATCCAAAGCTAGACTAAGGGTTTCATTATCTTATAATAATGAACAATTTATTTAAACCTATATTAAATTAATGAAAATAGTCCAAATCTTATAAATAATAAAGCTAATGTATTTGATTTCAAAAACTAAAAAGATAATTAATTTAATATTCTAATACTCTTAATTTAAAATACTAAGTCTAAAAAAAACTAAAATATAAATTAAATCCCTTTGATTTGATTTTAATTTCTAGTCCAAATCCAAAAAACAAACTCTAATATATATTTAATTTATTTTCCTTCTAGAGTTTTTCCCCTCTTTCACATAGCCATCATATTCAATTAAATGATATTAAATTTAAAAAAAAAAACAAAAACAAATTAATACTAAATCTAATCTTTTGAAATAAGTCAAAAGAGGCAACTAAAAATGATGACATGAAAATCTTATCCCTTTTTTTTTAAAGTAAAAAAATGGCAACAAGCATAATAAACTAAAAACTATAGAATTTTGGAATTCATAAAAAGCTATATTCCTATAAATAACAAATCCCTAACTTTCTAAAGTTGCACATTTACCATCTTCTTTTCTTTTCCTACCTATTACCATCTTATTAATTTATATCTAATCTTTTTTTTTAATCAAAATTCTTACATGTTGTAGGTTTTGCTGGACTATGAAAATGGAGGAATCTTCATATATATATATATATATATATTATTCGGGAGGGAAGAATTTTTTTTTTTTGTTGGTGTAAACTAAATAAATGAGACATACCCCCGAAGGGGTTATGGGGAGGGCCAGCTTAGACTCGTGGGTTAGGTCCCACTATTGTACACAGGCCCTTTGGGACCTGTAACCCACAAAGAGGTCACGAACCTCGTGGAGCCATTGCCCTAGATCTGTGCATAGAGAGGTGTGGGGGCATAGGTGGTGTTGGTACCCTTAAAATTTTTGAGGAATGGGACACATTAGCATGCATTTGTATTATTTTTGCTTTCAGGATGCATGCGGGAACCGGGTGTTTTCCGGGTGGTTTCATAAAATTCAAATGTCCATTGCCTTTCATATGTTTCAGTGGTTTATTCCGAGTCCTAAAGTTGCATGTTGAAATGGGTTCCCTGTCAATATAATGACCTACGTATATGTCTAGGAAGCTTTGCATAGCACAAAGGCATGATAGGCAGAGACCATCGCATGAAACAGAGAGAGATGTGAACTGGCCTCAAATGTTGAGAGTAGGTGGTTAGCGCACAAGACAAGTGTGTGTATTACTAGCGCATTTGGTAAAACAAGAAAAAAGGCTTAATCCCACATTCAATGGATGTGTGGATTTTAAATCTTTATATGCAACGTCACTTATATGTATTGTAAACAAGGAAGCACGGAGGCTCTTGGAGGGCCCGCTTGATGGGAACTCTTCTGTGCACTGGTGGGCCCCATATTTTGGAGGAAGGCACTGTGAAAGTCTTTAAAACTTGAAAAATAATGATCCCACATGCATGCCAAAACAAACCTTTGTGATGTGTAAATACAACACCCGACACAATATGAAATAAGTTGAAGTTCTAAAGGCTATGCACGTGACCCTTTGTAACCGCCTTGATTTCTATGCCCGCACCCAAGGAAAAGATAATTTTGTAGTGATGCACATGCTAACTAGTCAAGATGGACACATGTCAAGTGGTCGCATGATCGCAAGGAGGAACTTCAGCTCTTGCAAACATGCGATAGGCTGACATGTGGTAGCTCGATGAGGTGGCGGTTAGTTCAGTGACATGGCAGTGTGATGCAGAGTGGACAGAGGTGGTGGTGACTGGTCAGAAGTGGCCATGTGTCAAGCTGTCGCATGATCGCAAGGGCCAACTTCAGCCCTTGCAAACATGTGACAGGTTGACATGTGGTAGCCCGATGCGGTAGCAACAGTTGTATGGAAGGTGTGTCACATGTTCGCATAGCCCTTTTTCTAGCTATGCGATCATGCGAAAAACCCCTTGGTGTTAACCCTATGCGGCGGTGGTTATGTGGTGGTCAAGAGTTGAAGTGTGTCACATGTTCACATAGCCCTTTTCCTGGCTATGTGATCATGCGACAACTATTTGGATATCGCCGTTGCGGAGTTAAGGTGGGTCCACAGTACCAGTCTTGCTAAGGTGCTTGGTTTCATTTGGCTAAAAGGGTTTTCCACCAAGGTTTAAAGTAGAATGCCATATAGGAAAAAATGGTGGTCACATGATCTCATGGGCCATTTTTGGCCCATGCAATCATGCACTAGGCCGACACGTGGCAGCTGGCCAGTGAGGTGGCACCCAGGTCAGCAATGCAGGAGAATTAGGTGCTGACATGTGGCATGTGGCATCCAACTAGGTGGTGAGGAGGCTCTCGATGGGCCCCTTGACTAGAGGAAATGTAGTGTGCAGTGGGCCCTAAATTTTGAATGAAAATGCACTAATCTAAGGGTGGTCGCATGCTCTCATGGGCCATTTCTGGCCCATGCAATCATGCGCCAGGCTGACACGTGGCAGCTGGCCAGTGAGGTGGCACCCAAGTCAGCAATGTGGGAGAATTAGGTACTGACTAGATGCTAGTGACACATGTCACGAGTTCATGAATTCACTAGAAGATTGAGTAGTTAGCATCAAATGCCCACGATTCAGCGACTAGCTGTTAGTTAACCTTGTTTGCCAATTCTTTGAATTTCTAGCGGTTAGCATGAATAACTTGGAGATTCAGCAAACGCATAACCGCCCATTCACCGAATAGTTGGAGGTCAGCATAAAACATCTAGCAAATGTGAGAATAGCTTCATGGTCACCTAGTCGCTAGATGAGGTGGCAATGGTGAGGTGGTAGGCTGGCCAATCTGAGCCTGCCACGTGTTAGATAGCAAGTGTTATATACTACCGGAAAGGTGAGAGAACAAGGAATCCATTTTTGAGGTCAGATTTGATGCAGGTTGTGTTGGTTTTGAGTTATCTACAATTGAACAAATCAAGGGGGCCAGGAAGATATTTTGAAAATATCTATTTTGTTCAGTCTGGTGATTCATAGTTTGTTTGAGCAGAGGACAGGTGCTTTCAGGAGGGAATGATGCAGATTAGATTTTGAGTTCTGAGCAATGATTCATTAGCAAGAGGTTTAGAGGAT